>CM062834.1:22835520-23203301 GCA_031772345.1 Himalopsyche anomala | reverse complement strand
TTGAAGGATCGATGAGGTGGGAAGGTTTTCAATAAGATATTACCAATATCCATGCTTCAAATAGATAAATTGATTGAAAAAGTGATGTTCGTACTGGGATTCGAACTCGTTAAGTCTATCACGGAAGTCAACGACGTTGGCCGCTGTGCCACGACCCAAAAAACATACCAAAATGCTTTTTTTTTATTTCTTACTCTACTATCCGGAAGAACACATTACTTTTTAATAAGCTATATCAATATTATACATAAAAAACAGTGTTTTGCAAATAAACTAAATTAATCTACTGTTTTGTTTTACTGTTTTCTTACTAAATCATTTTTGTTTATAGCTTTTACTGGAAAGCAATTGTAGAGTTTGTGGTTTGCGAAACAACAAACGCTCTGTCGACAGATCGACAGAATGTGGTTCACTATGTTATGAAAATGGTTAATTTTGAAATTATTGTCTTGGAAGAAAATACTAATTAAAATTCATTACAATCAGTATCTTTGAAATATGCAAAATGTGTTCTGGAAAAGAAGCAAATGAGAAAAAAACTTACGATTAAAAAACATTATTATTTTTTATTTTTTTTAGAATCATTTTTTTTACTCCCGTGATATACTTTTGTCCATTCTATCTATCAAGTATCTCAACAGTCATTTTTCAACGAGAACTGATTGTTACTCAGTCGCTCAACCTCTCTTGTTTTCAAAGAGAGTAATTAGTAGGGATGGAAGGATAAGCCTACTAAAAATAAAGCTATTACTTTTTGTTATTTGTTGATAAGCCATTATGTTTTTTATCCATGTTCGCTCTCAATGTAGTGCATATGGTCTCCTAATGACGGTATATCAACAAAAGTTTTTCTACGAGAACTGTTACTCAGTCGCTCATCCTAGATCCCATCAAAAAGAGTAGCAGGGATAGAAACGTACGGCTACAACAGGACTAGTGGTTAACTAATCGAGCTCACTACGTCCAGTTCAGCAAAAATTAATAAACCGAAATACAATTTTAAAAATATATATATATATAATATAAAAGAGCAGTTAACATAGGCTAATGAAAAGTATAAAGTAAATTTTGCAAGTTCCCCTTTACACACAGACTTATTACTTGGATGCGGGAAAAACACAAAATCATCATTAAGTTATTTACTTTAGTAATGTAGAATTTCACTTTTTTTAAATTTCCCAAGTTTTAATTTTCATATCAGGCCATTCCCCCAGTACGCGATTGGCGTTGTGATGGTTGTGGGTCGTAAAAAAATAATAAGAAACATACATTTTCTTTAGTTTATTACATTGTTAAACTATTACAAGTTGATTGTAATATAAAAGTAAATGTCAGTCGTAGAATTTTGTAGCGACAGTATCATTATGCAATATACATTTTTGAGTAAGTTTTTTAGCAAGTCTATATTATTTCTCGCGCGATGAAATTTTGATTCTCTCGCGAAGAGGTTCTATAAAAATTGTATTAAAAAGTCTCAAGCATAAAAACATAATACGAAAATATAAAAAATATATTATGAAGCTCATCCAAAAAACACTCTTTGTTTTATGGGCATCTAAGCTTCAATAGGGTGGTAAGATAATTATTGGCCACCTAAAGAAATTTTCATGTTGAAAATAATTTTTCAATACTGTGATGAAGAAATAATTCCACATTTAAAAATAAAAATGAATTCTTTTTATAATCAGTATTATGAATGTTAGCCCATTGTTCCTATCATAGTTGGAAGTCATGACAAATAAGGGATTTATCTATTATTTGAATCTTTATAATAACTTAAACAATTTACCACAAATAACCACAGCGGGCGATAACTGTCAGTTCGAGTGCATTCGCGCACTGAGTAGTATCGGAAGATGCCGAGAGGTGAAACCTGGGTCGTGTTCGACCAGAATTTTTGTTTAAGTGTACATAATGAAAATAATTCTAAATTAACGTTGAATTTCCATCAAGCACCTTCAGTCGAAATTCTAAATTAAATAAACATTAAATTATTAACGACATAATTTTAGATTTCGACTGAAGGTGGTTGGTGGAATTTCAATATTAAATTTGAATTGTTAAAACTATGTAGATTCTCACAGATTTTGTCACTAACGACCCGAGTTTCGCCTTTCGGCATCATCAGGCGTTCAAGTGCACGGATCTTGAACGCCTGAAGATGCCGAAAAGCGAAACTCGGGTCGTTAGTGACAAAATCTATGAGAATGTTCATAGTTTGAACGATTCAAATTTAACTTAAACTAAGTTGTCAAAGCCTTTGGGCGTAATTTTTATTTCATTGCGCTAGCCACGAATATATCATTTTTTTGTTGTTTGATTTGAAAATCCTACATTTGTGATTAAAGATAAATCTATTTTCTTCTATCCATTTGACAGAAAAAAATAATTCAATTAAGTAAAAGCATCCAGTACACGTAAAACATTTTTTTTGAGATGATTCACGACAACAATGATTTCAATTTCAAAATTAAAATTGACTAGCAAACGACTATACGTATGTGTTTAAATTATTTGAACCTTTATATTCTTTATAATTTGATGATTGTGGTACGACCGGATTTGTCGAATACCTAATGTAAATTACTAAAATTGTGACTCAAATTATTTACTATTGGTGAAAGACATTGTTTATATTCAGATAAATTATTCACAAAAAATCTTAATTCACCATTGAAAATAGTATTGTGAATTTCCAATTTGTTCCTGATAGATATAGACATTTTTAGCGAACCACTTAAATCTTTTTTTCTATATTTAAAACTAACTTTTTAATAAAATTCTCAAACATATAAAGCAAGCAGTTTGCTCTCCGAACATTCATTATTGTTTTTATCTATATAAATTGTCAATATTTATTTTTTAATTAATTAAATAATTTTTCCAATAAAAATGATGTAAATATTACTCACTTTTAGGGTGTTCACTGTCAATACTTAGTGGAAAGGCATTGTATAAATAAAAACATAATATTCCAATGTAATTTATTCCACTTTACTTAAAATGTCAGAACCGGTTTTGCTCATTGTGAGAATTGTCTACAGTTGAAAATGCTCGCAATGAGCGAAACCGGTTTTTATTAGTAAATATTTCTTTTGCCACAGAAAATTGTCTTTTTAGTGAGTTTTCTTCAGTATAATTAAATTAATGAAAATAATCATGGCAATTACGTACCATTATTTTAATGAAGTATTTCAATAAAACTGACAAATGAAAGTTAGATATATGTCGATTTGGTACATTAACATTTAACTCGATGGCTGTCACAGACGAGATATCTCGTGAAATTTGTCGTGCTCAACGCGCCAGAGACGAGTTATCTCGTCAATAACTAATTAAAATAATAGTTGAAAATTATAGCCAGCGTGCTAGGTAATTACTGCAGCTAAAAAGTTGAAGAGGTAATCCAGGAATATTGTCAAAATGAGGAAAGAGTTAATTTTTTATGATTATTATAACAATTGGTGGTGTCCAATAATATAGTGAGTTACCCTACCTTTATTCTAAAATATCTTTATACTCCTCAGTACAATGCATACTTTTTTAGGGTAAAGTTTCAAAGACAACCAACAATGGAATTTTTTAGCGGAAATTTAATATCGATAAAATAAATTTTGGAATTATTAAAACGTAGTTTGGGAAATTTAAAAAAACTTTAGTAAAAATAAATTCTACAAAAGGAAGGTTCACAGTGTCATTATAATCTCCAACATTTTTTATATTTAAAATTCAATTGAAATTGTTAGAATTTAAATATTTCAGCTATCTAAAAAAATATTCAGCTATCTAAAAGGCTTCTTTCCATACACTTATTTTATCAAAGAATTTAAATAGTTATACGAAAGAACTAAAATTAACTTTATTATAAAAAGGAACAAGTCATTACATTACTCTGAAAATTATTATTCCTTTGTTTCAATGATTGAAATGAAATTTACTTGGTACGGATCCATCCAACAAGTTTCCATATCGACCGTGGAAAGGAAAATGGACGTAACCCACAGTTTTTTTCAATCAATTGCAAAATTTTAATCACTTTACACGTTCTCACTATCGATACTTATTGAAAGGGCATTATATTAAAAAAAACCAAACACTTTTTCGATCAAATTCCACATTTATTAATTATTACCAAAACCAGATCGCGACGAGTAAAACCGGTCCTGATCATATTAAATAAACATGTTGGAAAACAAAAGGGTGTTTTGTTTTCTTAATTGAATTTTCATAACCTAATTGTTTAATATTTGTTTCAATCGAAATAAAAAGTTTCATTTAAATAATGTGTAAATATGAATTATTTGTTTTACAATATTCTTTACCACGTTGAGCACAAAAGCCCCAATCCATTGGATTTTGATCGCAAGTAACAACTCCAGTCATCTATCAATATTCATTTTGGCAGCTTCCCAGCACGCTGCAGGGAGTATAATATGACAATCATCGATCATTCTATCCAGTGTAATCTTAATTCTTGATCTGTCTTTTCTTTTTAAGTCCCACAGGAGTTGTTGCTTTTACTTCCACGACTGATCTATTTTCATCCAGAGTGTGTATACAACTCAGCAAACACTGATTGAAATAGTAACGCTGGCATCGTTGTAAAGCGTTTACCAGCATATTTTACTTTTTTCTTTCCATGTTTGCTTCCAATATGTATCATATGACCTTCTGGTGAAGGTATTTCAACAGCTTTATCGACGCGAACTGTTTTTGGGAATAGTAGACATAGAAAGATTGGCCTTAGTCAGGAGTCAAGACAAGTGGTTAACTAATCGCTCTCGTTACGCCGAGTTATTGAGGGAACGGATGGTTTCAGAGATAGTTTTTAGACATCGCAGACGCTCATGCGTTCAAATAGAAATCGATGAATCGATCAAAAAATGCTGTTCGTACTTGAACTTGAACCCGTGAGATACGGTACGGAAGTTAACAACAATAACCTCTGCGACATAGGACTTAACATTGTGGATCATATAACCACCTAATAGAGGTATTTCAGTTGCTCTATATTTCTTTTTCAAACAGTGTAGTGATAGAAGGATATGACTAAAAGAGGTCTGAGTAACAAAACAGTTCTCGTAGTAAAAAAACTGTTGAGGTACATCCATCATGAGGCCATATGCTCTACACTGAGAGCGAACATGGATAAAAAAATGAGCAAAAAATAAAAACAAGCAATGAATACTACACGACTGTCGATATTGGATATAGCAGCTCAGCAGGGCAGCTCAATTATGATTTTTATGAATATATATTTTATTATATCCACTATTTGCATATTTTGTTTTACAGTCCCGGTGTATTTTAGTTTTTTTAGAGAATTGGGTGTATTCATAAAAAAAAATCATTTAGAGAATTAATTACGTTTAGATTTTCTCGCTTATTCAATAAATAGGTTTGTAATTTATTTTTCACGCCAGTAAATTTTCTGACTATTTAAAAATGCAACAAAAATCTTCCCCCGTTGAGAGCAACGGGCTCACAGCTAGTTTCACTTAATAATTTAAATTTTGATACATATTCAATTTTACAATAATTAATTAATTGGAGAGTGTGGAAGGTAAAGCAGTGCATGTTACAAAGGTAGTGTTCTTAGGTACATTATCTGAATTTGAGAAATTTTGAGAGTCGATGAATCAATTTATTGTGAAGTAACGCATTCAAGACATTTTCCTCATTGTGTATATATTAGAGCATGAATAATTGAATGCCAAAGAGGGACAATTCGATTACACAGACAAGAGAACGTTTATTCATATTGATTATTTGTATCTGAGGTAAGTCAATGTTCATTGAGGCATAGATAACAGAAGGGGATTCGTGACAAAAGCCTTACAGATTTAGGGGTGAAATATTCGTCGTTGTTACTCGGGTAAGAATGTACGATAGTCTTACAAACGTCAAGACTAATTCATTATTGTGTAGTTTAAAAAAAGCACTACAGAAATTTTTCGCAGACAATTCGATAGTTTAAAGTAATATATTGGATTCGAATAAATTATTCTGTTTTCAATATGTTTAAACCCTTTTAAAGGTGATAATTTATCTAGTTTTGTGCAAAGTGTATTTTTAAATTAAATTACACCACCGATTACATATTTAAAAATTTGTAAAATAGTTATTTATCTGCCTTTATATTGTCAAATAAAACGTTTGTTACAAAGTCAAACATTTTTTTTAGTGTTTTTCACTTCTATTTTTAAAAATATGTCAACCATTTAGTGTCCGAGAAATGGTCGATTAATAAATAATTAACTGATTTTTAGATATATAATAAATAAATAGATAGAGTAAGTCTAACCCTTGCCTGTCTCTTCTACCAACCAGATGGATCCCAGCACCGTGAAAGGCAACTGATGTCTATCCACAAGGTGTACTCAGCGGAGCTACGGGAATTAATTGGAATGATCTAAGAGGAAGCAAATAGAATGGCGGGGATAAAGAATATTGGAAAAACTATGTGGTGACTATATGCTCCGTATAAGAAGTGGATATGGATTTTTTAAATCAAATTGTGTTATATTTTACATGTTCATCAGGTCATTATATCTGTTCAAGTTTCTTGGTGTACTTGAACACATGAAGATGTCAAAAGGTAAAGCCTGGTTTGTTGGTGACAAAACGTGAAGTGTACACAATTTAAATGATTCAGAAAGAATGAATAAAAACGATGTATTTTTAGAATCTATTTTGATTAATTTTTGCACAATATGATAATGTTAACTACACGTCTTAAGCCTCGGTTATAATTTTTTTTAACGATAAAATAAAAATTCAGGCGAAACCAGGGTCGTTAGTGACAAAATCTGTGTGAATGCACATAATTTGAATGATTCAAACTTAATATTGAAATTCCACCAAGCACCTTCAGTCGAAATCTTAAATTAAAATTAAAAACACCTCTAACAAATAATTAAAAAATCATCAAAGATTAATTAATTTTAAGTGGTGACTGATGGTAATTACAAACATAATTAAAATTTGGGAAATTTTTATCAAAGTGACATAAAATGCTACATTACTAAATAAATAACTTAATGATCATTTTCTGTTTTTCCCGCTTTCAAGTATTAAGTATGTATGTGTAAAAAAAATATTTTTCGGTTTAATAAATTATTAATGAATGAGTTTATTAGTAATTAAACAAAATCAATAAAATTATTGTCGTGAGTTTTAAATTTTCAGAATATCACTCTTTACTCGTTGAGAGTCAAACATTCAAGATTCTCCACCTCAACAATACACACAAGGGGCATCCGATCCAATGTAGGCAAAAGCCATCCCGGTAAGGAATTTATCTCCGAAATCACTTAGGCGTTAATGAGCGCTGAGGCGAGGGTGGTACTCCGAACACTAATTGAGTGGAAAACCCCCTCCCACATATCGCCTCAATCTCATTGTGCTACGCCGGTGCCACGACGGTGCTACGACGGGCCTACGTGTTTTCTAAACCAAGGTAAATCCACACACGGCAATGGATGTTGTATGAAGTACGTGTTAATATACTGTTTTTGTCGATTTCCAGATTTTTTACAACGTCTGATTTGAACACTTAACGAATCGTATGATTGGAATAAATTAAAATATATGTTTACGCTGTAGCTAAAAAATTTTTTTAAAGTACACCATCACAACTTATTGTCTGACTTTTTACTTTGAGTTTTGTGATAATGCTTACACTTGAAAAATGTCAACATAATCATCAGTTTTATCCATGTCCGCTCCCAATATGGAACATATGGCGTCCAAATAGAGGTATCTTAAATTTGAATCGTTCAGTTTCATTCACATAGATTTTGTCACTTACGACCCGGGTTTCGCCTTTCAGCATCTTCAGGCGTTCAAATGCAGGGATGAACTTAAACTGAGGTTATATATATATATAGGTTATATAATAGGTATCTGAGATACTGAGGTATCTTAATAGAAGTTTTTCTACGAGAAATTTTTGTTGCTCAATCGCTCAACCTCAATTATTTTCAAATAATAATAAGGAAAGTAGGATACAACAGTACTAGTGGTTGGCTAATCGTTATTGCTACACCAAGTTATTAAAGGATCAGAAGGATAGGAGGAGAGGAAATAAACTAAATTGACAATATCATAAACACCCAGTCTTCGATCACAACTTTGAATTGAACAAATTCAAATCCTAACAGGGAATCGAACCCAGACCTGCGTGATCGGTAGAGCAAGCTCTAACTAACTGGGCTACAGCAGGCGATACATCAGTTCCGTAGGTAATTTGGTACTGCTGCCAACGTTTAAGAGCTTTCGTTCTATACGATTACGTAGTTTAAGATTATTGTTTCCGGAAGGAAATATTCGCATATTGATTTTTTTTCGTATTTCAATTAAGTCATTTGCATTTAAATTTAAGATGTCGACTGAAGATGCTTGCTGAAATTTAAATATTAAATTTGAATCGTTCAAAATATGTACGACCCGGATTTCTCCTTTCGGCATCTTCAGGCGTTCAAGTGCACGATAAATGTTTCGTGTTTATATAAAAAGTTAATGTATCATTGAGTTTAAAGCCTTTGCTGGCGAAAGAGATTAGCCCATGGAAATGCCCACAGATTTGAGTAGTTTTAAGAATTATATTTATTTTTGTTTGTCGGAAAAGGTTTTATGATTATATTTATATAGGCTATAAAAGCGGAGAGCCAGGTATGTGCAGCTGATCATTTAAAATCGGACTGTTCAATTGCGATTTGTTTATTTCCAAAACTTCCTGGAAAAATATTTTACGATCGTCCGTATTTGGGTGCAACATATCCCTTGTTCCTAATTGAACACGTGTCTTTCTGAAATTAAGTGATAAGCAGAAGTAGACATGTCTTTTTTAATCTAAAGGTTGCCATATGTTCTGATACTCTGGTATTCAATGTCCTTTCGGTTTTCCCGATATTGCATTGAAATGATAAAATAATACGTATTGCGGGGATAAAGAAATTTCGTACATATATTACAATGTTCATTTCCTGACTTATTTTTTTTCTCTCTATCTCATTTGTAAAAAACGTTGAAGTGATTTCAATAAAACCAGATCTTATTTTAAACTTTCTTATTAGTTGCGTTTTTTCAGATTGCATATCTGTTCATTAAAAGGGCAGATCACAAAATATAAGCAGTACGTTCATAGTAAAAGTCCTGTTTTCGCTGAATGTATTTTACTTAGACACTTCTAATTCTCACTAGGATTTACCTTGCTCTTCTTGAAACATTATTTGCTTTTTTACTATTCATTTAGGATTTAATTTTAATTTCAGCAAAACGTCTTAATTTTTAAAATAATCGATTAATCTAAAAAAATATTTAAACTTAACATCGATTTAATAAATTTTAATTAGCCTTCTAGCTGCCGTAGATAATTAATAGGAATTACATAGAACGCTAGCTATAATTTTCGAATATTAATTTAATTATTTACCGACGAGATAACTAGTCACTGGCGTGTTGAGCACGAACAAATTTACGAGATATCTCGTCTGCAGCAGCCATTGAGTTAAAAACAGATATGTTACTAAAATTTACTGAAATAATTATTTTTACAATTACAATTATTTTCCTAGTATGTAACAACAATGAAAATTGATAGTGCTAGATTAAATGGCATATTTATTGTTATTAATTCTGGTAATAATTGAATGGATAAAATATTTTGATGAAATAACTACTACCGGTTTTTCCATTCGCAAACCATTGTCAATTTACTATCATTTATCAGTCTTGATCATTTTTAAAAAAATAATGTGCTTAACTATAGTAGTAATAGTTCCATTTCAGCAAAACTGATAATTACACGAAAATTTTGATGTAAACTTTTCGATTCTCAAAACATTCTTAATATGTTTGATTTAGTTGATTAAATGGTTCATAATGGTTAATAAAACTAGCCCTAATTCAATTAAGCTAGCAGTAATCGACAAATAGTATTCTTGTAATAGTCTCAGACCCACATAACTACCCTTAGACATACAAGTAAATTAGATCAAACCTTTCATCTCGTGTAGATACAGTCTTATAAATATTCATAGTATTTGGTGGCTTCGCCACTTAGGCGATGTGACAGTAAAAGAGTTTTGGTTCAATCAAGTCTTTCATGAAGAAACATTTTAACATTGACTTTGCATTTCTTTATAATAAATACAATATTAATAAAACACAATATTCTTTTGTACTTTATTCCACTTTATTTAAAAGGTCAGGACTGGTAAAGCAAATATAGCATTTTATAACACTTTGTTAAAAATGTCCCAAATTTTAATTATGTTTGTAATTACCATCAGTCACCACTTAAAGTTTATTATTCTTTGATGATTTTTTAATTATATGTTAGGGGTGCTTAACATTTTAATTTTGTGGAGTTATAGTCACTTATACTGTAATTTGTAAATTCTTTTCAATGTCAATTGTTGTTAACAACTTTTTATTTCAAATTTGAATCGTTTAAACAGATTTTATCACTAACGACCCGGGTTTCGCCTTTCGGCATCTTCAGGCATTCAACTTGAACTGACGCTTAGAAAACGAA
This sequence comes from Himalopsyche anomala, assembly GCA_031772345.1. NCBI lineage: Eukaryota > Metazoa > Arthropoda > Insecta > Trichoptera > Rhyacophilidae > Himalopsyche > Himalopsyche anomala. The sequence continues at coordinate 23,192,761 of CM062834.1, read as the reverse complement.
AGTGCATGGCGAATTGGCGTCAGCTGTAATGTCGTGTACTGTACTTTTAATTTTTAAGCAATAAATAAATAAAAATAATAATAATAAAAGATTTTTAGTACTTTTTCCACTTAAAATTTATTTGATCAGGACCAGTTTCGCTCAACACGAGCATTATCAACTGATGAGTTGCTCGTGAGGAGCGAAACCGGTCCTGATCAAATAAATTTTTAATGAAAAAAAGTACTAAAAATCTTTTATTATTTATATTATAATGTCATTCCACCAAGTATTGACAGTGAACACCTTAAAAGTAATAAATAAATATCTAATGGCGATTTGTAAATATTCATATTACGAAAATTCAACAATTTGAAATCACATAGCAAAGATTGTATACGTGTTAATAATTAATATAAAATAACACAAAAATATATAAAATATCTTTCGAGTATTATTTAATACTTTAAAACAAGAAGCAACGTTTTCCAAAATTATTGTTATCGAATTTAAAGCATCTTGATATTTAAGGAACAACAACATTATCGAAGATAGACCTGTTCTTTTTTGCCATTTTGTAACGTAGGTTTTTATTAATTTGAGTGCTGCATTTTATTTTTATCAATATTGTTGAAAATACAGTTGTTTTGTATCCAATAATAACGTGTCAGTTTTACTTAAATTAAAATAAATTACCTTGGGGGTATTCTGGTCTAGTTTTATCGAGCTCTGTAAAAAATAATCAAAGAAAATTTTTCGTATCCATTTTTTTTACCATTCGTTTATTTACATTTGAACAATACATTAAAAAATTAAAAAAATAAATAAATTCAAAATTCTAAAAGTTATCGGCTGGTAAAGGGAGGGGTCCAAAAAAAAGATGGTATCCTGGCGTAAATGATTTCAACTCTTCTGGTCATCTGAAATAAAAAATCCAATAGGTTCTTAATAAATAAAAATGTCGCATCACCCCTACTTTGGAGAATTCAACATTTTTTTTTTCACAAAATAGCAACCGTTCGAAAAAAAAAAACGTTTTTTTAACAGCTTAAAATTTTTAAGAAATAGTAAAAATTAAAATTTTGAAATAAATCTGCTACGGGCTATAGAAAATTGTATAAAAAAGGTTTATATAAAATTTAAAAAAAATCAACTGAGTAAAACTTGAGATATTATGCACGCCAGATTGAAAAAAGTAGTTTCGAGAAAAACGCAATTAATGTTTATAGTTTCGATTTGTTCTGGTCGGACCAGCTTAATTGCTGCGTCACCAAAATTACTGTAACTCGATAAATAATTAAAATTTTTAAAAATTCTTTCAAGAAAATACTCTCAAATGTCTAACCGTTAGAAAAATATAAAAAAAGAAATAATCGTTTTTTTCAATTTTCTAGACTAGAATACCCCCTTAATAGAAATTTAAGGCCAACGCTAAAATTCTATGATAAATGCACACTAAGCCAGTGAAGCAAGGAAAGCGAGTTTGTGGTAGTAAGTTGAATGCAGATAGTCCTAATTGTTAAACAGAACACTCCTTCTATGATATTATCAATATGCTGTACCTGCAATAAGCTCTCGTGCCTTTCTTAATTGTTGTCTACTAACGTATACGGGTTAATAACTCTACTGAAGGTTCTTAACCATCTGCTTTTTATTAAAACACAATTATTATTCTTCATTTTGATATATGTTCATGATGATATATTTTCTTTTGTAAAAGAGTTGCAAAGCTTTAAATATTATATCAAATTAAGACAGAAATGTTTTTTTCACTTTATTAAGGATATCTGTTGTATTCACAAACTTTCAACTAATGTTTCTTAACTTTTTTTAAAATATTCTATTGGAAAAAATCCATGATGATTAGCAACACACAATCAAACTTCCCTTGTATTTTTTTATTATTTATCAAAGTACTAGCGAGTACCCAGTATGCGTTTCAACGCCACTCAGAGAAAGAAAGTGTTCGTGTTTTAACCGTTTGAACACCGCGTAAATAAATCATTAATATGTTCCAGAGATACTACGTGTTTTTGAGTATTTTTGAGAAAAATAATTTTGCCTAACAAACACTCGAATTCGATATTTTAAAAACCTATACTGACTCAGTATCGATGGCACTACGCATATTCATCAAGATATTGCTTATATTCTATTAGAATACCAAGTATTTGATTTTTTAAATGTCTTAGACATCCGTGTTTGCTTGCATATGTTCCGGACACCTGTGTCCGCTTGGTATTCAAGTGGTTAATTGTGTTTATTGAAGTGTTTTTCGATACACACTAAAGTATTGTATATAATTGCATAGAAGTGATTAAAAAAACTCACTGCTTCCCCAGAACACCGAGAATTGCTTTGAAATAAAACGAGCCTCACTATTAACATGGGTAGATATATTTATTTTTGCTTGTTGCAAAAGCTTTAATGAATATACTTAATTACTTATAGAGTTTAAAAGTGGGGAACTCGGCATATTCACCTGCCCATTTAAAATCGGAAGACTGTTCAATTTTGCTCTATTTAATTCTAAAATTTCCAAAAAAAATAGTTTATGAGTGTCCGTATTTGGGTGAAACATTTTTATCCCTTGTTCTGATTGAACACGTGTCTTTCTGAAATTAAGTGATTAGCAAAAGTAGACGTGTCTTTTATCATTTAATCAAAAAAAAGTTATATCATAGACAATTTTCGGGTATCAGCAAGTAACTTCTAAGCCATCGTTCAAACTATGCATAAACAAAAATATACAAATTTTTCATAAATAAAATAATATTTTTTATAGCGACGTTGTGCCGAAATTTTTCCAACGTAATTTCTCGAGTGCTTGCGTTTCAAATTACAGTTCAAGAGAATGAAGTTAATAAAAACATGGAGGCTCAATTTCAACAAGAGCATTGTTATTTGATTATAGGAATATACTTGGCGCAAAACCTACCCCACTGCTGTAGAATGAGGGGATGAAAGAACTTAGTCGTTATTAATTAATTATTACTTAATTTCAATAAGTGTTTTTTTTATCAATCGTTCGTAGCACAAAATTGATATTTTTTTAATCTACTGCTGAAAATTGTTTTACGTTAACTTTTCTTTTGGGATCATTGCAAGATAGTTTTCTTTGTAAAATGTGTGTCTTGGTTTTCTTAAATCTTGTCTTAAACTACAATTTATCATTTGTAATTGCTTGTGGTAAGCGAAATCAATCTTGTTTTTCTTCTTGTTCTTGGTGATACATTTAATAATAAGCCTTGGTCATCTTAACTCTCGCGGCTTGGAGACTAGAAAAATACTTCTTTGCCGATGGGGGTCGTTTAGGGACCCCAGTGGTTTCCTCATTATTGGCCTTATTCTTATGAATTTCAAAAAAAAAAATAGTCGAAGGGCTTTAAAATATCTCTCTGCATCATTCCTCATACATTTTTTTTTATAAAAATCCGTGTTTTTTTTTTTATTAAATAATCATATTTTAAGTTCCACATAAAAAAGACGTCATCCCAGCACAACTATGAATTTGCAACTGACGCGTTTAGCCCAGCTTTCTTACGAACGATCGCTGATAAGCGGGCGCTTATCTCGTTATCGCACAATCGCTTTATCGCGTATTTATATAAACTACAAAAGGTCCAAAAAACTATGATATAAGAATACCTTAATTATTAACATTGTATCACCCATATTAAAATAGATTTTTAAGAAAATGTGGTTATTGGGGTCGCATTTCTTGAGATTAGAACCGGAAAAGTTAACCAATCTTCTTCACTTCTCTCAATCTTTCACCTTTATACGCCAGTCGTTGACCCTAGCATTTGCAGGGCCTGTGATCGAGGGTCGCGGTCTTTTAACGGTCTGTCTTCCCACAAGGGTAGTAAATTGTGTTGGTTCACATTTATCTCTGCGTGTCTTATGTCGCTCTGCGGCTCGCGAATTCCCAATGAACGTGACGATAGATGCCTGGAAAATGCCAAATATGACGTTATATGGAGAATTAGAAGAGAGTAGATTGACACTCATAATACCTCTGGACATTTTTATAGGATTTTTTTTTGCACACTTAATTGCAAGCCGCCAAGTCTTAGTCAATTGTTTCCGGGACAGTGCTAGCAAAAAACTGAACAACGCATAACGTTAGTTACGCCAGGAGAAACGTCTGTTGGCCACAAATGTATGGCCGCGGCGGGTGGTGAAGGGAATTGTGTAACTGTATCGATGACATTTTCAAGGGCGACGTTAGATAATAAGCAAAAAATGCATTACCCTGTCAAATATTATTGATGGTCTGAAAAGACGGCCTTGTTTTTATTATTAAAACTTGTGGAATGACAACAAGAGACAACTTTATTTTGATAGAGTAAAAATATCAAGGTATTTCAGTTCTACAGTTTTTTATATGTTATACGTTGATAGCTTTTTCGGCTTTTGCCATCATCAATCCGTCCATCGTCGTTAGAGTGAATAATATGATGCATTGTGTATCTCTTCTTAGCCAGTATATATAGCTGAGCAAATTTACATTTAAAGCATAGTTCTGACAATAATAAAACCTGAAATACCTTGATATTTTTACACTATTAAAATGGAGTTCTACCAAGCAAATGCCAAATCAATGAATAACTTTATTTTGAATTATAAATTAATATGACATTTGATTATATATTAACGAGAATTTTTTTACAGCCGAAAAATCTCCATATTTATCAATCGGTAATTATCTTTATACGAGAGCTGAAATTACCTGAGAATAAGATATTCATTCCGTTATTACGTAAAAGTTTAATGTCTGGCATGACTGCAAAATAAAGATAATAAAATGGTCTCGTAATATTTTAATGTCTCTACTTGTGTTTTAGAGACATTGCCAAAGGCTTTTTCATGATATCCATAAACTTGACTGCTGAATTAGAACGGCAAACATTTTAAGCGACATTACGTGGAAGACAATCATCATCAAGTTTATGTAAAAGACAAACTGTTTTATTAAATGAAGTTTCAGTTTTTTTTTTGTAAACTATCTATTACTTCATTTGAATGTTAGGTTGTGACAGTTTTTTTCACTTGAAAAGTAGTTTTTTTATTTGACACATTAGTAAGAAATTGAATATTTTCTGTGAACTGTTCTGAACTGTGAAACAGTGCAGTGGTCAGCAACCTTACTACCCGCGGGTAATTGAATTACCCACTTCGACACTTTGAGTTACTCGCCAAGAAATTGTGATTTATTAGTTTATATATTTTTCTTATCAGTTGATAATGCTCGCGATGAGCGAAACCGGTCCTGATCAAATAAATTTTTAGTGGAAAAAGTACTAAAAATGTTTTATTATTTTTATTAGGATAGGACTAGAAGAGGATAAGTGGTAAACTAATCGCTCTCTTTATGCCTATTTTTAGGATATGAAATCCATAAATTGATTGACGTTAACTGCCGCACCATAAGTGTTAAATAAGATTAAGAATTAGTACAAATGTATATTTTTTAAATATACTGAGTATTGATAAGGGCAGTGTTTCTTAACCGTATTGGAAGAATCGCCCCCTTTCGCAGACATAAATTATCCAAAATTATCTAACGCCCTCCCTTCTCACCAAGGAATTTGAAATCCTCAATTCTCTATACTTTTTCCCAAAATATCTCCGAAGTTTTTTTTTTTAGCTCACCGACGAATTTGAAATTCTCAATCGCCCCCTCGCAATCCTACAGCGCCCCCCAAATTCTGAAAAATTAAAAATGCCTCCCAGTGGGGCGGTACCACCCCCGTAAAAAACCACTGGACAAGGGCTTATCGTTTTTCAAAAACCGGATTTTTTGCTAAATTTGTGACATTCGAAAACCGGTTTTTCAACTTCGTAGCCGGTTGTGTCGAATTTACCATAAACGAGTCTATAAACAAAATGACAGAAAATTTGGATATTTTTTTGCTGGCTTAAGACCATATGCACCACCACATCATTACCCAGCAAAATGGTATTTTCGATATCAGGAAATATTGTTACAAAACGATCAGTGGACGCTTTGTGTTTTCTTAAATCATATTTTCTGAAGAGTAACACCAAACAATTTCTTGTTGTGTATTATAAACAACAAAAAAATGATCTTTTTCTCGCTATTTTAATTTAATTATCCATTTTTTGTAAAACTTCGGAAACCGGATAAAAACGGGTTTTTTCGAAAGTCGGTTTTTGTAAAAGCCCTAGTATTGACAGTGAACACCCTAAAAGTAAAAAAATATTAAAGCATATTTTCATGTACTTAATTTCTGTTTTACACAAAAAAAGCCAGAACTGTTACAAGGAATGATAACTTTAAAAAAAGCTTTATCTCAAGCTTTATAATGCAAAGCATCAATATTTTTCGTGAAATTGAACAAAGAATTTTCAAACCAAGAAAAACAAAATTACCATGCGCTCATCGAGTTAATAAATTGGAGTACCTTAGGCTTACCGACTAAAAAGTATTTTTTAAGTGCAATAAATAAGGCTTTTTATTCTACTGTGAAATTTTTAAGGCGGCAGTAACGTTAACCGGAAAATTCCCGCAACTTTCCGAGTGGCGGGAAAAATATATAGCGGAAACTTTGGCGGTTTTTTTGAAGTTGGAAACGTTTTTATGTTGGTCTTACCACTTAATGCTTAAGCCAATGGTCTTTTTAAGATGTCGTAAATTTGTTTGTCCCATTCTTTTATACTATCTACGTATAAAATACAGAAATGAAATTGTCGTATAGTCTGTTTTGCAATTACTTTTTTTAAAAGTAATTTTGTTATCGTTCGCACCATGCTTTGACAGTACGAGACATAAATAAACATAGAATTAGACTTAAAGTATGCTTTATTTAGATTTGATGATTGTAGTGACAGATGGATATATTTAAAAAAAAATACAAATTTAAAAAACATGCAGTGCGTTGATGAATTAGATATAAAATTATACTATTCGACTGAGCAAAGGAAAAAGGACGTAACCTACAGTTTTTCAAAACACGTTTATTTTGATAATCACAATGTATACAACTTGATACGCATTCTAGAAAAAGATGTAAGCTGAAAATGCCAAATTAGTACTTAAATTTATTAAGACTTAAATATTTAATTAATATTAGATACAGTTAATTAAAAACTAGTGTATCAGTCTCCTTTAACTTCAAGATTGTGCATATGTATTTCATAATTTGCCTTTCATCCAAAATCATCAAAAAACGTTTTTTGTCTATCCTATAAAATTTGTAATGTGTGGGTAACGTACTTTTTCCTTTCCACATTCGATATGTAATAGAATTTTGATTTTTTGAGACCTGATTTGTTTCTGATTGGGTGTTGTTAAATATTCATTAAATTTTCAGTATTTTTTAAAATGCTTTTTTTAAATTAATTTAATACAAAACAAATGAATGTTTGATGTTGCACATTTTTTTAATCCATTTTCGTTTTCAATGTATTTAGATCATATGGCTTTCAATGGAGGTGAGTAAACAGAATTTTTCTACGAGAACTGTTTGTTACTCAATTGGTCTTCTTCTCTTTTTTCAAAGAGAGTAGTAGGTAAAAATTGGATATGGCTGGGAAAAGACTACTGATTAACTAATCGCCCTCACTACGCCCAATTATTTAAGGATAGGAAGAGTGGGAGGAGAGGACATTTTATATATCACAAACACCCGATAAATTGGCTGGAAAAAAGCTTTTCATACTGGGACTCGAACCCGTGAGATTCGGCACGGAAGCCAAAAACGCTAAAACTATAAATGGAAGCTAGACACATTTTTTAGGATTTTAATTTTTTTATCACGATTTTTACTGGAAAATTATTTTTTACTCAATTGACCAATTTTTAGAGAAAAAAAACTAATTCGTCGAAATATAAATGGAAATACAAAAATAGTTTACACGAATAGTTTTCCAGCCAACAACAGTTTCCAATATAGCTCTGACGATGGTTCGATACTGAAATAGCTATCCACTTTATTAAAATTGAAAGCGTAGCTTAATTCAGAAAAAAACTATAATTTATCAATAATAATAAATCGTCATTAAATATTAGTTTATACTATACTAGCCGGTTCCCGGCAAGCGTTGCAATGCCGCTCAAAGAAGGAAATTGTCTGTTTTAATTGTGTTTATTGAAGTGCACGTTTCATTTTTCTTTTTCGTCTGTTTGACGTTTGCTGCCAATTGTCTATGGTATAACACACGCTCCACCTACTGTAAGTAAATTGTACTCTAAAATTCGCGCAAGTGCAAACATACGTTGTCGAAATGAACTGTATGGCAGACATACAAACATTGATTTTTATATATAAGACCTACTGTAAATTAGTTTTAATATGCCTATAACCTTCCTGGAAGTGCAAGCAAGAAGTTTGTCAAAGTTTTACTTCAATCGGATGAGCGGTGAGGCAACGCATAAAATATAAACAAACAAATATATTACAAAACCGATTTTTGAGGGGTCAAAGAGTTGAAATCAAAAACTCTTACTAAAAGAAAAACAAACATGAGCTGCCTATGTAAACATTGTTTTATTACAAAGTATTTTTCAAATTATTATTTTCACTATTATGATATTATATCCTGTTATATTATAGACATAATTCCGTTAGTAAGGGTTGATCTTGTGTTCGCTTGGATTAAATATTTAAATACAATATCACTATGTTATTTGATATTCAGATAATCCTTTCCGGGTGGTAACTGATTAATCAATCTGCTCAAATGAATATTCTATACTTGTATCATATTCGATGGTAATATAACGTCGGTGCACTGGCAGAAAATAGTAACTAACAAAATTAAGAAAAGTGAGTATTCAATAAAATTATTCGATGTTAATTATTTGTCTCAATTGAGCATTGCAAAACTGGTATTACTAAAAAGCAGAATTTTGGTGTTGATGGTTATTATGCAATAACCATTTTTTTGGATGTCGAATTTATGTAGTAATATGGTAAAACTAGCAACGTATTTAGTTCTACAGTTTTTGAAACTGTATAACTAAATACGTTGCTATTTGTTCCCTATTATAATGGAGTTCTACCAAGTAAATGCCAAGTCTAAAAATAAATTTAAGTAGCGTTAGCGTAAATGTTCTTCTAGTCTCCTTCGTCGCTAAGTTTTTGAAAAATTGTATTTCCTTACCATCGTTGCAGACGGAAGACCGTGATCGCCACAGAGGTAAGAAATCCTTAGTGAAGCCAGTTCACGGGGACTCCATATGTATTCATTTGCAAACCACATTCTATATTCTCCCCCTCATACCATTTTTGTTGAGATACCTTCATTAAAAGGTTAGATGGATTTAAAAAAAATTGCAATCTTTAGTCTGAAATATTTCAGTTAAAAAACACAGCATTTGATGTTATTAATTATTTGTGTCAGATTGGCATTAATTTATTTTAAAAACATTATATTATTACTATCTATGTTACTTAACCCTCCAAGGACGAGCGTGACCATATGGTCACAGTAAACACCGTTGTCTATTGATCCCACTATCCATCATTTTTTCTACCTGAATATCGTTGCTTTCACTCATTTTTGGTTAAGAAGGGTACAGACTTCAGTTAGTCATCAGCCGCGGGGACAGAAACGGCCAATAAAAGCACAGGTGATTTTTTGTGTTTCCGTTTTTATTTAATGGAGTTTTTTAAACTTTTTGTATTGAAACTATGTTGATCTAAAGAGGTCAAATTGTAAATATTAAAAAAAAAACACATTTAGCTATATGTCAACCCCGAATGTTTGCGTGCCCATACGGTCACGCTCGTCCTTATTACTGTCTGTACACAATAGTACAGAGTAATAAAAGGACGAGCATGACCAGGTAGTATGCAGGGTTTCTATACAAGGACTTAGCGTTTTTTTTTTTAATTTTTGTTAGGAATAAAAGTTATACATGAATCAAAATGGCTTAAAAAAAAAAATATCGAAAAAAACATCTCGTATCTGAAAGGTTAATTTGTCGAGGAAATAGTTTTTATCTTAGAAGCTCAATTTTCATAAATTGCTTGTAATTAGAAACTATTTATTTGTTACTTACCACTTTCTTCCAGTATGGTGACGTTATTAACAAGACCTTTCATGATTAACAAAATGTATGTTTTCATTGATATTACATTTCATAAAACTGACATAGCCTATTTAAGATGTTCGATGAGTAAATAAGCTGAAATGTAAAACACGTGTCAAATGATAATATAACCCGAAGTACCAATACAAACTTATTAAAAAATTTAATATAAAAAAAATATTCAAATCATTTTCATTTTCATGATAACATAATAATGTATAATAACTTTACAAACAAAATTCAGCTTATATGTTCATAAAGTTCCATTTCGTATTTGCTTGGTTAACAAATATAAATTCAACTTTAATATTATATTTTTCAGTATTCAGATAAACGTTTCCGGGTGGTAACTTGTAAATAAATTGACGCGAATCAATATATACTTGAATCAGAAAAAATTAACAAAAATATAAAACACTATAAGGTTGTATTATATAACTTTAAATGATATCTTAAAATAATTAATGTATGTTTTTTCGTTTTAAAAACATTATACGTATGTGAAAGTTTACTCTTATTTCATCTTTAATATTAAGTTTTTTAGTATTCAGATGATCGCTTCCGGGCAGTTACTGATAAATCAATTGACGTAAATCAATATATAATTGAATCAGATTGTAATTTATAATTGCAATAATTACAATATTTAATTGAAACAGATTATAACAAGCAAAACATATGGCAGCCTTTAGATTGAAAAAAGACACGTCTACTTTTGCTAATCACTTAATTTCGTAAAGACACGTGCTTAATCAGGAATAAGGGATAAAAATGTTACACCCAAATGCGGACGGTCATAAGCTTTTTTACCAAGTAATTTCGGAAATAAACAGAGCACAACTGCATCGCCTTCCGATTTCAAATGAAATATTGAACATGCCGGGATCTCCACTCCTGTACCCTATATAAATATAGTCATAAAAACTTTTCCGATAAACAAATAAATATAATTCTTAAAACCACTCCCATGAGCTTATCCTTTTCGCCAGCAATGACTTTAAGCTCAATGATACATTTATTTATTATAAAAGCACGAAACATTCATTTACTGGGCGTCAGTTCAAGTTCATCCGTGCACTTGAACGCCTGAAGATGCCGAAAGGTGAAACCCAGGTCGTTCGTGACAGAATCTGTGAGAATGTACATAGCAATTGACATTGAAAAGAATTTACAAATCGCAGTATAAATGATTCGAAAATTACACAAAATTTAAATATTTAACACCTCTTATATATCAGTCGCCTGCTGTGGCCCAGTTGGTTAGAACTTACTCTACCGATCACGCAAGTCTGGGTTCGATTATCGGTAAGATCACAGTGAATTTGAGAATTATTCAATTCAAAGTTGTGACCGAAGACTGGGTGTTTGTGATGCCAATTCACATTATTTCCTCTCCTCCCATCCTTCTGATACTTTAATAACTGGGTGTAGCAATAGCGATTAGTTAAGCACCATTCCTGTTCTAGCCTTATCCTTCTTTTCCTAATACTCACTTTGAAAAAAAAGTGAGGTTGAGCGACTGAGTAACAAACATTTCTCGTAGAAAAAAAAAATCGTTGAGATACCTCCATTAGGAGAAGACATGGATTAAAAAAATCATCATAGAGTACAAAGGAATATTGTGTTTTTATTAATATATTGTCTTACCACCAAGTATTGATAGTGAACACCCTTAAATTGATAAAATATAAAATATCGACTGTGGAAAGGAAAAAGGATGTAACCTTCACATAGCAAATTTTACAGAAGGCACAAAAAACGTGTTTTGATGATTTCGGGCCATGTGCAAATTATGAAATATACAAAACCTTAAAGTGCACGGAGACTTCTAAACTGGTGTTTAATTGACATGATCTAATAAATGTTTTTTAAACCATGTTCGCTCCCAATGTGGAGCATATGGACTCCTAATGGAGTTTATCTCAACAGATGTGTTTCTACGAGAACTGCCTGTTACTCAGTTGCTCAACCTCTCTTTTACAAAAGAGAGTAGGAATAGAAGGATAGGGCTAGGACAAGACTAGTGGTTAGCTAATCGCTCTCGATACGCCCAGTTCATAGGATAGGATGGGTGCGAGGGGGGAATTGAAGACATCACATACATCCATGTCTTCGAACAGAAATTCATAAATCGTTAGAAAAATCAATTTATAAAACTGTCCGTACTAGGATTCGAACCCGGGACCTCCGTAACCGAAGTCAACGACGTTGACCACTCGACCACACATGCGGTTTAATCTAATATTAATTTAAAAAATTGTCTAGACAAAACCATTTTTTCAGTCTTTTTTCATGGTTTCAATTTTCATATTTTTTCAAAGTTAAAAGCTAAATTTAGACACTAATCCTTTGGATCGAACCTGTATCGTATTGGATACATTGTGATTATAGATAAAAGCTGTTTTGAAAAAACTGTGGGTTACGTCTTTTTTTCTTTCCACAGTCGATATGAACCGATATACTGAAAGCTAGTATTAATGCAATTAAGTTTTTTGCTAAAACGACACCATTATGCTGGAACAAGATAATATATCAAAAACCATGTCAGAGAACAGAACATCAAAACTACCCTAAATACTGCACAGAAGTAGGCTTTTTTAACCCTCCCAGCGTAACGAATTCTTCATGTCTTGCTACAAATTGGGCCTGTCGCCTTGCGGAAGTCACGGGTCTTAAGTGTCCGACCCTTTTTTTCTCCCTAATTCCTTTATTAAAGTCGAATTTTATACCCGACACGTTTCAGGCGTCCAATTCAAGAGCATAATCCGTTTTTATTATTTACCCAAAAAGAAGAGGAAGACACTAGTAAAGGAATATCCAATCGTCTGCGAAATCTGATAATTTATTCAGATTCCGATATTTTTTTCTTTCCTGTTTAAGCTATTGAAATTTTTTCGCAGAAAAAAATAAGAAGACTTTTTTTTATTGCAAATTTTCCATAATTTCAACTTTACAGCAACGTTTCTCAATCATATATAGCACTAATGCACAAACCGCGGCCCTTAAATCTTTTTCTTAAAAATGTTTTTTCCATGTAAAACATTTATTTAATAAATTTAAGTAAGTTTTTTCTTCAATGAAGGAGATAAAATCGGTTCATAGAAACAGGCTTATAAATATTATGTTAAATTAAAAAAAAACTTTTTAAAAAGACCAAGAATGCATTATCTTATGAATTGCATATAAATGATACATAACTATTTCACAATGAAACGATTTTTAATAACCAAGTACTCATAATGTACTAAAAATGAGGTATGAGTCACCAGTTCCAAAGGCCGTTCGATTGATCAACTCATTGCCTAGAGAAGTGGACATTTTTAGTAATAGTTTGTTAAATTTTACTATTTTATTTCTTGATTTTTTGTGTTGATTTTTATGTATTATGTAGTTTTATTTTATATTGTGTCTCTTTACATTTGTTAAGTAGACGGCGAATTGGCGTCAGCTGTTATGTCATGTACTATAATTTTAATTTTAAACAATAAATAAATAATCATTTTTTTGCATGGCTTATTTATTTTCGATATAACACGGTCAATATAATATAGTGGAATCTATTATTCATTTATCTAAATTCACTTGATCTTTTTTACGCGGTTTTAAGGCCGTTTTACATGGAACGTGCACATGTTTTGTATAAAAAAGGATTGAGAGTACTTTAAATCATTTTTTTCTTTGCGGTCCAAACCCACGATAATTTGTTTTATGCGGCCCGCTAGAAGGTAAAGGTTGTGCATCGCTGATATATAGCTACTACACTGTGTAATAAATATTATTTATATTATCATTATAAAATGTGTAATCCCTTAATAAGCTATTTAAGAACAAAATTCGTATCATGACAATCAGTGTCGGCCGGTCAATGTGGCATTGGATCCATACACCCCTTGTATATGCAGGGGCGGTTATATTTCATGAAATAATATTCAAACATAACATTTATACCATTCACTCATTTTAAACTCTTCATGTGTATATTGTCTATATATTTATTTTATTATATTATACAATTTTTAATATTTATTATAGACAATAAATTAATCAAGAATTTAAAATGATTGAATGGTATAAATGTTATCTTTGAATATTATTTCATGAAATATAACCGCCCCTGCATATACAAAAGGTGCATTGATACAATGCCACATTGACCCGTCGCCACTGATGACAATGACTCTCTTTGATTGACTTCTTTGTAATTGTATGTGTGTATGTATGTATGACTATGTGTGTACATGTACGGATATATTATAAGGGAAAGCATATATAATGTGATTAATTATTGCATATGGAGTCCCCGTGAACTGGCTTCATTAAGAATTTCCTACCTCTGCAGCGATCACGCCTTTCCATCTGCAACGATAGTAAAGAAATATAAATTTTCAAAACATTAGCGATGAAGGAGACTAAAAAAACTTTGACACTAATGTGTCCTGGTACTTAAAGCTCCATAAATTTGATATCCATTTTATTCAAAAATTATTAAATGATACAATATTATAGCCACCGTGCCATAATTGTCGTTGTATCATTGTATCATTCAATAATGATACAATATAGTCACCGTATCGATTGACCAAGGAAGCAGTACCCAGCTGTACTCAAACTGTTTAAAAGCTGAAATGTATACATCAATTTTTTTGACGTATACACCCAAAAGTTTTCGAGTAAATATGCACCTCTTATCATTTTCAGCAACACCTGGCGGCGCGAACGGCAAACAAGAAATGACCCACTGCATTCATGATAAGCGAAGTGCTACGGTGAAAATTATTACACCGTTTTCAGCGGCCTGGTGAGTAGATAAGAATGATACTTTGTTACACGTGGCTTATTTAATCATAATTGTTCTGTAACAAATTTTTGGAAGGTTTTGTTTTGTATTAAAAAAAATACGTTCAAAAAATGTAAACCATATTCAAGAATCTTATTTAACAGTACTTATTTGTGCTAATTCCACTTTTATTGTATATGACTGAGGTGGTTGATTTTGCAAGAAACTCCGAGATTAGAAAACGTAGAAGACAGCGCTGACTGTATCATGTTCTGCGGATGCCTCGGGAAAGCCTTAAGCCTGCATACCTTTTATTCTTATCGGTAAGATTCCAGGATATTGGACAACCATCAGGTACTTTCAACAAGATGTATTCAGCGGTACCGAGAGACGCTAGAGATGTACCATTTTAACTTGACTGTGGCAGAACTCAGAACTAAGATTGTCGCCTCAGGACGTGTTGACTATGGCAACGTTAATGATGCGAAAGTGGTGCCCTCGCGGGCAGTCAAGTTACGCTGGTACATCTATAGCATGTCAAAGGAGTAAGAAAAGCAATAGTTGCACGTGTAGCACACGTATGCTCCATGTAGGGAGCAAATATTTGCAATAACACTTCCCTACGGTGCTAAAAAATAGTTCAGACCCTTTAAGAACTAAGTAAAAAACATATATTTTTTTAAAAATACATCCTAGATTTTGACCGTCCATCAAAGGGCGGAAACCGGTCCTTACATATTAAATAAGGTGGAATAAAGCACAAAAGAATATTGTATTTTATTAATTAAAAACTTTAGAACTAAACACGTTGTTATTTTTACCGTATTACCTTGAAAGTAATTTAAAAAATTAAATTAAAAAGGCGTTAATTATACTGAACCAAGAAAAATACACATTGTTTTAAAAAATGTCTTAATGTTATGTTAATATTTTGTTTGGTTTTATACGGTGGAATATTAAATTTTCATCCTGTCTTAGAAATTTCTATTCGAATTTCTATATCGCAGTCCTATAATTTGATATAGAGTGGATAAGAAGACACGAAAACGACAAGACTTGAATGTCAAAATGCCGTCGCCGAGATGTGCCTTGGGAAATCTTCTGCACAAGTCGTTGTCGGATACTGCTGAAGCTCCTGGCTTCGCTGACTGTTGCATTTTATTGTGCTCAGAAATACAAAACAACAAAACCTTATTATTATTATAAGAATAGATAATCAAAGATCGTTTTTTTCTGTCAACGGTTTGGTGTATT
This sequence comes from Himalopsyche anomala, assembly GCA_031772345.1. NCBI lineage: Eukaryota > Metazoa > Arthropoda > Insecta > Trichoptera > Rhyacophilidae > Himalopsyche > Himalopsyche anomala. The sequence goes on along the minus strand of CM062834.1, from coordinate 23,176,691 downwards.
ACAAAAAAAAAATATTGTATTATTTTATGTGATTTCGGTGAGATATTATTTATTTGGTTGATTATATTTAATTGCAGGTAACATACTTCCAAAAACAGGCGTAAATTAATTTTAGATTATCTGAGGCGTTTAGTTACAAAAAGCAATATACAGTAAAACCCCCATTTACACTTAAGTCAGGACCGTGTAATTGGGGGATTGAATCTCATACAAAATTAAGGATTTGAATTTTTCACTCAGAGAAAGAAAGTATTTGTGATTTAATTGTTTTTATTGAAGTGAATGTTTTCTTTTTCTGTCTATTTGACGTTTGACATTTGCTGTCGATGTCTATGGTACGACACACGCGCCACCTACTGTAAGTTAATTGTACTATAACCTTTGCGCAAGTGCAAGCATACGTTGTCAAAATGAACTGTATGACAGGCATACAAACAATGATTTTTGTATATAAGACCTACTGTATGGTAATTTTACTATGCCTTTAAACTTCCCGAAAGTGCAAGCGAAAAGTTTTTTTGCAATCGGATGAGCGGTGTGGCAACGCAAAAAGTACAAAACAACAAACATTCATTTTTATATATTAGATTAATTGTGTAATCAGTACAAAAATAAATATGGGTAATATGATTTTGGTATAAACAAATGATGTTATTGTACTATAAGTAAACAGTTGATAATATGAGATATATTTACTTTCATTTCTAGATAAATAACTGAAAATAACATAACAAGAAAAAAGAAATCTGATCCGAAGCGAGTAATGATACAATAATATAGCTTTTTTCCCATTATTACGTAGAAAAAAAATGTTTTGTAATACTGTTATTTTTCTATTTTTATTTTATTGTTTCATGAAAGTTGTTCGCAAGAAAACAGTCAAAATAATACAAAACAGATTTTTTCGATTTATTTGAAACTGCTTGGTAGTTTCTTTTATTATTATCGTAAAAAAATAATTATTATTCATTTATTTTATTATAAGAAGTCCGTATTTTAGGCATTTAATTAATGTTTGTTTGAGTATCAATTTTTATTAGGTATAAATTTGAAATTAATAAAAACACAATATTCCTTTGTACTTCATTCCACTTTATTTAATACGTCAGGACCAGTTTCACTCATTGCAAGCATTGTCAACTAATAAGAAATACAATTTAACAATACTATTTATACAAAAATGAAAAGGTGTAAACAATAATTAGCATTGAAAAGAAATTACCAATTACATTTAAAGTGATTCTAGAATAACACAAAATTAAAATGTTTAACACATCTAACATATAATTAAAAAGACATCCAAGATCAATAAATTAAGAGTGGTGACTGGAAGCAATTACAAATTTAATTATAATTTAGGATTTTTTTTGACAAAGTGATAAAATGCTACATTAATAAAGTGAATAGGTTTGCGAATAAAGTGGAATAAAGTACAAAAGAAAATTGTGTTTTTAATAATATAATGCCTTTCCACCAAATATTGATAGTGAACACCCTAAAAGTGATTAATTTGAAATTATTATCAATTTCAATCAATTTTAACATCTTTTATATTAGCTTATATTTTTAATTGATTTACAAAAACACACCGAAGATGACAATGAATAGACAACGAAATCAATTTTTAACATACATTTGTTACAACAAAATTGTATTGTCGTTTTTTGCAATATTTATCTTCAGAAAAATAGTTGACATGAGTTTTGTATAACCGACAGTGCTCATGCATATAAATATTTTAACTCTCGCGGCTCGGAGACTAGAAAAATACTTCTTTGCCGATGGGGGTCGTTTAGGGACCCCAGTGGTTTCCTCATTATTGGCCTTATTCTTATGAATTTCAAAAAAAATAGTCTAAGGGCTTTAAAATATCTCTCTGCATCATTCCTCATACATGTTTTTATAAAAATCCGTGTTTTTTTAAAAATAAATAATCATATTTTAAGTTGCGCGTAAAAACGACGTCATCCCAGCACACATATGAACTTGCAACTGACGCGTTTAGCCTAGCTTTCTTTCGAACGATCGCTTATCGTGGGCGCTTATCTCGTTATCGCGTTATCGCGTATACACTATAAACGCGTATAAACTACAAAAGGTCCAAAAAACTATGATATAAGAATACCTTAATTATAAACATTGTATCACCCATATTAAAATAGATATTTATGAAAATGTGGGTATTGGGGGTCGCATTTCTTGAGCATAGAACCGGAAAAGTTAAAATAAAAATTACTATAGTATTAACCTTTTTTTCGGGATAATAATTTTTCTGGATATGACAATTGTACGTCTCGTGTCCCGAGACATGAAAAAAGCTGACACCTTAGAGTCCCTACTCTGAACTTTCAATTGGTTATTCACCAACTTCAGGTGTGTGCCTTTGACAGCTGTTTGTAAAAAAATCTTAATAAAGAACTCTTCATAAATAAAGAAAAAAGCGATCACCATTCAGAAACGTAATAATCATAAATATTTTAATTAAGACAGAATGAAGAATCAGCGCCACCTGGTGTCTGTCGGAAAAGCTCGCAACGTAAATTAAACTTTGAATAGATCCTGGGGGGACATGCAGAGTCGTTATATGGAAGAGTGACGTCACAGTGACAGCGTAACTCGTGGTTACGCGCATATAACTTTATCTTTCTTTATTAAAGGATTCGCACGCCACTGCTAATAAAAAAGTGTTTCTCTCTTATTTACCTTCACCTCTGAGGTTTTTATTCTTGACTTGCGACAGTGGTTCGCAATCTGGGAGTCCTACAATGTAATACTAAAGAAAATCGAAATTTTGCTAACTATAAAACCTTTTTATTCCTTACACAGTAATATGGGATACCCTTTGTAAAATATATCAAACTAATCACATGACCAGTAGCCATGTTCACTTATGAACCTAAAATTTTGTTTCAGTTTTCTTTTTTGAATTTTAGGAGCATTATTATGTCAGTAGATGGCAGTGCAACCTGTCAAAATTGTATGTATTTTGAAAACAATGATATTAAAACTATATTAACTGGCAATTTTTTCCCATATCCACTCCCTAGTCAGAGCATATAGCCATCACATGCTTCCTCCAAGATTTTCTGCCCACCACCAGACTAATTGCTTCTTCCCATGTCACTCCAGCGTTCCGTAGCTCCTCCGAGTACATCAGTAAATATGGTCATCAGTGGCTTTCCACGACGGCGGAATCCATCCGGTTGGTAGAAGAGACAAGCAGAACTCAATTCAACGTATGTATATACATATTATATTACAAATTCATCCAGTCCCTCATAAAAGTCCCCGTACATAACCAAAAAGACAAGAGTATTATTTTTTCCTAATTGTTTACAAAATATAAATAATATTTTGTGCAATTTACTTATTGAGTGTGACATTCCTTGTGACAATCTTAAAAGATTTTTTTATACCACAATGTTGTACTTTCTTCAAATACACGGTTGTTTTTTCAATTCAGAAAACCAATCTTCAATTTTTATTTACATTTTTTACACAGTTTTTGTGGTACATACTTTTTTTTATAATGTCCACTCCCAATGTGGAGGACATGGACTCCTAATGGAGTTTATCTCAACAGAAGTGTTCTTACGAGAACTGTTTGTTATTCAGTTGCTCAACCTCTCTTTTTCCAAATAGAGTAGGAGAACAAAGATAGAGCTAGGACAGGACTAGCGGTTAGCTAATCGCTCTCGATACTCCCCGTTTATAGGATAAGATGGGTGGAAGGGAGGAATTTAATACATTAAATATGTCATCCATGCCTTCGAGCAGAAATTCATAAATTTATTGAACAATCAATTTTTAAAACTGTCGTACTGGGTTTTGAACCCGTGACCTCCGTAACCGAAGCAAACGATGTTGACCACTCGACCATACAAGCGGCACGCACATATCTACCGGGTGAACAAAGATTTGAGACGTATCATTCTTAACACCATTACATATTTTACTTTCTTGGGAGAAAAGATTAAGACATTTTCTGATCACCTGTCACTTATTATCAAAACTAGCTCCAACAAAAACTAAATGCTTAAATTAAAAGATAAATTTTTTTGATCGATCAAATAAAAAAAATAATTGATAAAATAAAAAGTTGTTTACTGTAAAATATTTTTTATCTATATAAATTTGTTTCGCGGCGATTCCAAAAATAATGTTATTACACAATATTCACAACAAGGGATGAACCGTAAGCCACACCGACCTTGAAATAAATAAAGCCTTTGAAGTCCTTTCGTTAGAGTGGCTTGGATATCTCAGGGGCTAATTGTAGGGAATTTATAAAGGACCTTCGAGTGACATGAATGAAGGATAACTTAATTCCGGTTCAAATCCTTTATTCAACACTGTTTTTTTTAAAATTTATACATAATTGTGCATCCAGGAGGGACAATTTCTAAAAAAACTACATACTCGGATTATGAAAAATCGTAAAACCAATTCTTTTTAACTCTAGCGGCTCGGAGACTAGAAAAATACTTCTCTGACGATGGGAGTCGTTTAGAGACCCCAGTGGTTTTCTCATTATTGGCCTTATTCTTATGAATTTCAAAAAAAAAATAGTTTAAAGGCTTTAAAATATCTCTCTGCATCATTACTCATACATTTTTTTTTATAAAAATCCGTGTTTTTTTAATAAATAATCATATTTTAAGTTGCGCGTTAAAAGCACTCAAGGACTGTATCTAGGTTCGTTATTTTTTCTATTGTCTTTAATATGAATTTTGTGATTAAAAATGCGCTAGAATCACTAGATATTAATTAAAATAATCAAGAAATTTAAATCTTTGATGACCAAACAAATATCAATCTATCACCACTACTAAGACTGTTACAAAATGCTTACGTAATTTATTACAAACAATCACCTAAATTTAGACTAATTGGCTTTGAATAATATAATATTTGTTGTTGTTCCGAGAAACATTAAAGTAAATTTATTAAATGAAATACTTTATTTTGAAATATAAAAAAGGATGTTAGAGTGACGGAGAATAAATATTTTGAATCTCTTTTAAGCCATTATAAGTTAATATGAGTGTAAATATAGTTTTGATGAGGTAATACTCCGAAATAGCTATCAAGCATATGAAAAATAATATTTGTAGAACTAAAACATTTTTTCGCGTCAAGAGGTTTCTGTGGTTTATGAGAATAATTTATCAGAAAAAAACACATTTTAAATAAATAAATCTAATTTGAATGATTCAAATTTAATATTGAAATTCCACCAAGCACCTTCAGTCGAAATCTTAAATTAAATAAATCAAAATTTTATTTTAGTAAGAATGTGAAGCCTAATATTTTTTTATTCTCACCATATTTGAAAAACTGTTTTTTTCCATTTAAACGGAAACAGGAACAGATCCGGGAAACTTTGAGAATTTCTTCACACAAAAAACGAAGGGAGTAAAATTATTTCTTCCTTTTTTTAATTTCCTTTTCAATGTTTAAATCCATTTCTTTTAACCTGTTTTTGAAAATTGCAATTAGTTTTTCTCTTTTAAAAAACTCTGTTATACCGTTATCCGAAATTTTCTTTTGTTTGTATTTCCTTAATGAATGTGAAAATAAGTCAAACGAGTTCTCGTTGCGGTCCCTGGTGTCATTTAAATATTTATGGTATCTTTTAAAACATCAACTATTAATTTCTCATATTTAAGTATTTTTTTAAAATTGAATAGGTAATGTACGTTTTGGTATTATTTTTGTGCTTAAGTTGACAACAAAACAGATGATGAAGAAATACTTATTTTTTCATAATAAAATTCCTTTCCAACAAGTATTGACAGTGAACACATAGAAAATGATAAAATTCTTGTTAACTGTTATTAAATGTAAGCCTTATTTTTGTGTTTCTCGACTCATAGATAAAGTGGAAAATGATTGTAATAATATATGTATTTCAAAATACAAACAAATTTTGTAATAACAAATATCTGTTATCAAAAAAATGTCTACCAATATCGATTTCGAAATTTATGACAGAAAACGGTAAGAATTTTGGCAAAATTACATATTGTACCGTTGTTAATTATGCAGAAAAAAATATTTAAAAAAAAATAATTTACCTGAAAGTTTGAGGACCGGTTTCGCAAGTCCTTTAATGCCGCTTGAAATATTGCGTCAACCCCCATCCAATATGTACCGAATTGTAAAATACTATGATTCATTTGTTTACTGGTTTTTACACAAATAAGGCTGCCACCGAGGGAATAAAAATAAATAAACAGCTTTTAGGTGAAGAAAATATGTTCAACTGTTTGACAAGTCTTTTATTTAGGCCACAGAATCGAAATTGATAATGTTTCAATTCAAAAATATACAAGAAAAATCTTATAAATACTTTTCTAAAATCAATGAATAAAATGCAAATCATTATAGATAAGAAAGCTTGGAGCGAATGCTTGTAATTTACTCGGAAATAAAAGCAAACTTTGATGGTACAATCTTAGAAAATTCTTAACCTTTTTGATACCAAAAACACCCTGGGAAATGTCAGTTTTTAAGTATTTTTCATAAATCCATGAAAAAGAATTAAAAATAAAGACATTTATGTAATATATTTTATATTTTATGGATAAATAACATTACAGGCTTATTAACAGCCCCGACGTATTGTATTTAGAAAACATGCAGTGAGTTTAGGGAGGGACATTGAACCATCACTAATAAAAAAATCCGTACTTTCTTTTACATTACATATATTATTATTCTATAATTACTATTTTACTAGGGGTAGTTACTTTTGTGATTTTTTATCATTTTTTATCTGTATCATTACATTTTAGAGCAAAACTTAGGTACATGAAAAAAAAATAGATTTAAATATTTTTTTATTGAAAAATAACACTTTGTAAAGAGCTGTATTATATCACTACGGACCTGTAAGTGGATGACAAAGGACACTTCTTATTTAACTTCAAAATATGTCACGTAAACAAAAATATATGTACTATTCAGAAAAGCCAATATATCAGCTGCGAGTATTTTTGGCGATTACATGAATGCCGATATATTGACTCAAGGCATTAAATGAGTTAAATTATATACACTTTATAACAAAAAATAAAATACTCATTTATATTAAATCTTATTTTTATTTTATAAGATCAGGACCAGTTTCCCTCATGACATGCATTATCAACAAATAAGAGAATACAATGTTACAATATTTATACAAACTAAAATAAAATTAATGAGTTGTACATAATGAACAATTTGTATTGAAAGGAATTTACGAATAAAACTACAAAATATGAATAAGTGACACAGAATTCACAAAAATTTAAATGTTGAATTCCTCTAAAATGTAATTAAAAACTCATCAAAGAGTAATTAACCTTAAGTGGAGGCTAATATTAACATTGTGATGCGCTTATAAGAATGAATGTACCAATACTCGTAAGCTTAACCACTTGGATCTCAAGCGGACACAGGTGTCCGGAACATATGCAAACAAACACGGATGTCCAAGACATTTAAAAAATCAAATACTTGGTATTCTAATAGAATATAAGCAATATTTTGATGAATATGTGTAGTGCCATCTAAACTGAGTCAATATAGGTTTTTAAAATAACGAATTCGAATGTATATTAGGCAAAATTGTTTTTCTCAAAAACACGCAGTATCTCTAAGACATACTAATGATTTATTTGCGCGGTATTCAAACGGTTAATGGTATATAAACGAATCAACCACCATCATAGTTTTATAAGCATATTTTGATAAAATAAAAGATTTACAAATTATGAAAAAAGTATCAAATTTAATACAAAAATCGTTTGTATCGGAAAAAAATATTTGAACCCCTTTTAGGATCACCAAAGATATTAAAGCGGGTAAGCGCAATTGAGATCCGGGCCCGGGTAAGGAATTTATTCTTCAGAAAAATATTTCAGACTATGTCCGTCTCATAAGCCAGCCATGATGATTTTAATTATTTCTAGTTCTATAGAAAATTGTAAATTTGTAAAAAAACGGATTTTTTTCGGGCTGTGGAGTATAAATCCGTGCTTCGGGTCGGGCAAGTGTGGTATTAGACACGGGCCCGGGCCGGGCCTGAGTTTTTCGGGCTCAGAAAGGGTAACACAAATGTCGTCAAACAGAAATAAATAAATCGATTAAAAAAAAGGTTTTTTATTTAACAAAATGTCTAGTATTTTTATTCTTTTAAGGTTCTGATCAAAGCACATTAAATGAGTGAAACTAATTCTATAATATATATAAGCTACAAAAAGTTTGTCTTACGATATTGAACGAGTTCCGAAACTGAACGGTCGTACTTTAACAAAATTGGTAATTGTGTGTCTACTAACATCTCAGAGAAAGAAATGACTGAGAAACAGTAATCTTTTTTATGTGTCTTATCAATTCAATCATTAGTTCTCGCAAAAAAGTTGTTAAAAAAACCTTTAATAAGCTTATTGTCACTATTATAAAATTTGAATCATTCAAATTATGTACACTCCCACAGATTTTGTCACTAACGACCCGGGTTTCGCCTTTCGGCATCTTCAGGCGTTCAAGCGCACGGATGAACTTGAACTGACGCTTAGTAAATGGATGTTTCGTGTTTATATATTAAATAAATGTATCACTGAGTCTAAAGCCATCGCTGGCGAAAAAGGGTAAGCTCATGGGAATTCCCAAAGATTTGAGTAGTGAGTGGTTTTTAGAATTATATTTATTTGTTTGTCGGCAAAGGTTTTATAATATTATTTATGATATTATTTATATAGGGTATAGAAGTGGAGACCCAGGAAGGTTTAATATCTCGTTCAAAATCGGAAGACTATGTAACTGTGCCCTATTAATTTCTAAAATTTCCTGGAAAAAGAGCTTATGACTGTCCGTATTTGGGTGTAACATTTTTATCCCCTGTTCCTGATTGAACACGTGTCCTTCCGAAATTAAGTGATTAGCAAAAGTAGACGTGTCCTTTTTCAGTCTAAAGGCTGCCATATGCTCTAATACCCTGATTTTTAAAGTCCTCTCTGTTTTGCCGATATAAAATTTATTACAACAAGAGCATTGTAATCTATAAATTCCAGATTTATTTAGGTAATGTATTTTATCTTTATTGTTAACTAATAATTTGCCTAAAGAGCTTTTACAGTAAAAGGAATTTATAGATTACAATGCTCTTGTTGTAATAAATTTTATATCGGCAAAACAGAGAGGACTTTAAAAATCAGGGTATTAGAGCATATGGCAGCCTTTAGACTGAAAAAGGACACGTCTACTTTTGCTAATCACTTAATTTCGGAAGGACACGTGTTCAATCAGGAACAGGGGATAAAAATGTTACACCCAAATACGGACAGTCATAAGCTCTTTTTCCAGGAAATTTTAGAAATTAATAGGGCACAGTTACATAGTCTTCCGATTTTGAACGAGATATTAAACCTTCCTGGGTCTCCACTTCTATACCCTATATAAATAATATCATAAATAATATCATAAAACCTTTGCCGACAAACAAATAAATATAATTCTAAAAACCACTCACTACTCAAATCTTTGGGAATTCCCATGAGCTTACCCTTTTCGCCAGCGATGGCTTTAGACTCAGTGATACATGTATTTAATATATAAACACGAAACATCCATTTACTAAGCGTCAGTTCAAGTTCATCCGTGCGCTTGAACGCCTGAAGATGCCGAAAGGCGAAACCCGGGTCGTTAGTGACAAAATCTGTGGGAGTGTACATAATTTGAATGATTCAAATTTAATATTGAAATTCCACCAAGCACCTTCAGTCGAAATCTTACACTATTATAAAATTATTTTTGCCGATCAATTTTTCATATCTTTTTATGAAGGTTTAATCATTAATTTGAATTGATTTTACTGCAGAATAATTCAAATATACTACGGGATAAAATTGTTCATGGTCGTCTAACAGGTTTTGAAAAATACAGCTGATAGTAATATCCAATTATGTTTGTAATTATTATCAGTCACCACATGAAATTTATTAATCTTTAATGATTTTTAAATTATATGGTAGAAGTTTGCAATGTTACTGTAATTTGTAAATTCTTTTCAATGTCATTTTTTGTTTACAACTTTTCATTTTAATTTATTTTTGTATAAATAGTACTTTTAAATTAGATTTATTATCAGTTGAAAATGCTCGCAATGAGTTAAACCGATTGTGACCTTTTAAATAATGTGGAATAAAGTACAAAAGAATATTGTGTTTTTATTAAAATATTATCCAATTGTTAAGTGTACACTTGGATTTCAGAAGCACCCTTAAATGACAATTATATTAAAACAACACCCTCAATTTTTAAGGCTTTCCTGTTAAAAAACGTTGACCTAAAATGACAAAAATAATATTAGCTCTCTAAAACCGACAAATAACAGACTGCTCTAAAGAATATAACTTTACTGTATAACAAATAATTCCGAGCTTTTTTGCTAGTCGGTTAGTATCGCATGGAAAAAGGTTTGCCTCTGGTTCGCACCCTAATGTGATGGCATATTTTTTTTATTTTCGAAGGGATTTTTTTCTCATTTTTTGGAGTGTCGCTTGTTTAAATATGCATACCGGAATGGTGTTTCTGCCTGGAAAAAGTACTCAACGAAAAGTGGTAAAAAGATTTTGAAAAAAGATAACAAATATACTTGAAATCGGCAGTTTGAACTAGTTCTTCGAATCACCAAAACTCGTTGTATTTATTTAAGTCGATGAATTCAGGATCTTTTATTACTCCGTAATTTCACAGGATTTTGTCAAGTATTGCTTGTATTTTCTAGAGACGATGAGGTTGGTAATTGTACAAGAGAATATGAAGGAAGAATCGCAACTTCTTCACAAAAGTGGCTCTCGACCACAGATAAATATTCCATTTTATAAATACAGTGGAACCTCTCATAACGAGTTTAATTCGTTCCAGAATCTTACTTGTTATGTGAAGCGAAACAATTTTTCCCATATAAAACAATGTAAAATAAAATAATGCGTTCCATGCCGAAAAAAAATATTTTTTATATTTTGAACGTATGTATTATTCAAATAAAATTACAAACTTATAAATTGTTAAGGAGCGTAACAACCTGGAATGCTTTTTAGATTTGCAAAAAAATATATAAAAATCGACTAGCTTATTATTTATGAGAAATAAATAATTCTTTTTTACTAGAAAGCTGTCTAGAAACATTTTTTTTGTCGACGCTTCAAAATTTAGTGAAAATGTGACAGCATTATCATTGAATAAATTTGTAAAAAAAATGTGTGGATTACGAAGTTTTTCCTTTCCAAAGACATATGTATTATATATCGATTTTGGAAAGGAAAAAGTACGTAACCCACACATATCAAATTTAAAGGAGGCGCAAAAAACGTATTTTGATGATTTTGGGCCGTATGCAAATTATGAAATATACACAACCTTGAAGTGAACGGAGACTTCTAAACTGGTGTTTAATTGACACAATCTAATACAATCTTTATTTCAGTATTTTTTCTTGGTTTTAATTTTTTACGAGCTCATCTTTTACAAACTTGAAAGCTAAATTTAGATACTCTATTCGGCACTTTCAGTTTATATTGTTTTGATAGAACGTGTATCGAGTTTGATACATTTTGATTATCGAAAAAAGTTGTTTTTAAAAAACTGTGGGTTACGTCCTTTTTTTCCAGAGTCGATATTTTGATTTATTGTTAGCGAAAGTTTCACTGTCAGTTAACACATTTTTGCTTCGATGTCTTTACTAGTAACTGCATTTTATGCTTAAATAATTTCAAATTCGGTTTTAAGGTATTTTTTCTCAATATGTTCCTCGTCCCCTGCCTAAGGAATTTATAATCATTATTCGTGTCACTTTTTAGCAGCATCACTTTTATTAAGTTAAAACGTTTATCCTATACGAGGAATGTCCGATGCTCTACTCGATGATTGATGGCTGGCTCATAAAAAATACATTTTATTTCATCACTGCCCTAAAGCGCGAGCGATCCTTTTCTCGGAGACATTTCATAAATAATAAATCCAAAACACCTAAGAAGCCTTCTCAGCAGCCAAGGGTAGTAAGGCAAAAGAAAATGTTAGAAATACACTTATTCGCAATGAAAATAAATCAACTTTATGGTCAATGGTGACGTGGTGGGTTATTAAAGAAATGTCGTATTTTATCTATATTTTATAAGCACATCCAAAAAAACAAAAATAATAGATAAAATAATTCTGAGCTTTAATTATTAATTTATTTATTGTTAAAAACTTAAAATATAGTACATGACAGCTGACGCCAATTCACCATGTAATTGACAAATATAAAATAAAACTACATAATACATCAAAATCAACACATAAAATCAATAAATAAAATAGTAAAATTTAACAAACAGTTCACAAATACTATCACTAAATATGTCCACTTCTCTAGGCAATGAGTTGATCAATCGAACGGCCCTAAGAACTGGTGTCTCATACCGCATAAGCGACGTATAAGTTTTTAGAAATAAAAGGTTTTGCTCATAGTTTCACCCACGTAAGAATAAATTAATAGTTGTATGCCAGCGCGGTTGTAATTAGGGTATCTAATCTCGGACCCTTTTTGTGATCATGGGACTTAGAAATTGACAATTTTTCCAAACCAGAGATTGAACATTCAATATAAAATTGTGTAAAAATTGGGATTCGGGATTGAGAAAATTTTGCTCGGCGATTTCAAAATCCTGAGATTTTTCAAAGATTTTCATGTCGATTTCAAAAACCAATAATTTTTCGGATTTCCCAAAATAACCAGCGCGAGAGCTTTTTTTAAGCTTTTCAAGATTAATTTTCTGTATTTTTTCCAATCCTGGAATCCCGAGTTACTGTCACAATTCCAGGATTAGATACTCTAGTTGTAATATATTAAAAGCTTTGGTTTTTTTTACTGAATGTCTTTAATGACGTAGTAACTAGAAAAAACCAAAGATTTGTCACTCACGCTTTTGATCCAATCATCGATAACGTTAAGGGTGTTTACTGTCAATACTTGGTGAAAAAGCTTTTTAGTAACATTACTGATTGGCGATATTCTTATGGACATGCGCATTCTATATTTAATACATCAACCATGGAGATGTTCACTAAAAGCTTATAGTATTTAAAACAGGCTATATCCATCAGTGGAACCGCATTAAGCTCAATGATAAAAAGCTCTTTATCAAGTTTAATTACCCAAAGCCTAATTATTTGATTACTGTATACAAAACCGATCGAGCGCCTTAAAAATCTTTAATTTGAATAAAAAGCTTAAAGCATGGCTGACCCAACACGAGCATGTTTATTTCCGGATACTATTTATTTTACCAACCACTACACGATGTGATTTTTGTAAATCTATATCCACTCCCAATTTGGAGCATTACCCCCTAATAAAGGTAACTCAGCAGAAGTTTATTCTTCGAGAACTGTTTGTTACTTGTACTGTGAGATACGATGTAAATAAGCAGCCTATAGTCATGTTAGTGAGATTGCTCTGGAGTAATTTCTATATGAAAATATTACATATAATATTTTTTCACCTTTCTGGTATAAGTTGGTTAGTAACAGATCAATAGTTCTGAGTAAAAGACAAATAAACATTTTAAGCTTTTATGATAAAGCTTCTAGCATCGATATTTTATGAAACATCGTAAATTGTTATATCAAAATATAAATGTATGAATGTCGATCTGACACAAATAGAGCTTAAAAAATCATAGATAGAAATAATTGCCTGCCTTAAATCAGAGTTAATAATTAATGCTCTTTTGACAAACTGTTGTTATCAATGCACCAATTGAGTTATCCAACACAAAGAATTATTGATATCAAAAAATCTCTTTGCTTACTTCACTCATTTTTGTTAGTTTTGTTAGTTAAAAACTTCTGCCAGAAAGCTGACGGTTTATATCGACTGTGGAAAGAAAAAAGGACGTAAACCACACATAGAACCTTTTACAGGAGGCACAAAAAACGTTTTTTGATTATTTTCGGCCATATGCAAATTATAAAATAAATACAGCCTTGAAGTGCACGGAGACTTCTAAACTGGTGTTAAATTGACATACTCTAATATTACTTAAAGAAACTGTCTAGGAAAATATTTTTTCTTGGTTTCAATTTAAGTGAGTCCATCTTTTTTTAAACTTAAAAGCTAAATAAAGATACTAATTCGGCATTTGCAGCTTATATCCTTTTGATAGAATGTGTATCAAGTTGGATTCATTGTGATTATCGAAAAAAAGCTTTTTTGAAAAATCTGTTTGTTACGTCCTTTTTCCTTTCCACAGTCGATATAATATTAATTAAATATACTCGCTCCCCGTACGACAACGCGCCATTAATAAATACGAAATAATTCACTCGAAGGCACCATTACCGCAAAGTATCAAATATATTTTTTATTCACGATAAATTGTAACACAAAAAATATCCTACACAGACCTTATTCATTTTGTGAGTGAGGCTTCCCACAGCCCCACTAAATGTCACTTGATACAGGCTGGGAAAAAGGATTTTTCAATATTAGGCATTCGAAACATGAACAACGGTCAAGGTCCTTGTGTCATTGAGATGTTTCATGAACAGCCTTAAAGGAGGCTTGATGTCTCAGGGGAAAAAAAGAAACTTTTAAAGGTGAGTATGTTATTTGTTTGATGGGATCGGAGTGGTTTATGATTCTACCAGCGTTTTAGTTTAATAGGAAAAATAATTGTTTTTTTTTTGCTTTCGACTGACTGAAGTTGTTTTCATTTGTGTTCCGGGTGAATGGCTTATATTAAAAATTAGTTAAGAAGTACTTCTAACGAATATTGAATTTATTTTTTAAAAAAAAGGCCCATTAGATATGACGTTTTTTTATTATTTTTTAATCCATGTCCGCTCTCAATGTAGAGCATGTGGCCTCTTAATGGAAGTATATCAAAAGAAGTTTTTTTCTACGAGAACTGTTTGTTACTCAGTCGTTCAACCTCACTTTTTTCAAAGTGAGTAGTAGAGAAAGAAGGATAAGGCTAGAACAGGACTAGTGGTTGGTTAATCGCTATTGCTACACCCAGTTATTAAAGTATCAGAATTATGGGAGGAAAGAAAACGATGTGAATTGACATCACAAACACCCAGTCATCGATCACAACTTTTAATTGGATAATTCTCAAATTTCTCTGTGATCTGACAGAGAATCGAATCCAAACCTGCGTGATTGGTAGAGCAAGCTCTAACGAACTGGGCTACAGCAGGCGACTTACATTAGATACATGATTTTAATACAGTTACAGTTTTTATTATCGTAAATTATTTTTTCTACAATCTTGCATATGTATTTGACGTACCCATTGTATGTATATGGACTTTTTTATTATTTTAAAGTAGAAAATCATGTATTTTAAGGGTTAATAAAGCAACCATTATCAATTATTTACTCTATTAAACATTTATCTTATACTAAGTTAAATACTGCAAGTATTGACTGTTAATTACTTCGCAGTAAAAGTTTATTTCAACAGCATAAAGCATTTCAAAGCTTCTTGTTAATTTTAAAATGCGAAACAAAAATCTTTACCACCCAAGTCAAATAGCAGTACTGAAAATGTAAGAAAAGTTTTCACCCCTGATGTAATATTTCACCATTTTGGTTTGCGTTGCTTCGCCAACTTTGGGGTAGGTCTCACCTTTGCAAATAAGCTACCCTCTCTGTATTCTACGTTAATAGTAACTAAAATTATAATATAACGCAGCGTTTCCCAATTATATTTCCTACCCGAAAGGTTTTACTGCCCAATTTAAACACCTATTTGTAATTACTGTTTTTTTTAAAATGAAATCTTTTCATTTACAATTCTGTTATAAATTGGTTTAAAAACATACATTTTTTTAGATACAAATAGGGAACAGTTAAGTTTTTTTTTTATTATTCCATATCCGCTCCCTATACGGAGCATATGGTCCCCACGAAGTTCCTCCATGACTCCATGGTATCCATCCAGTTGGAAGAAGAGACAGGCAGGGTTCAGGCTCTCTTGAGGCATCATTACAGTTAAATAGTTAACCTATTTTAAATGAACAGGTAATTCTGTCTGATTCCCCACTCTTGTACCCAATATGTATGTAAGTATAATTATAAATTTTCCAGCAAGCAAAATAAATATTATTCGTGAAATTACTCACCATTCAAATCTGTAGGCATTCCCATGGGTTAATTCATTTTGCCTGCTTAATGAATTTAAACTAAGTGATACATTTATTTCTTATATATTACATTCATTTACTAAGCGTCAGTTTAAGTTCATACGTTCATTTGAACGCCTGAATATGCCAAAAAGTGAATATGGGTCGTTAGTGACAAAACTTGTGTAAATTTTCATAATTTTACCGATTCAAATTTAATATTGAAATTACACCAAGCACTTTCAGGCGAAATCGTAACCTATACGTTTTTGTACTTATTTCACAATTTAATATAAATATAAATGATAAAACCAGTTTCAATAATGCCGAATATTTTCTATTGATTCATTTACACTGGACATTATTTTTACATGGTGGTTTATTTCCTCGAAATAACGTTTTTTTGTATTGAATTAAAAAAAAAATGCCGTTTAATATCAGTTCTGATAGTCCATAATAAAATCAACGAAAAGAAATTACATTTAGTATACAAAAAATCTCCTATAAAAATTAAATCATTAAATCAATCATCACTCAATTTGAATCGTTCATATTTTGTACATTCACACAAGTTTTGTCACTAACGTCCTGGATTTCGTCTTTCGGCATCTTCAGGCGTTCAGGTGCATGGGTGAACTTAAACTGACTAATTTGAACGATTCAAATTTCTACAAAGCAACTTCAGTCGAAATCTTAAATAAGTTTTTTTTTTGGTCTGACTTTGGTTAACGAGAACCATTTGTGAAACACTGATAAAACATAACATTTAACTATATTCAGAAACACGAAAATACATTAAAAGTTTTTGCATTTCATTAAAGTGATTTAATAAACGTGTCTTTGTGGTGTAGTTTAAACTTCAGATCGCGATTTTTCTTCGATCGCGCAGTGAAATCGTTTAACAGGATATTAAGTTTTAATAACAGTAATTTTGGTACATTTCAGTTCACTTCATAATATTTGATAAAGTTGATTATTTCAAAACAAGATTTTTTAACTGAATACCGACGATATGACAAATTCAAATTTTATTAATTTAGAATTTCGACTGAAGTGCTTGATGGAAATTTAATGTAACATTTGAAATATTTTTATTTTTTACACTTCCATAATTTATTTGGTCGATAACGACCCCGGTTACGGGTATACCTCTTTAAATGATTATGATTAATTATAAAATGAAATATTTAATATCAATTAATTGCCGCCTGTGTGGTCGAGTGGTCAACGTCGTTGGCTACCGCTACGGATGTCACGGGTTCAAATCTCAGTACGGGCAGATTTATAAATTGATATTTCAATCGATTTATGAATTTCTGTTCAAAGGCATGGATGTATGTGATGTCTTGAATTCCCTCCTACCTCCTCCCACCCATTCTATCCTATCAACGGGGCATATCGACAGCGATTAGCTAACCACTAGTCCTGTCCTAGCCCTTTCCTTCTATTTCTACTCTATATGGAAAAAGAGAGGTTGAGCAACTGAGTAACAAGCAGTTCTCGTAGAAACACTTCTGTTGAGATAAACTCCATTAGGAGTCCATATGCTCCACATTGGGAGCGGACATGGTAAAAAATAATAAACTCTAATAGGTCGTTTTTTGAAAAACCTACACATTTTATTTTCCATGTTTACATTTTATATCTGGCAATTTAACAATACCCAATAATTTATTCATAGATACTCGATAATTATAATCTACCCATTTAATTCTCGCTGTCATATCAATAAGGTTAGCAATAATTATACTGTGCGAATACACTTTTATGTTTGTATTTATTCAATGCAAACCGTTCGCTGCCCGTCAGTGCAAGTGCATTCGTGCATTGGATAAAACCAGAAGATGCCGAAAGGCAAAACCCGGGTCGTTATCGACAAAATAAATTATGGAAGTGTACAGAATAAAAATAATTGTCAAATTTTATTTCTGATTTACATGTTTTACGTTTTATTGTAAGTTCATTTATTAATAAATTTGAAAATATAACCACAAATCAAACAAAGAAATGATTTTGAATCATAAAATTGGAAATAGTTTACGATTAATATATTTCTTTATCCAGTGTCAGATTTTTGATGGCTGTAAACGTTGATGACAAAATAAATAAATGGATAAATTCGTTCCGGATGATCGTCTGTTTACGACTGTTAGACTAAAACACTAAACCTATCAAATGCTCCGACAGCGGTAAACAAGGGGCCAAGGCAAATCGAATTTCAATTGATGTACAACGGTTGAGTATTGGTTCGACCACTAGGTTAATGGTGTTGTAATAATATACAGCGAAACATACAAACACTATAGATGGCAGAGTATTTAAAGACACTTAGCGGAAATTGATGCAGCCTCTCTCGTCGGTCAATTGGTATAAGCGTAGAATTACTATTTTAATTAATTAATAAATAACTTAACAATTAAATCCACAAAATTCCGTCTCAAATCTAAACAACTTTCAAGCCGTTTCAATGTATCAAAAAATCTCTTTTGTATTATTTTGACTGTTTTCTTTCAAGCAATTTTCATTTAACAATACAATAAAAATACAAAAAAACAATATCACAAAACATTTTTTTTCTACGTAATAATGGGGAAAAAGGCTGTATTATTGTATCATTATTCGCTTCGGATCAGATTTCTTGTTTTTTGTTATGTTATTTATACTTATTTGTCTCGTATTATCAACTGTTTACTTATGTTACAATAATATTATTTGTTTATACCAAAATCATATTACGCATGTTTATTTTGATACTAATTACATAATTAATCTAATCTATAAAAATGAACATTTGTTTATTCGTACTTTATGCATTGTCACACCGCTCATCCGATTGCAATAAAACTTCGACAAACTTTTTACTTGCACTTCCGGGAAGGTTTAAAGACATAGTAAAATTAACTTTAATTAGGTCTTACATATAAAAATCAATGTTTGTATGTCTGCTATATAGTTCATTTTGAAAACGTATGCTTGGACTTACGCGAAGCTTATAGTAAAATTAACTTACAGTAGGCGGCGCGTGTGTCGTACCATAGACAATCGGCAGAAAAATTCAAACTTTAAAAGACAAAATAAGAAAACATGCACTTCAATAAACACAATTAAAACACAATAAAATGTCTCTGATATTGCATTGTGATTGAAAAAATAGTACGCAACTCGAGTTAAAAACTTTTTCATAAAGAAGTCTTGATGCATTTAACGTTTGAATAATAGTCTTATTATGTCGGGACCATGGTGCAGTGGACGACGTTGTTGGCTTCTGTGACAGATCTTATGGGTTCAAGAACCAGTACAAACAGCATTTTTCTGCTTTCTTGTCTTAAAACTTCCTCACCTCCTTTTAATCCTTATTATAACGAGGTGTAGTGAGAGCGATTAGTTACCCGCTAGTCTTGTCTTAGTAGTATCTTTGTATACATACTACTCTCTTAAAAAAAGAAAAGTTGACTAACTTTATAACAAAAATATATATATCGCAGAAAAAGTTCTATCGAACCTTTATTAAGAAACCATATTCTCTACATTGAGAGCTAATATAGATTTATATTTCAAGCAAAATCGTTTGTTAAAAGCTAAGATTTTTACATGTTTAATACATGTTAGAAAAATAAAATTTTATATTTCAAATACCAGAGTAAACTAATTATGAAATATTCCAATCCATGAATATATTATCTCGAATTAAGATTTGTTTTTTTTTTATAAAACTATATTGAGTTTTGGAACATGTTAACTTTGCCATTGGCGTAGAAAGCGGACATATTTTTTTACTCGATTAAAAAATGTGCTTTTATCGTTTTTTGTAACTAGACACCTCATTTATTAGCTTTCTAAATTCCCTTTTTTCGGGAAGTGTGAAGATAGTAGGGTACTGCTGGGAAAGAAGTGGCGATAAGCTTGTCGCTCTAGATTCTAGATTCTACCCATTGAAAGGATTGGCTTGTTTGAAATAATTGAAAAATATCGCAGACTTTCGTCTCTTTGAAAATCAAATCAAAAGATCAATTAATTAAATTGTACATCAGTGAGACTTTATTAATTTATTTATTTACGTATTTAATACAAAATAATTGAAGACTTATAGATATAGATTATAGAAAAAGATATAGCATATACCTGTAAGATAAACGAGAAGAAAACATTAAAAACGTTATCTGTTACACAAATACAGAGCTTGGAAAATGATGATTTGAGTGTTGGGGAAATCACGTTTTGCTTGAATGTGTCAACTTTTATGATTTAATTTTTATGATAGAAAAAACCTTTTCTGAACACTTATTGTGATTATCATATAAAAAAAATATTAAAAACTATCAAAACTGATATCAAGCGGCATTTTTCAAAGTTTGTGACTTTTTTAATGTTTGCTCCTCAAACAGTAAAAAAGTCCTATTAGAAACTGGCAAGGCAGTCAACTGAATGAACATTTTTTTATCCATGTCCACATCCAATGTGACAGAAGTTTTTCGACGAGAACTGTGTGTTACTCAGTTGCTCAACCAAACTTTTTCAAAGACAATTTTTCAAAGACCAATTGGTAATTTTTAAAGAGAATTTTTCATTAGCATAAACACTCTTGCCTTCGAACAGAAATCGACAAATCGATCGAAAAATATGCTGTTCGTACTGGGACTCGAACTCGTGAGATCCGGCACGGAAGCTCATAACCCCAACAGCTGCGTTATAGGACTTGGCAGAAAAAATCATCTAGACTCGCTTACGGCCATGCGGAATACATTGACACCCGAGGTAATATTGCAAAGCATTATTAAAGCTCTCCCAGTTATATTTCCATTTGGTAAGCTGGTTTTACACCTTTTAAGAATATGCAGAAAGAAACTTATATTGTCATGCTTGTAACAAAATTATCTATAAATTAGGAACGACCATCCAGTAGGGGTTATTCTAGTCCAGAAATTTGTAAAAAAAATGATTCTTTTTTTATATATTTTTTTAAAGTGTAGACACTTGAAAGTATTTGCTCAAAAGGATTTTTCAAAATTTTAATTATTAACCAAGTTACAGCGATTTTGTTGACGCAGCAACTAAGCTATTCCAACCGAAACAAATCTAAACTGAAAACTTTAAACGCATTTTTCTCGAAACTACTTTTTTTAAGCTGGCGTGCATAATATCTCAATTTTTACCAAACTAATTTATTTGAAATTTTGTGTGAACCTTCTTTATATATCACGCCGTAGCAGATTTAAGTCAAAATTTAAATTTTTACTTTTTTTTTTAAATTGTTTTTTTTCAAAGGGCTGCCATTTTGTGAAAAAAAAATTGACTTCTCCGAGGTAAGGGCAATAGCGACATTTTTATTAATTAAGAATACATTTTTTTTTAAAGACCAGAAGGGTTGAAATCATGTACGCTAAGACACCACATATTTTTAAACCCCCCCTTTTACCAGCCGATAACTTTTCGAGATTTGATTTTTTTTTTTAAATTTTTAAGTATCTTTAAAATATAAATAAACAAATGGTAAAAAAATAGGTCGTTTTGTCTATGTTTATTTTTTACAAAGCTCGAAAAAACACCCGAAATTAGTGCCTCTAGACTGGAATAGCCCTTTAGGAAATGAAAAATATTATATTTTAGGCTCAAAACCGTTTAATAGATTTTTGAAATGGTCGTATAGTGGTTTATCTAATAAAACCTTATGATTTCCGTGTAATATTGGAAAATAAGTATGAATGTGTATTGCTTTGTATTTTTTATTAAAACAATATGCGTTAAAACATCTCAACGTTTGTCGTTGTTATTTTGGAGATTGTAGTAGCTACGGTTTGATTTCAACTAGAAAACTGATGTATACATTATATATTATTACTCAAGTGATCACAGGTTCAATCTCGTTGAGTACATATTCTCGTCTCGTGCCCCATAAACCTTACTTCATGTAGCGGGTAACTTGGGTTTGGTGTTGTTACTTCACCCAAACTGACTGCTACGAAGGCCGCTACGCCGCTACGAAGCTTGCTCGCTGGCGGTTGAATACAAGTCGGGATACGGTAGATGATAGTTAACCGGATCTATATATGTACTTTTTGGACATATAATAATAGTACATTACATACACTTACCATATAAATACACGATGGGTCATTTCCGCCATCATTTATCGAAAACCTTTCAAAAACGGAAATTACTATCAAATTTATGGTATAGAAATACTTTAAAATCATTATATGTAATCTTTTTTTCACAATTAGTTTAATTTTCACGTGTTACTTTTTATAGAAATCTTTTTAGATTTAAAAATCATTCCTTGAATAATTTATTAATAACCCACTTGAATACCAAGCGGACACGAGAGTTCGGAACATATGCAAGCGAACACGGATGTCCAAGACATTTAAAAAATTAAATACTTGGTATTCTAATAGAATATAAGCAATATTTTGATGAATATGTGTAGTTCCATCTATACTGAGTAAATATAGGTTTTTAAAATATCGAATTCGAGTCGAATCAGGCAAAATTATTTTTTTAAATTATTATTTAACATGAAAAATTGAATTTATCATACATCAGTGCAAATGCAAATCAACAGTTTATTATTAAACAGTTTTAGATGGTACAGCGAAACTCCCAATTACACTACCCCGAATTACGCGCTGGCTTGAAATATTCGCCGCAAGTCCCCCAATTGAACGGTCACATTCCATTGTCGTTGCTACGAGACGGTCGTCTGTGCAGTGCATACAGTCAAATGTTGGCTAGCGTCTGTGTATTCAACACGTGCCAGGTTATACACGCATAGCCGGGCGACTGTCTATATGTTGGATTTTGGCGCGCTTTATCAAACTAAATATTTCGTCCATATTTTTTTTTGGAAAACTAAGGTAAATCTTGGCATTTTTTGCGGAGAAAACAAAATTCCTAATTTGTTAAGAGATTCACTCCCCCAATTACACTACTCCAAATTACACGGTCCCGACTTTAGTGTAAATGGGGGTTTTACTGTATTCGTAATGGGCTCAAAAGTCTTACTTATTAGATGTAAAATAGTTTATTCGATAAAAGTTCGTAAAAAAATCAATAATTACTATAATAATAAATTATCAAGAAAATTCCTAAGGATTTAAATGTTTTTAAATATAAAACAAAAGCGTCTCAACTTTAAAAAAAATATTATTCCATCCTTACCATATCTCTTCCCGAGTCCACACAAGTACTTACCCACGAAGCCTCCCCTACTGCCAATAAACACTTTGTTTTATGGAAAACGATTTACATAAAGGTTCCACTTCTGTGGCGCACCTCCATCTTTAGCATTTTCTCAATATTACTAGCTGAATACCTTATTCACTTTTCAACTATATGTCTCTATCACTGTGATTTAATGTAGACCTAGTAAACGATCTCCACTTACGTCAAAACATAATTTAACGGTATAAATGTATTGCAATACGAAACGAATATATCCATATCGACTGTGGAAAGAAAAAAAGCTTTTTTTCAATAATCACAATGTTTCAAACATGATACATGTTCTATCAAAAGGATGCAAGCTGCAAATGCCAAATTAGTGGGAGCCGGTAAATTGCTCGAATTACAAATTATTCAAATTGCTTGGTTATTTAAACGATTTTTCACGACTTTTTCTACGAATTTCATTTTTATCTTGTGCGACACTTGTTTGGAGAGTGAAATATAAAAATAGTTTTCGTAAGTATTTATTTTAACCGTGTTCGCTCCAAATGCGGAACATAAGAACATTTAATGGAGTATATCTCAACAGAAGTGTTTCATTAATTAATCAATTAGTTACTCAAACTGATTCTATATATTTCCAGAACACAAAGAAGACTAGGGCTAAGACAGAACAAACCGACAGAACAAACGCAAACAAATTTATTATCTTGTTATTCGAGAAATTTCCATTCGAGCAATTTACCGGGAACCCAAATTAGTATCTGAAGATGAGCTTGTGAAAAATGAAACCAAGAAAAAAGACTGAAAAAACGGGTTTTCCTAGACAATTTCTTTAATTAATATTAGATTATGACAAGAAGTCTCACCAGTTAAGAAGTCTCTGTGCTAGAGGTCTGCATGGGCCGAAATTTTACAAAATTACCCGGTCCGAGCCCGACCCGAAGCCCGGATTTATACATTTCAGCCCGAATAAAACTCGGTTTTTACAAATTTACTTTACGATTCACTTCATAACTGGTAATAATTAAAATCATCATGGCTGACTTATGGTACGAACGTAGTCTAAAATATTTTTCTGGAGAAATAAATTCCTTGCCCGACCCGGCCCGAGCCTGAATCTCAATTGCGCTTACCCGCCTAACCTAACCTAACAAATAATTAAATTTCTACTTTTCATTGTGTTTGTCGATGGGATTATAAACGTAGTAATTAACTCATACATTGACTAGTCAATGTGAATGCAAGATGAAATGATTTAAGCTTCAACGAAAACTGATGGTTATTGAACAAACCTAAACTGTGACTTAAATATAGGAATAACGCTATAAAAGAGCTAGTTGAAATTCGTGCCATAGTTAAAAAAAGATCCCAGGTGATTTCGTTTTGGCAAATTCCGGGTTTTTGAAATCGGCCAGTGAGTCAAATTTTCCCGCTAGAGCTAAAAAATAATAAATTTCTCAATCCTGAATCCCGAATCCCTTTACGATTTTATGATAAATGTTCAATCTCGGGTCACGGAGTTAGAAAAATTGTCAATCCGTAATTCCCGGAATTACAAAAAGACTCCGAGATTGGATGCTATATTTACAATCTCCTTCACTGTAAGACAAGGTTGTCAACTTTTCAATCTTAAGTTTACTCGTGATCGACTTCTAACATGATTATTATAAGAAATTGTATTTAGAAAGGTTTTTCCTAAGAAATGTTTAATTTGAATGCGTAACACACATCATTAGATAGATATATGCTTACAAAATAATTCAATTTTTGTATTTTTGTATATTTTATTTTTAAATTACAATTTTTTCGAAATTCACGGAAGCTTTCGGGATTGACCTAATTTTTCTTTGGGATCGACCGGTCGATCACGATCTACCGTTTGGATACCCATGCTGTAAGACAGTGGTCGACAACCTTTTAAGAGACTGGCTAAAAATGTTTTAATTTGAATCGTTCAAATTATGTACATTCTCACAGATTTTGTCACTAATGACCCGGGTTTCGCCGTTCGGCATATTCAGGCGTTCAAGTGGTTGAAGATGCCGAAAGGCGAAACCCGGGTCGTTAGTGACAAAATCTGTGAGAATGTAGATAATTTGAACGATTCAAATTTAATATTGAAATACCACCAAGCACCTTCTGTCGAAATCTTAAATTATAAAAATGTTTATTTTGAAAAAATAAATTTGGATAGTGGGTAAAAGTTATAAATATTAATTTACCTTGTATTCCTTAAACATTTGTATAAAATAGTATATATATTTATACATAATATATTTGCATGATGTATGTGTGTAAATACATATAATATTGTTATTGGTGGCTTCCTTGGTCTTATTAAATAATTAAATTGATAAAAAAAATATTATCATAATTTCTTGGCAGGTAACTCAAAATGTCAAAGTGGGTAATTCAATTACCTGCGGGTAGTAGGTTGCCGACCACTGCTGTAAGACAACAATAAATAAAATTTGCTAGATTTGTTGGACCTGCCGCGATTTATAATAAGAATATAATGTATTAACAAGTTGTGTGTCGTAAACAAACATCACTTGTATCACTAAAACAATCAATGTCAGCCATAATAATTAAATAACGCTTACAAGTGAAAATTTGAATCACTTATGACGTGTGCTAAGTCTATATATAAGGGATAAGCTTGGATATTCAATCTAGGCCTTGTAACCCTTTGCCCGCCAGGAATTAACATACCGACGACAAGGAAATTAATATATTAATTTGTAAAATATAATGAAAACGGATGTTCGGATAGTATAATGTATACATATAACATGTTTATTCTACAATTTGGACCGTTTTTAATTAGTAAGTTACATGTTTCTCTAGTTTGTTTATTAACTTTTCCGGTTCTAAGCTAAACATTTTTAAATATCTATTTTAATATGGGTGATACAATGTTTAAAATTAAGGTATTCTTATATCATAGTTTTTTGGACCTTTTCTAGTTTATATAAATACGCGATAATGCGATAACGAGATAAGCGCCCGCTTATCAGCGATCGTTCGTAAGGCTGAAGGCATCAGTTGCAAATTCATATTTGTACTGGAATAACGACCTTTTTACGCGCAACTTAAAATATTATTTATTAAAAACCACGGATTTTTATAAAAAAAATGTATGAGGAATGATGCAGAGAGATTTTTTAAAGCCCTTGGACTATTTTTTTTTAATTCATAAGAATAAGGCCAATAATGAGGAAACCACTGGGGTCCCTAAACGACCCCCATCGGCAGAGAAGTATTTTTTCAGTCTCCGAGCCGCGAGAGTTAACATCTGAAAAAATATGTTAGATTGTGTAGTTATTTTGAATAAAAAATGTCATTGAAAGTAGTCGTTATTTCCTGAACCAAGGCGCTTTGAGATTCGTTGAAACTACATATAGTCGACAAAAATGATTGAACGGTAAATATTCCCATGCTATTGGTTTCATAATTTCAGATTTTGACTGAAGGAATTGCTTGGTGGAATTTCAATATTAACAAGTTACCCACTAGTTATGTCCTATCTTATCCATCTATCCTTATCACACTCTTAGAAAAAGAGAGGTTGAGTGACTGAGTAACAAACAGTTCTTGTTGAAATACTGCTGTTGAGACAACTCTATTAGCAAGTCATACGCTCCACATCGGCAGCGGATATGGATTAATATATGTATCAAATTTGAATTAATTTTGTCGCTAACGACCCGGCTTTTGCCTTTAAACATCTTCAGGCTTTTCAAGTACACGAATGTAATTGAATTAACTAAGGGAAGAGTACAGCATTCAGACAATTCAAACTTGATATTGGAATTCCATCAAGTGCCTTCAGTCGATATTTTAAAAAATATATATATTTGAAAATATACTTCACCCATTAATATATAAAGTACATACACATGGGCATGGATTCAAAAATTGTCGGAATCGTTAAAAAAACTTGCGTCTTTTCATTTTAGAAATTCCTTACTATTTTTTTTTTGAAAAATCCCAGGAATTTAAAATCACTGAGCAAAATTTCTCAATCCCGATTTTATGGTGAATGTTTCGATTTTCAAAATAATCAATCCCGAAATCATGGGATCACAAAAAGGGTTCTGGATTGGATACTCTTTAGTGCATACCTATGATGTTACAAATACATATCGACTTTTTAAAGGAAAAAGGACGTAACTCACAGTTTTTTCAAAACAGATTTTTTTTGATAATCACAATGAACACAACTTGATACACGTTATATCAAAAGTATGTTAGCTTAAAATGCCGAATAAGTAACTTAATAAAGCTTTTCAGTTTGAAAAAATAAGGCCCTGCGAAAATTGAATTCGTGAAAAAAGACTAAAAAAAGATAATTAAAAAAAAAATATATAATTAATATTAGATAAATCAATTAAGAATCAGTTTATCAGTCCCCGTGAATTTCAAGGTTGTGTATCTTTCTTAATTTGCCTTCGGCCCAAAATCATCTTAAAACGTTTTTTGTGTCTTCTGTAACTACCTAGCAGTCCGGCTATATTTTGCAACTGTTAATTTAATTAGTTATTGACGAGATAACTCGTCTTTAGCCTGTTGAGCACGAAAAAAATAGGAGATATCTCGTCTGTGGCAAAAATCGAGTTAATTTGTCTTTGGCCCAAAATCATCTTAAAACGTTTTTTGTGTCTCCTGTAAAATTTGTTATGTGTGGGTTACGTCCTTTTTCCTTTCCACAGTCGATATAAAAATATATACGAATTAACGATAATATATTTTATTTGACTATCTACCCTAGATTAATTTCTATGTTTGACCATAGTATGAAAAATGTATTTCAGAACATCAAACATAATTATATGAAACAATGGTACCAACGGTGTTAAGGCTGGCTTAATAAATCGTGTATAATTTTATCAGATTATCCTGAAACGTATTTGTTTTCGTGTGAGGGAGGCTTAGTTTAATTTTTGCGGTCGACATTAAATTTAAATTAAATTTCAGCAGAGTTATTATTGTAGTGTATATATATTTCAGGCACGAGGCGAATAAAGCCTTTTGTTAAAAAATGCTGAACGACTAAAAATAGTTTGTTTTAGTGTAAATAAAAAAGGTTAATAAAACTAATGGTTTGATAAAAATTCGGGTTTTTATTTTATTAACTTAATTTATTATTCAATTAATTTTATAAATAAAGTATAGTGTCACCTGCTGTGACTTAGTTGTTTAAAACTTGCTCTACTAATCACGCAGGTCTAGGTTCGATTCCCGGTCAGATCACAGTGAATTTGATAATTATTTAATTCAAATTGTGATCAAAGACTGGGTGTTTGTGGTGTAAATCCACATTATTTCTTCTCCTCCCATCCTTCTGATCTTTTAATAACTGAGTGAAGCGATAGTGATTAGTCAACCACTAGTCCTGTTCTAGCCTTATCTTTCTTTCCCTACTACTCACTTTGAAAAAAGTGAGGTTGAGCTTGAGTAACAAACAGTTCTCTTGTTTTGAGAAACCTCCATTAGAAGGCCAGGTTCTATCTATGGCGCAGTGGTAAGCGTTGTTAGCTTCCGTGCCGGATTTTGCGGGATCGAGTCCCAGTACTTACAGCATTTTTGATCGATTTATCGTTTTCTGTTCGAAGGCATGGGTAATTGTGATGTCTAAAAATTCCCTCCCACCCTTCCCATGCTTCAATAACTAGGCGTAGCAAGAGCGACAAGTTTACCAATAGTCTTGTGCTAGCCTTATCATTCTATCCCTACTTCTTTCTTTGAAAAAATAAATTTGAGCGACCGAGTGACAAACATTTCTTGTAGAAAAACTTCTGTTGAGATACCTCCATTAAAAGGCCATATACTCCACATTGGGAGTGGACATGGATATAAAAAAGTATTTTAATTCACATTTTAAAAGATTTGAATTTAATAAAACTGTTTTTGAGTAATCCTTTTTTATAATTTAATATATCGACTGAAGGTGCTTGGTGAAATTTCAAAATTAAATTTGAATCGTTTAAATTATGCACATTCACACAAGTTTTGTCACTAACGACCCGGCTTTTGCCTTGAAAATGTTGCGCGAAGGCTATAAAAAAGGTCCCAAATTTATTCGTTTTGGCGATTCCGCAAACTCCTGGGTTTTTTAAGTCGACAAAAATTCCAGGATTTCAAAATCAATCCTTAATACCGAATTTATACACGACTTTATGTTGCATGGAAAAATTGTCAACCCTATAATCCCGGGATCACAATAAGGACAGGTATTGGATGCACTAGTGCCTAAAAAAGAGTTTCTATCATAGGTCTATGTTTTTTTATGTGACACAAAAACTGAGTCGTCTAAAAATACGCATATTCAAACGTTTTGCACTTATTTTACAATACATTACATTCTACTTGCCTGCCTTATAAAATAAAGTGCACTAGGCTGTTTTCTTTCATTTAAAAAAGGGGTTGTTTTCAACAGTAAAGTTAATTCTATAATAAATAAGTAAGTGGTTAGGAAATCTGTCGGAAGTAATGCTCAGCAAAGTTTTTCCTAACAAATGAATAATTGTAAGTGCTTAATAAGGCATAAAGAGGGTTAAAAAATAAATTACAAGGCGCAGAAAACGCGTAGCGGAAACGTCAAATAATAAAAAAAGCGGATAAATTTCGTCGAATGCCACTCAAAAAGTGTTTTATGCGTAATAAAATGAACGATTTCCTTGTGTCAGCGATTGGCATTAACTTTTTTCGAAATAAAAACGAGGGAAGTTCTGAAAGAAAAAAAAGAATTGGTAAAACGGATCACTCCTATTTGTAAAACCAGCACGTCGTCTTGCTCTTTCACTCTTTCAGTTGGCTAAAACAATTCTCTTGAAACTTTTTAAAAATTTCTTTGAGAAATGTTTAGGAAGATCTGTTTTTAATTCCAGCAGAAATATTTGTCGAACGATTCTTTTGTATTTAATAAAGACTGTATTTTGTAAGCGTTTAATGTATAACGTGCCACTTTTAGGGTGTTCACTGTCGATACTTGGTGGAGAGGCATTATATCAATAAAAACACAATATTCATTTGCAATTTATTGCACTTTATTCAATAGGTCAGAATCGGTTTCACTCATTGCGAGCATTGTCATTCTTATCAGTTGATTTAACATCTCTAACATAGAATTGAAAAATCATTTATTATTCTTCGATGATTTTTAAATTATATGTTAAGGTGCTAACCATTTTAATTTTGTGTAATTATAGAATCACTTTTACTGTAATTTGTAAATTATTTTCAATACCAATTGTTGTTTATATTTTTTTTATTTCAATTGACAATTGACATTGTCTGTATTTATGTTAGAAAATGTAATATAACCAATTAATGTAATTTTTTTAAATTGTCATTAAATTGTGGTTCTTGAAAATGTCCTAAATTTTCCAACTGATTTCTTCAAGATAAATGTTTTAATTTGAAGCTCTGATCCGCGTTACAAGATAAGATTTAAGCAAAAGAAAAATAAAGCTTATGTAATAACTCAATGATTGCATTTGTTAATTGTGAGAGTCGAATCCTTGATAGTACAACATGTAAGAACTGAAAAGACTTAGATCGTTATGACTCCACCACGAATCGAATTCAAGAAAGTCAATTACAGTAAAACCACCATTTACACTAAAGTCGAGACAGTGTAATACGGCGCAGTGTAATTGGGGGAGTGAATCTCATACAAAATTAGGGATTTGGTTTTTTTCCGTAAAAAAATGCAAAACTAAGATTTTAATAAGTTTTTCAAAAAAAAAATACGAACTAAATATTTAATTACCAAGTGATAAAATGCCAAGCGAGTCAATATCCAACACATTAACAGTCGCCGGCTATACGTGTAGCCTGGCACGTATTGAATACACAGACGTTAGCCAACATTTGACTGTATGCGCCGCACAGACGACCGTCTCGTAGCAACGACAATGGAATGCGACAGTGCAATTGGGGGATTTGCGGTGAATATTTCAAGCCAGCGCGTAATTCGGGGTAGTGTAATTGGGGGTTCCACTGTAGTTCTTAGTGATTATTTTTCTGTTATCCATGATAAGTGTTATTTTGGGAATTCGAGCTCTTCACTGCTCAATCTCTATAACAAAGATGTACGTAGATGGATGCGGCACAAATACACCGTGTTATAGGAGAGTGGGTTTATCTAAACGAACATTTACTGTGTTATTAGTAGGGGTTGAAATTCCGGAAGAATATATCAATACTGGTATTTAAGTATTTCATATTAAATTATTGCAAATATCAATACCAATATTTGATAAATACATATACGCGAGCATTTGAAATGCGACGTATTTGGACGGCAATGTTTGACAAATAAAGCTGGAATGTTTATATGATGCATCGTTTTGAAAACTGGTTGTAAATATTTATTTAAATATGTCACCGGAAATGTGATAAATCTCATCAATTCACATATGGACTGTGGAAAGGAAAAAGTTTTTTCGATAATCACAATGTATCCATGATACACGTTCTAAAAAAACGATGTAAGCTGATTAATAAATTGATTGATTTATAAATTGATTTTTCAATCGATTTATGAATTTCTGTTCGAAGGCGTGGATGTATGCGATGTCTTGAATTCCCCCTCCTACCCATTCTATCCTATGAACGTGGCATATGGAGAGCGACTAGTCCTGTCCTAGTCCTATCCTTCTATTTCTACCCTCTTTCGCAAGAGTGGTTAAGCAACAAGCCGTTCTCGTAGAAACACTTCTGTTGAGATAAACTCAATTAGGAGTCCATATGCTCCACTTTGGGAGCGGAAATGGAAAAAAAAAATAAAAAAAATAAACTTAAAGCTGGTATTAAATTTTAATCGTTCAGATTATGTACATTCACACAGATTTTGTCACTAACGACTCGGGTTTCGCCTTTCGGCATCTTCAGGCGTTCAAGTGCACGGATGAACTTGAACTGACGCTTAGTAAATGAATGTTTCGTTTTTATACAAGAAATAAATGTATCATTGAGCTTAAAGCTATTGCTGGCGAAAAAGATTAGCCCATTCCACCAAGCACCTTCAGTCGAAATCTTTAATTATAAAAACTAGTATTTTATATATTTAAAACCATCTTAGTTTCGGAAACACCGGTACTGCAACCCTTAGTTGAAAGTGTATGAACCCGAAAGCTTTCCACTCTAGCGAGAAGTTATTTCAGCTCAAGCTTTATCCATCTCCTACGTTTACCGTGGTTAAACATTTGATAATATTCTGGTTCGATAATGTAGTTAAACTGTGATAATTTGCAAGCAACGAACAGTGAGCATCATAACACTGCTTCAAAGCGTTCGTAGATTTGAAAATGACGAGTATTGTAGCCAGACTCATGAATATGCAACCCCTCAAACGCCCCTGACACAGGGTTGATGTTTATTTAGTAGATTGTGTTTGTAATAAAATATCGACGTGAGATTTTATCCCCTGTGAAATACGATTTTGATGGCTGCCTGTAACACAGCGATTTGGATGGCGATAAATTGAGCTTCAGAGCAGCACTAGAAACTTAAAGGAAGTCCCATTAAAAGCTCTATTATAAAACAACGTTACGTGCGACATTTAAGAGCCTTGGAAAAATCTTGTTACTTCAAGGTGGAAAGCATACAGTTAAAGTGGTGCCGTTATAAACAGTGGTTTAAAAAAATCTATATATGAATAGTCGATAATGTCCATCTTTCCGTCTGTCTGTCTGTCAGTCCCCGATTTCACTTTTCTATGACGTCAAAAAAGACGGTCCTTCTTCCGGTATTTCTGCTACTGCGAAAAATAATTGTTATCAAACTTAAGCATTATTCCAAAAATTAAATAATTTACAATTTAAATACTGCAGGACTGTCGATATATGCCCCGAGATCAATTTCTGCTACTACGAAAAATGATTGTTAGCAAACTTAAACATTATTCCAAAAAATAAATATTTTACAAATTTAATACTGCAGGGCAGGGCTGTCGATATATGCCCCGAGATATATTTCTTTTACTTTTAGAATTTCTGGCTTATTCAATAAATAGGTTTGTAATTTATTTTTCACGCCAGTAAATTTTCTGACTACTTAAAAATGCAACAAAAATCCCCCCGTTGAGGTCAACGGACTAACAGCTAGTAAACATTAATTTAGAATTATTTTCATTTTTTTTTATTTAAAAAAATATTTGACGTTACAGCTTACGCCAATGCGTCAAATATTTTAAAGTTGAAAGATCATACGAGATATATTCGATGAGAATTTTTGTAAGTCACATGAGATTCACTCTAGGAGAATTGACTTCACAAACACCCATGTCTTAGATCTCAAATTAAAATTGAAAAAATCTAATTTTATACTGACCTTACCGGGAATCGAACCAGACCCACCTGATCGGTAGAGCAAGCTCTAACCAACTAGACCACAGCGGGCGATAACTGTCAGTTCGAGTGCATTCGCGCACTGAGTAGTACCGGAAGATGCTGAGAGGCGAAACCTGGGTCGTGTTCGACCAAGATTTTTGTTTAAGTGTACATAATGAAAAAAATTCTAAATTAACGTTGACTTATAAATTTATTAATAATTAATTCAGATTAAGATTAATAAATTTAGAATTTATTAATCTTAATCTGACTTTTTAATTATATGTTAGATGTGTTAAACATTTTAATTTTGTGTTATTTTAGAATCACTTTTAATGTAATTGGTAATTTCTTTTCAATGCCAATTGTTGTTTATAACTGTTCATTTTTGTATAAATAGCATGGTTAAATTATATTTATTATCAGTTGACGATGCTCGTAATGAGCGAAACCGGTCCTGACATATTAAATAAAGTGGAATAAAGTACAAAGGAATATTGTGTTTTTACTAATAAAATGCCTTTCCACCAAGTATTGACAGTGAACACCCTAAAAATGAATAGAAAAGTGTGACTTGTAACCTTTTTGTGAAACAACAATGCATTTAAAACAGGGTGTTATTTTCCCCAAACTATTAAAAAAGTGTTTCGTGTCGTATTTAACAATGTAAATTTGAAATGTTGCTATCGTGTTTGGATTACTGTTACTTTGTTCCACGTATTTTGATCACTGCCCATTAAAGTTTACAGTGACAGTTGGCAGTAGACAATTATTAATGCTGTCAAAACTGGCACAACTCCCCCTCAGGATTATGCGAATTTGTAATGGACGCAATAAATAATAACAGTAACGGGATCTTCTTGACTTATCACCTTCGATTATAAATGTTGTATGCCATGAATATCAGTAGACTAACAATTAATCATTTGATTGGTTGCTTACAACAACGTTAAATATGATGTTACCAATAAATACGTTTTAATTCGAATTAAACTTTTAGTCGATGTAGCGATCTACAGTAGCAAGCTACCGGTAGCTACGGTTTTTAAATGTCTTGGACGTACGTGTTTTCTTACATACATATGTTCCGGACACCAGTGTCCGCTTGGTATTCAAGTGGTTAATATAGCAGATTATATAAAAGGCACTAAATATTTTTAAATTAAATTATTTTTATTATAGAAAATAAACACCCATATCCAAGATCTTAAAATTCAATTTATAATATCAAATTTTGATAATTACCTTTCCGGAATTTATTTTTTTGGTTCAAGCTTTTATCGCTTGATCAGTTAAAACGACTAAAAACCAGAACTCGTATCTGATGAAGAATGCAACACTTTTTAAAAAAGCTCATCTTTTAAAATTATACAAAAATTCTTTAGGGTAAAAATAGCAATTTATTTAGTTCTACAGTTTTTATATTTATTAGTTAAAGCCATAGTTAATAAATTTTAATGTAATGTAATTAATAATAAATATCAGTTTAATTTATCCTAATTAACGTTTTAAAAACCCCAGATTGCTTATCGTTCTTCGAATCAATAGAGTCATATTTAAAAAGTGTAATTTGAATTAGGATGTTAGAGCGAATAACATGATGCATTGTGTATCTCTTCAGAGCCAGTATATATAGCTGAGAAAAATGTAAGCTTAATCAAAGTTCTGACGATGGCGAAAGCCGAAATAGCTTTCAAGTAATAAATATAAAAACTGTAGAACTAAATACGTTGCTATTTTTACCAAATTATATCAAAATATTTTAGGTATAAACAAAAATACTTTGTCAAACTGTTTTGAAGAAAAAATTGCCGACTGGTCGATAAAGTTAACGAGCTTCTATGCAGTCATTTTTAGTATGTCACAGAGTCAGTTTGCAAAAGTCTGAAAAAGAAAACGGTTCGAGAGTAAGGACTCAGAATCAGAGCGTAAATGTTAAATACGCAAAGCAATAACATTATTCCATGGGAGACATCAAGTCGCCGCGCCGCAGGCGGATAACACAAAATTTTCTCCGTTTTAATGGACATCTCCAAGGCCAAAACATTACGCTCAGAATCACAAAGATAACGATTTTATCTTTAGCCTACAGCTCTGCCTGTTTCTTTTGTTTTTTTTTTTGTTTAAGATTCAGTTTGAAACCTATCAATTCTGCTGAAATAATAATATGTTAAACTTTCGAAGGACTCGCCAGTTTGTTTGTTTCATTTAAAATATTGAAAAAAGCATGTCCGCTACCAATGTGCACTCCTAATCGAGTTTATCTTAACAGAAGTGTTTCTACAAAAACTTTTTAATACAAAATTAAAAATAACTTCGATTATTCCACTTATTGTGCTACAAACTGTAACACGTATTTCGAGTCTTTCAGAGACATCATCAGACAATCTGACTTTCAAAATGTTTCTTTAATTATGATTGATTTTATATTTACTATTTTGATATATTATAAAAAAAATGGGAAATAAGGAGGGAAGGATAGAAAAACAAACGAATAATAATGATTTAAAAACGACATTTACATAAAAAAATGATTAACTAATGAGCTGTATCAATAAGGATGGGTTAAACCTTAAACCATTGGAAAAAAATTAGCAGTGGCGAGCAACTTGTCCTGTTCAAGATATCATTTAATAATAATTGTTCATTGTTAATACATTTATTTATTTCTAAAAATTCTTATTTATTCATATTTAAACCTTTTTTATTTACTCGGTGGAGTATTTCTGTGTTAATATTCTGATTAAAATTATGCTCGTTTTCTATTAATTGATTGGCAAACTCTGAAAGAAATTCTTGTTACTCATTTTTTAAACCCATTTTTGCTAAAGAGAGCATAAATAGAAAGATATCGCTAGACCAGGACTAGTGGTTAGTAAAACCACTTTCGCTACGTTCTGTTTAATGCAATGTTTATTAATCTTGTTACATTCGCGGACCACAAAAAATGAAAAAATATTTTGCGTACATTGGAATAAAATAATGAATATTTAAATATATGATTTTTTATTCAAAACAATTTATTTTGAAAAACAGTAGATATGCTGATATAACAGTATATTAAAACTGACAGTAACAAAAAAATATAATTTAAAAATTCGCTCTTCGCTGACCACCTATTAACACCTCCATGCCCATAATGCAAAGCCCCCTATAGTGAAAGCCATGCTATCGAGTTGAAAACAGGTACTTTTTTCAGATGAGCGGGCCGGCGTCTTAATTTTCATAGTAATATCACGTCCTTATGAAACAATTGATTACTATTATTTTGAAGCAAAGACATATATATATATTGTAATAATATATCTTTTCAATTAAATCATTTTTTGAATGAGAAAAAATCACATTTTCTAAGGTTTTTTAATAAAAATCTCTGAGAACAAAAGCAAACAAAGATGCCAAATCATTTTATTTAAATTATTTTTTTACAATATTTCAATACAGAATATGAGGTTGGATAGTTCATTAAAAAAACCAACGTCATTATTGGGATTTTAATCAATTAATATTAATCTCACACTGGTTCGTCACTCAATCTTTCCATAAGATTTCTCAAGTCATATCAGTAATCAAAAATCAGTAAGTGAAACTAGGATAGCACAATTCACTTCATTATTTTTTTAATATTATTATTGATTAAATCATCATTTACTTGGTATATTGCCATTATTATATGATAAAAGACGCAGCATGTATTTCATAACATCACAATAGGCGTCAAAATCTTATATAATATTATATGAATTCCGCTTGTTACCGTCGTTTATGTAATTTTTAATTTATAATATATAAAACATTGATACTTAATAGTGGGAAGTTAAAATTTATTTGTTTTTAACACACGTCGCATATCTTGCAATTCGCTATATTTCTTACAATCATTACTTAATTTGCATATATGGCCCTTCCGATGTATCGTAAATTGTAAATTAATAACACCAACGAATCACAGAATATCCATACGAGAAATCTTTCAAATGTACATGTTACATTTAACGAAAAATAATCTCATAAATTGGAGTTTAGAGTTGATCTACGTATAACCGCCATACAATTTGTTAGTAAAGGCAGGGATTCAACGGCCAGCTCAGAATTTGCTGCTTTTCTACAGCACTGCTTGGAACTTAAGACTGCTATGCCATAATGCAATCGTAAATAGTTGAGCCATTAAATCATAAAATATTTCTTTCAATAAGTATTTTTCGTTTTAGGTATTATTTTTTAGCCTCTAACATAAGATTAAATACTGTCAATAAACATTGAAACTGAGATGCCATCATGGCAAGGAACGTGATTTTTTAGGATGGCATGTTACGGGCTAAGAAACTATGGTTTAACCTTGAAAGGATAAGTTGGCTGGGAGGAAATTTAAGACATAAAATACAACCATGCCTTTTAACAGAAATACAAAAATCAATTTTTAAAAATTGTACTGGGTTTCAAACCCGTTATCTCCGTAACCGAAGTCAATGACGTTGACCACTCTACCGGCACAGTATTCTAACTCTAAGGTTATTATTACAATGGAGTTCTAACAAATAACTACCAATTCAAACAAGTAACATTTTTCTTAACGAAAATTTTATTTTTGAAAGTTACCGCTTGTGTGGTCGAGTGGTCAACGTCGTTGACTTCGGCAACAGAGGTCGCGGGTTCGAATCCCTTTACGGGCAGTTTAATAAATTGATTTTTCAATCAAATTATAAATTTCTGTTCGAAGGCATGGATGTATGTGATGTCTTGAATTCCCCCCTCTTACCCATCCTATCCAATGAACAGGGCGTATCGAGAACGATAAGCTAACCACTAGTACTGTTCTAGCCTTATCCTTATATTTCTACTCTCTTAGGAAAAAGAGAGGTTGATCAACTGAGTAACAAGCAATTCTCGTAGAAACACTTCTGTTGAGATAATCTCCATTAGGCGTCCGTATGCTCTACATTGGGAGCAGAGATGGTAAAAAAAAGGTTTTATTATTTTACTGGTTTTGTGACACAATTTTTCTGTATGTTTGAAAAACATCTTCAGATAATGTTTCTATAAGATTTTTAGCTTTGATGTAGAGGTTGATTCCAATTCAAGTTGAATTGAGAGAAATATTTTTTTTGTTGGAAAAAAAGATAAATATTAACAAAGCCCATGAGAGGAAAGATATTTAAGAAATGAGTTATAAAACTTATTTCCAAGAATTTGAAGCCAAGAAGACATGTATTTGCTTTTTTTATAATTTTCTCTATATGTATTGTTATTTGCTATTAGAGTTCTAAGTATTTAAATAACAAGGTATATATTTATTAACTCACTTAACAGTCAGTGGCGTTAATAGACTAAACAGTTGCTCACATTATATCTTGAGAATTGCTTTTTTATCCATGTCCGCTCTCAATGTGGAGCATATGGCCTCCTAATGGAGGTATCTCAACAGTCGTTTTTTTTCTTTTGTTACTCAGTCCCTCAACCTCACTTTTTTTTAAAGTGAGTAGTAGGGAAAGAAGGATAAGCCTAGAACAGGACTAGTGGTTGACTAATCGCTATTGCTACACCCAGTTATAAAAGTATCAGAAGGATGGGAGGAGAGAAAATAATGTCAATTGAAATCACAAACATCTACTTCACAACATCTACATCACAACTTTGAATTGAATAATTCTCAAATTTACTGTGATTTTACCGGGAATCGAACTCAGACCTGCGTAATCGGTAGAGCAAGTTTTAACCAACTGAGTCACAGCAGGCGAATTTACTTTTGGGAATGGTTTTTTTTACATATTAAAATGTTTATAAAAAAAATACAAATGGATGCTACATTATATTTATATAGTTATCTCTACAATAATTGCTTCGAAGTTGATTTTTTAATCCATGTCCGCTCCCAATGTGGAGCATATGGCCTCCTAATGGAAGTATCTTAACAAAAGTTTTTTCTACGAGAACTGTTTGTTACTCAGTCGCTCAACCTCATTTTTTTCAAAGTGAGTAGGGAAAGAAGGATAAGGCTAGAACAGGACTAGTGGTTGGCTAATCGCTATTCTACGCCCAGTTATCAAAGGATCAGAAGGATTGGAGGAGAGGAAATGATGTGAATTGACATCACAAACACCCAGTCTTCGATCACAACTTTGAATTGAATAATTCTCAAATTCATTGTGATCTGACCGGGAATCGAACCTAGACCTGCGTGATCGGTAAAGCAAGCTCTTACCAACTGAGCCACAGCAGGCGACAAATTGAAACACTTTTAATCATTCATTGAATTGATTAAAAGTGTTTGAATATTAAATTTTGTACACTCTCACATTTTATGTCACAAACGACGTGTGTTTCGCTTTCCGGCATCTTCGGGATGTAATTAAATCAATTTCAGGGATGAATTTAAGCTGACGCTTGGTCAATAAGTGTGTTGAGTATGAATACGTTTCCCATATATTATCACTACATTAAAAGCTTTGGTTTGGTCCATGGCACAGTATTCAAAATTGTTGGCTTCCATGCCAAACCCCGGTACGAGCAGCATTTTGTTCAATACCATGGATGTTTATAATGTCTACAAAATTCTCCCGACCATTACAATTCTAAAAATAGGGAGTGTAGCGAGAGTGATTAACTAACTTCTAGTCCTGTCTTAGCCCTACTTTTTCTATCACTATTCTTTTCGAAAAAAATCTCTCGAGAAAACTCCATTATGGAGTAATATGTTTCACATTGGGAGCAGACATGAATAAAAAAAAGCTTCTGATAATGCCCACTATAAATAATGTATCCATACATGTATATTAACGAGATATCTCGTTAAAATTTTTGTGCTCAACATGCTAGAGACAGGTTATTTCGTCAATAACTAATTAAATTAATAGTTGCAAATTATAGCCGGCGTACTAGGTAATTACTATTAATTATCTACGGCAGCTAAAAGGCTAATATTTTTTTTAATCAAATCAGTAAGCATTTCATTGTTATGACTTTTTAATGATTATTGCATGTACTTTAAAATACCTATATAAAGTGTATTTGTTTATTTGATTACTACTATAATTAATTGAACGTCATTAATATCAAACCATTAGTAAAATTATGTCATATCGCTATCAATAGCTTTGAATTTAATGATAATAAATTGCATTGATTATACCAGTTTCTTAAAATAAGTACATATTTGTATAGGCAATTTTTATAATAAAAGTTGGTTTAAAGGCAGACATTTGTACTTGTCTATTTATTTTATCTATGATTTTTGTCAGATCGGTAAAAGTGCATCTTTATTTTGATATAATAAGTATCGATGTAGCAGGCTTTGTTTTATAGCTCGAAACTGTCATTGGAACTATAAATCTGTTACTTACAAACTTCTGCCAGAACAGTTCTGATATATACACCAAACACAAAATTACCAAGCGTGAGTTCAAGTTTAACAGTGCACTTATACGCCTGAAGATACAGAAAGGTGAAACTCGGGTCGTCAGCAATGACAAGAGGATGTTTTTAAGACTGCGCAGACCGATCAAATATTAATTGAATAATTGTCTTGTAGTGCGCGCCAAACCGGAATGAGTGCGCGGGGGGTTTCCTAACTGCTGCGCGGCCTCGCACGTGCGCAGCTTAGAGAGAACGTTGATCGTCAGGGAGAAAACAAATTGTATAAAATTTGATTGATTTTATTCAAACGTTTTTTAACGTACTGTAATTTGCAATATGCAAATATGAATGAGACGAATTTCGTTTATAATAGTAAAACTTACAACAATTCTTTTTTTTCTGTCTCCAAACGATCTAAAAATGTAATTATATTTTAACTGATATACAAAGTGAGTAAAAAAAATGGTTGTATATTATATCTCGTAACGGTTTTTAACTCGATGGCTGCCACAGACGAGATATCTCGTAATTTTTTTCGTGATCAACACGCCATAGACGAGTTATTTTGTCGATAACTAATTAAATTAATATTTGCAAATTATAGGCGGCGTGCTAGGTAATTACTTTTAATTATCTAGGGCAGCTAAAAGGTAAAAACCATAAGCGAGCTGATTTTAAAATATAAAAATATTGAAAGTTTGTGTGCAAAAAATATCATTTTGAG
The DNA here is from genome assembly GCA_031772345.1 of Himalopsyche anomala. Classification (NCBI taxonomy): domain Eukaryota; kingdom Metazoa; phylum Arthropoda; class Insecta; order Trichoptera; family Rhyacophilidae; genus Himalopsyche; species Himalopsyche anomala. The sequence continues at coordinate 23,134,946 of CM062834.1, read as the reverse complement.
CTTTTCCAAAAGTTTTAAAAATATTTTTTTGAATGTCACAATAATATTAAAAAAAAATTAACATTTTAGTTAAATTTAAAGGAACGGAAGGGGCTAGAAATATTTTGATAAAAATCAAAAATATTACATCATTTCCCAAAAATTTGCATACTTAAATATTCATTACATAACACAAGAGACTTTTTTACACTCAGATAACAAGTATATTTTGACCTAGTTTGTATTAATAATATTTATGCAAGATAAAAAAAAATAGGTCACTGAATATATATAGGTCTTTTAATTTGTGCATATCTGTACGTCAATGATATTTTTTTCTTTAATAATAGCTTTTCTTTGGCTTACATAATAAATTACTATTACCCTAGATTTGCATTGAAACGAAGTTCAAAGCAAAGCAAAACATTTAAATAATATATTTTTTATGATAAAATTCTTCACGTAAAATCTCTTTATAGATTTTACTTTTCGTTTTGTTAGTAAATTGTAAGTTTACGTTTTGTTTAATGTTATATTTGCAAAGCATTACCAAACAAATTTAACTTTAGTCAATTATTTAATGTTTCAAAAGCTCTTAAATAAATATTAAAAACTAAGTTTCCATGAAAAAAAACAATCTTTATATTTTAACGGTAGAATCAAAATACAGTGGAACCCCCGATTACACTACCTTAAATTACGCGCTGGCTTGAAATATTCGCCTCAAATCCCCCAATTGCACGGTCGCATTCTATTGTCGATACTACAAAACGGTCATCTGTGCCGCGCACACAGTCAAATTAGTCTAGCGTCGGTGTAATCAACACGTGCCAGGCTATACACGTATAGCGAGCGACTGTCTATGTGTGGGATTTTGGCGCGCTTTGCATTTTATCACTTGGTAATAAAATATTTCGTCAATATTTTTTTTCCAAAACTAATTTTAGTTTTGCATTTTTTGTGGAAGAAACCAAATACCTAATTTTGTATGAGATTCACACCCCCAATTACACTACCCCGAATTGTATGTTGAGTTGGATATGTTGAGATCCTTTTTCGAGGCAACGCTTCAATTGCTAGTGCAATGAATTGTATGATATTCATTCCCCCAATTACACTACTCCAAATTACGCGGTCCCGACTTTAGTGTAAATGGGTGTTTTACTGTAGTCTCAAATAAAGCTTCAAATGATGTGATAATAATATATACATATCGACTGTGGAAAGAAAAAAGGACGTAACCCATAGTTTTTTTCAAAACAGTTCATAAATATAGTTCATTAGATTTAAGCACTGTCTATCGTCTGAAAAAAACATGTTATATAACATATCGACAGTTTTTTCAAAACAGGTTTTTTTCGATAATCACAATGTATCAAACTTGATACACGTTCAAGGATACAAGCTGCAAATGCCGAATTAGTATGTAAATTTAGCTTTTATGTTTGAAAAAGATGACCTTGTAAAAAATTAAAACCAAGAAAAAAGACTGAAATAAAAGTTTTTCCTAGACGATTTCTTTAATAAATATTAGATTATGTCAATTTAACACCAATTTAGAAGTCTCCGTGCACTTCAAGGATGTGTATAATTCATAATTTGCATATGGCCCAAACACCCTCCTTTTTTGATGATTTTGTGTGGGTTACGTCGTTTTTCCTTTCCACGGTCGATATATAAAAGCAGAAAATAACAGCCAAATATATAATTTAGAATTTCGACTGAAGGTGCTTGATGGAAATTTAACTTTAAATTATAATTATTTTCATAATGTACGTTTCCATAATAATCTTGGCCGAACACGAGTATCAGTTCGAGTGCATTCGCGCACTGAATAGCACCGGAAGATGCCGAGAGACGAAACCCGGGTCGTGTTCGGCCAAGATTGTTATGGAAACGTACATTATGAAAATAATTCTAATTTAAAGCCAAATATATCTTGAACGAGAGTGGTTTTGATCTCTTCTCCTCAAATAAATCAAAAGCAACTATGGTTCAAAATAAAAAAAACAATGATCCATCTTACATTGAAAAAACAATGAATTCCACAATCCCGGAATCACAAAAGGTGTCTGGAATAGGAAGGCTTTGTATCAACAGATATGTCCCAATGCCAACACTGAATCAATATAGAATTTGTGCAAAAAAATGTATTGTAAAAACTTTTTGTTGTTTAAACTCTATCAGGAATAAAATCCATTGTTTGTTCCATCCGTTTTTTACAAATAATTTTAAGTTTCGTGTTACAAGAAAATAAGTCTTTTAATTAAAAATACAAGAGACGACACTTTTACCGTTTTTTTTTAACATAGAGAATGTAGAATAAAGCTTAGTTGAAAATTATAAAGACGAAGAAGTTTTTCTAACGGAATAAGAGTTAGTTATAAGCATTGTTTTTTTTAATGTAAAAAATGATTTTCACCATTTAAGATCGTAACCGTCCGGTTATGTCTGAGTGAAATTCAATATTTGTTATGATTAATAAATAATTAAAATAGGTACAGAGGAACCCCCAATTTTACTCATCCCAATTACGCGCTGGCTTGAAATATTCGCCGCGAATCCCCCAATTGCACGGTCGCATTCCATTGTCGTTACTACAAGACGGCCGTATGTACGGTGCATAGAGTCAAACGTTGGCTAGCGTCTGTGTATTCCACACGTGCCAGGCTATACACGCATAGCCGCACGCATTTGGCGGGCTTTGGATTTTATCACTTGGTAACTAAATATTTCGTCCAATATTTTTTTTGTTTTTGCAAAACTAAGGGAAATCTTCATTTTGCATTTTTCGTGGAAAAAACAAAATTCCTAATTTTGTATGAGATTCACTCTCCCAATTACACTACTCCAAATTACACGGTTCCGAATTTAGTGTAAATGGGGGTTTTACTCTACTCAAATTCTTTTTCAAAACATTTTTTTAACCCTTTAGATAAGTATACCAGAAATAAAATTTCTATAGCGATTCATTCATTCGAATGAAAGCATTATGTGTCGCTCGTAAAAAAATAATTAAATATATTTTTGTTTTAAAAATATTTGTAGTGAAATAATTTTGACACTAGTAGTCGTCAAGTTTTTTTTATTGAAAGTTATTACTCACAAGCCGGTACTTTATCATCGCTGTATGGTAACGTTAAAAAACTTCGACTGTACTGAAAATATTTTTATTTTTTTAACTATTTTTATACTACTCTCTAAAAAATATTCTGTAGATAAAATGTGTAAGAAATTTATTACTCTATCCTTTGAAACGAAGTTTTCTAATTTGAAAAAATATGATAAAAAAACATTTATAACTTAAACTCCAATGTAATATTTATGAGAAATAAGGTCGTTTAAATATAATGAGTGAATTTTTGCTTTTATAAATATAAGTCAAAACGAAGCACTTTTATTTAAAAATAAATATATTTATAATTAAAGAATAACTGTACAATTGGTTTTTAAAACGTGGTATAGAGATAACAAGTAAGTTAACCACGAAACATTTCCTTGGTTATTTTTTTTCGTCAGGTGATAAGATGAATTCATTTTCAAGTACCGGCAAGGTTAATAACAATTTTTTTTAAATTGTGAATTAAAAAAAAATCTTGTGCACGTACGTATGTTTGTGATCATTATCAATATTTTTTATGTGAATTTAAAAAAAAGGAATATTTTATTCTTCTGTGGTAGTATGCTTCAAAAAAAATATTGAGGTTTCAGTAACTTATAATTTTTGAAAAAATATCTTCATAAAACCTTTCACATTGGAAGATTATATGTAAAAAAAACACATGAAAATTAAATAAATCTAATATGATACTGTTTTTGTTTCTATAATTAAAAGTTAGTGTGAAAAAAAAATTACATATTCCTATAAGCATTTTTGCGAATGAAATGGTAAAGAAAATTTTCCTATTTAATTTACATTCATCGTCTCATAAAATAAAATTGAATAAGTTCCGAGTATGTGTATTAAATAATTTTATTTATATATTTCGTAAAATGAAGTATACAGTGAAAAGTTCTTTGAAGTTACATTTTAATAAGTAAATAAAATAATTTTGCTCCACTGAATAATTCCAGTTGCTTGAATAGTACAAGTTTCAAGGAAGCAGCCAGACAAAATTATTTTGCTCATAAAGTAAAAAATAAAAATACGTAATGATTTTAATAAAGCTTTCATACATTTCAATGAAACTGTTAACGTCTTGCATTCAAGCAAACTTGTTAAGTTAGAAAGCGTCTATACTTAAAGTTGAGTATGTCAAATTAGCATACATTAAAATAACATGAAATAAAAAAAGATTTTTGTTTCACTTAAATTACAATTTTGAATTTCCAAATGTTGATATGGTACACACATATTTATGTTTTTTTGATCATTGAGCGCCTTAGTTTCAAAACTTATCTAACTCCAAAAACCAAAATTGTTGGCTTAGTGCAAAAAACTAATGTGGGCTTATTGGATTTGAGTTAGTTTTGAGACAAAACACGTTTTTTAAAATTCGTTTTCTCTGTATTTAGAAAAAGTTTGAAATTGGGAATTTATTGATTGTGTAGATATTGAAACAGAAAAAAAGTCAAAAATGGTCTTTAGGTAGGTTCTGAAACTGAGATCCTCAATGAAATTATTATTATATGTACTAGGGATTTTTTGTCGAGACAATCTGAGTATAAATTCCCGGAAAACGACACCTTTTGACAGCCTCGGTTCCTGAAAATTTTAAATAAAACTACCCAATCTAGTATTGAGTAGTTTTAGGTAGACATCCTATTTTTTAATGAAGTAAGTAAAAAATCGACTTTTTCATTGAAAACAAATAAACACTGTTGGAGATATTTTATGTTTTGAGAACTTCTGTAAATATTTTGCAATAAAAAGAAGCTTTCAAAATCGTCCATTTATTTAATAAAATGAATTATGACAATCGCACATAAGTTTGACAGATGCTAGTTTACAGTGCTTTTCTCCGATGTAACGCGGTAAAACGGTGTCTCGGCACCATTTCTGTCCTCATTTTTAATGTTTCAAGTCAATATTAGCAAAAAAAATATTTTTAGAACATTTAATTTTTTTCTTGGAAACCATTGGCTGTTTGCTCTTATTTTTGTCTCTTTTTGAATTGAATGTACCAGGTATCGTATTCTACCGATCCTACCCTATGAACGGGTCGTATCGAGAGCGATTAGCTAACCATTAGTCCTGTCCTAGCCATATACTTATATTCCTACTCTCTTTGGAAAAAGAGATGTTGAACAACTGAGTAACAAACAGTTCTCGTAGAAACACTTCTGTTGAGATAAACTCCATTAGGAGTCTATATGCTCCACATTGGGAGCAGACACGGTAAAAAAAAGGTATCGTAAAATTCATGAAGTGATTCTGTGATTAGAACCAGGAGCCTAATGCTTGATATTATACTGTTGTTTGCGCAATTCTCTCATTTACAACATCTAACTCCCAATCGCAACTGATTAGCAAGCAGTTCTCGTAAGAAAGCTTCTGTTAAGATACTTCTATAAGGTATCCAAATGCTCTACATTGGGAATGGACATTAATTAAAAAAATCTTTAGTAAAACGGTTTGACAAGAAGTGAGTTCCGGAAACTTATTTTTTTTCAAAAAAAAAGCACTGTTAGTTTGTAATAATAATCATACATCTATTGACACAATTTACAATTGGTTATTAATTAACTAATATTTGTCTGTTTAAAAAATTACGTATTAATTCAATTTACTATAACAACTGAAATATATTTTTTAAATTCACGTTAAAAGCATTTAATAAAAACTGTTAATACTAGACGCACATTTTTATTTTCACAGTTTAATTAATGCTAGAGTTAAGAGTAGTATTCTCGAATTCCCTAAAGAGCTTTGGATCTATCTAAAAAAAAAGCTCGCATTTTCTAATGCTCAATTGTATCGAACGAAAGCTCTGTTTTCCATTAGTTAATTAGCGAAAGCGATACAGCATAAGTAAATGCAACCCTCGAAGGACAATATGGATGGACTCGAAAGTTAGTCGGAGAGTTGGAACTTGGCAAAACTATTCAAGTGGAAAGCGATGGAAATTCTGTAACCGCTGGGGAGAGGTGGCTAGCTGGGATATCGCCAATAAAGAAAGCCTTTTGTGTTGTCTCTTTTGCCAAGTCATTTTCATATAGCACAGCTTTTAGCAACCATAGTGCTTATTAGGAAACACCTATTTAAGGTTTTACACACAAATGTCCTTTACATGAAGACAGCTTAAATAAGTTCATCATTTAAAGATAAAAATATTTGTTTTATTACTATATTCAAGTGTTATATCTGTCACTTTTAGAGTGTTCACTGCCAATACGTGGTAGAAAGACATTATATTAACCCTCCAGAGACGAAAGCTTTTTTTCGATATAAAAAAATATTTGTTAAGCCATATTGAAGTCACGGATAACTTTTATTCGTAACACAAATTTAAAAAAAAAACGCAAAGTCGTTGTATAGAAACCCCGCATGGTCATGCTCATCCTTTTATTACCGTGTAATATTGTGTACGGACAGTTGTGAGGACAAAAGTGAACGTATGGGCTCGCAATTATTCGGGGTTGAAATATAGCTAAACGTGAATTTGTTTTAAATATTTACAATTTGACCTCTTTAGATCAACGTAATTTCCATACCAAAATCAAAAAGGTAAGCAATCAAATAATGGAATAACTGGTTGTTTACAACTGATCGGTTTACTCTAATAGCAGCAAGAAAAGAAGATTAAAATATTGATTTACGGCTTCGTTGGATTACTGCCGAGACCGTATTATCATCATGAACAAAAGCCTCAATAAATAACATATAAAGACTCTCTTTATCATCACTGTGTATCCAACAAAATAAAAAGATATCAGCACTCCTACTGAGGCTTGCATTACTGGTAAATCGACAAAACTTCATCATCGGTAATAACCAGTATATTTCAAAATTGACCGGTTATAACCGGAAGTCGGTTATGGGAAAGTTTACCAGGAATTAAAATTTGACGGTTGGTTTTAAGTCCTAGCTTTTTCATCATAACAGCATCTTTATGATGAAGTTCTTTAAATGTAAATGGTTACTAAGCTGTTTATTTTTTTAAGAATAGATGTTAGGCAGTGGCGGTTCCTGACCTAACCTGGCTAGAAAAAAGCATAGCATTGTATACTATTTACGAAATTATGCATGTTTCCACTTCACCTTATACATTAATCTACAAGCAAATTAACAAATACTACGACACTACTGCAATGCATAAATTATTATATAATAAAATCAATGCTAATGTTACTAAGAAATAATAGAATAATAATACGAAATCCTTAAATTCGTCTCTTTCAAAGTGAAATAACAAGTACCTACTAAAAGCAGTACAGAACTGTCACTTGCTGTCACTGAAAGGCAATACCTGTCACTTTCATACAATACAACGATATTGATATTTGTGTTTCAATGCATAAGTATGCGTAATGGGCAGAATCAGTTTAGCCCCCAACAAAGACAAAATTTTGTTAATTTAAAACACAATAGCGTTTCCGTACATACAAATACAAAAAAAATCTAATCGTGCTTGATTGCGCCCCCGTGTAAAGAAATATTGTCTGTGGTTACGGGCTAAGCATCTGTAGCCCCTGAGTGGTGTTGCCAGACTGACGTGACGTTGCCTGTTCTCTATGAAGTATTTATAGGGTTATTGTTTTTTTTATGGCGGCTCAGTTTAAAATTGTAATACAAAACACAATCGTAGACGTAACATTGTCATTGACAGAGGAAAATTAAAACAAAGATATTATATTCATTTTAGGAAAGGTTAGTTACGCTTATAAATGTATTTATTTTGTTCATCGGTCGAATTACTGTTCATTTTTATTCAGCCATCTAAAGTTTTGGGTGAAAAATGCAGGTTGGGCTTAGCCCACCTAGCCAAGTACCTAGGACCGCCACTAATGTTAGGGCCTCTCATCCAGAGATCTCGTCCAATGTTGCGATCCTAATATCCCAAGGTTGTGATAGTACTAATCCCGGGATTTTGGGATTAATGACAAGATGTGAAAAATTCTCGAAAAGTTGTTGACAATAGGCAACAAGACCAAATGTTTAAAATTCGCGCGAGAGCTTAAAAAAAAGTCGTTTTTGAAATTGGCCTGTGAAAAAATATTTTTACAACTTTTGAGAGACCTAAAAAATATAAAAAAGGAAGCCGATAAACTCCCTTGACTTCAAAATCGCCAATATTTTTTTTTTCAATCCCGAATCATGAATTTCCACACAACTTTATGGTGAATGTTCAATCTCGGTATTGGAAAAATGGTCAATCCCAAAATCCGGGATAACAAAAAGAATTGGGATTGGATACCCTCATCGATACGGTGTAATAGTGGTCGAGGTTCTTTTTAAAAATCTATTAAAAATTCAATGAAAGAAAATACACTTTTAGTAAAGTATATACAATGTAACCAAGAAAGATCTAAGGGGTGGGGCTTTTCCTATTTGGCTGCTGGACAGGTGTCAATTGTCACAACCCTTTTTCAAATAAATGTGTGAAGATTCAGATTAAATTATTTACGTATTCCTATTTTGGGGTTAGAAGGAACGAATAATTGAGTTAAATTATGACTGGCATTGAGAATTGAAAAGTGTGGATAAAATAGAAAACGTCGTTGGATACAAATTACATTTTTACTGACAATAATTAACAAAGTAAACAGATCGTACTTGATCTTTCTAAAAAAAATCGATCAAATTGAGCTTCAATGAATACAAAATCATTTTACTGTTAAAAAAATAACGTTTCAGTAAAGAAAACAGAGAATTTTCCTAAAATTTATATTCTATGTGATTTCAGTTTACGTATTTGTTTTCTAAGCATCGTTTTCAATATTATCATAAACTGGTGAAATTACTTGAAACACTCAAATTTAATTTCTCAATGTAGGAATTCAACCTCTGATCCATTCAATTAGCATTCTCATCACTTTTTATAACTGACGATTAAATAAGTACTTAGTATTGCAGATATTTTAATGACAGGTGTCTACGTTTTTTAATAAGTTTATTTCATAAAGGGCCCATTTTTTTTTAAACCATGTCAGCTCCCAATGTGGAGCATATGGACTCCTAATGGAGTTTATCTCAACAGAAGTGTTTCTACGAGAACTGCTTGTTACTCAGTTGCTCAACCTCTCTTTTTCCAAAGAGAGTAGGGATAGAAGGATAGGGCTAGGACAGGATTAGAGGTAAGCTAAACGCTCTCGATATGCTCCGTTAATAGGATGGGATGGTTGAGAGGGGGGAATTAAAGACATCACACACACCCATGCCTTTGAACAGAAATTCATAAATCGATTGGAAAAAACAATTTATAAAAACTGTTCGTACTGGGATTTGAACCCAGGCCCTCCGTAGCCGAAGCCAACAGTGTTGACCACTCGACCACACAGGTGACTCATTAATAATTGATATTAAATTCAATGTTAAGCCTTTTTTTCTTACCAAATCCTCCCATAACTAGTTAGTTCATTCAATATTACATATGACTAGCGAGTATTCGGCATGCGTTGCAATGCCACTCAAAAAAAGAAAGTGTTCTTGTTTTAATTGTGTTTATTGAAGTGCTAATTGTATAAGAGTGATAAAAAAACTCACTGCTTCCCCAAAACACCGAAAATTGCTTTGGTATAAAGCAAACCACATTGTAAACGTATTGGCAACCGATCACTGGCTCTACTAATTTAGAAACCTTTGCGGGCGTTTGCATAACAACTCACCAAAGTTTTATCGCAATCGGATGAACCGTAAAGAAACGCATACGGGACAAACATTCATTTTTATATATTATATAATATATGGATAGAATTACACATTTACAATATTCTTAATCGAATGATGGTTATAAGATAAATTTAACACGAAAACCTTCAACTATCAAGAACCGTCGCCCACAAGGGAACTTGGGAAAACTATAGCAAAACAAGGCATGCTTAGTGGCTTCCTGGTATATTGTGTAAATTTCGAAAACTCATTTCATGAAACTTGATATTTTCTTAGTCAATGCAAAAAGTAGAGCGAAGAACACTTTCCAATATCGATCAAATATACAAAACTCAATAACTTACAACTTTGCTTAAGCGAATTTGTTGTATCAAACTAATTTTAGAAGATACACTGATTAGGGCATAAACAAAACACTGCAAAGTCAATTTATCGCGACTTCAAAAAAAACACGTGCAGGCTTATACTTGGAAAAAGATTCATTAAAAAAAAAACAAATAAATCAAGAACTTACACTGTTGTTTTTTAGCCAATTACATAACAGGAAGAAGAAAAATATATCACAAACAAAATAGACAATGCTTTTTATTTTTTAAATAGGAACTCGAACTATGTTTAATACCTGAGATTTTTTGAACAACATCCTATTTGTGATTGGGGTTGAAATAAAAGGGAAAAGCTCGTAGCCAAATCAATATTTTAGGCAGTAGAGCACAGTATTACATAATACAAAAAATTGTCTTTACGTAAAATTTATTTTGTGGGTTTGAATACTATTTCATGAAATATAACCGCCCCTGCATATACAAGGGGTGAAAAAAGCCAATGCCACATTGACCGTCCGCCACTGTGTGTGTGTATTTTTGTTAAATTTTGAAACATTGTGGACTTATCGGTTTTTGATTTTAAGCGCGTCATTTAATCATATACTACATCATTTTATTTCATTATCTGAAACACTGTTATTCATTTTTTGGACAAATCAACGTATATAATAAATTTTGCGCACTTTATTAATAAAAAATGTAAGCGCGGTGAATAGGTTAACCAACTTTTTATATCACCAAAGTATCTTTATAAAAAGGTTATTATTAACGGGCTTAGAATTTTTATTTATTATCCAATAAATATCCACGCGTCTTTTTTTTAATAACCCGAACAAGGTTCCGTTTTATTGTTATTGAAATATTATGATTTAAAGCAGTGGTTTTCATTTTTTTATTGCTATTATCTTTTGAAATATAAGCCATACTGTGATATACCTTATTACAGAAGTGGTCAACATTTTTATCATATGCGCGTCAAAAAAAAGTGTATTTTCAAAGTGTAGTAACGCACTCATTCGTCGCCTGCTGTGGCCCAGTTGGTTAGAGCTTGCTCTTCCAATAACGCAGGTCTGGGTTCAATTCCCGGTCAGATCACAGTGAATTTGAGAATTATTCAATTCAAAGTTGTGATCGAAGACTGGGTGTTTGTGATGTCAATTCACATAATTTCCTCTCCTCCCATCCTTCTGATCCTTTAATTAACTCGGTGTAGCAATAGCGATTAGCCAACCACTAGTCCTGTCCTAGCCTTTTCATAGGATTTCATAGGTTCATAAGATAGGATGGGTGGGAGGGGGGAATTCAAGACATCACATACGTCCATATGCCTTTTTTTTTTGGATTGGAATTTGAACAGAAATTCATAAATCGATTGAAAAATCAATTTATAAAACTGCTCGTACTGGGATTCGAATCCGTGAACTCCGTAGCGATATCCAACGACGTTGACCACTCGACCACACAGGCGGCATACATACATGTAAGTTAAACGAAAATTATATAAAAAAAAAATCGAAATTGGTTTTTAATTTAATGTCGGATTCGGAGACGTATTTTTAAGCAAACTGCACAACCCTGGATAATATAAATAAGAATGTTTAAAATGACTTTTTTCAGACATAAATAAAAAAAAAATGTTTTAATTGATTCGTCAAAATTTTGAAATTATGAAAACTGCCGCCATTTAAATATAACATTGATTGGTTGCTTTCGTCAATTTTAACATTTAAACAACAACAAAAACTGTAATATCGAGGCTTTTTATATACAGTAAAACCCCCATTTACACTTAAGTCAAGACCGTGTAATTTGAAGTAGTATAATTGGGGGAGTGAATCTCATGTAAGATTAGGGATTTTGTTTTTTCCGAGATAATTGCAAAACTAAGATTTCCATTAGTTTTGCAAAAAAAAAATAGCATTGACGAAATATTTGGTTACTAAGTGATAAAATGCAAAGCGCGCGCAAAATCCAGCACACAGACAGTCGCCCAGCTATGCGTGTATAGCCTAACACGTGTTGAATACACAGACGCTTGCCAAAATTTGACTGTATGCTCCGTACAGACAGCCGTCTCGTAGCAACGACAATGGAATGTGACCGTTCAATTGGGGGATTTGCGGTGAATATTTCAAGCCAGCGCGTTATTCGGAATAGTGTAATTGGGGGGTCCACTGTATTTATATTGCCCTAACCGAGATTTGAAATTAAATATAAAACAAACGAAATCACCACTGAGTGAAAAGCATGTTGTTAATTTGTTTATTTGAAAACGCATACTATACATTTAAGTATTACATTTGAATTCAACTAAAAGTATCTGTCGAAAATAAACTTTTTAATGCTATTTCTTACTACCCCTAAAAAGTATAAATGACCCATGTACTTAAATTATAAGTGTTGTATGGTTTATATCTCATGTCAGAATCTACTAGGGATGTTCTGTTTAAAAAATAAACATAAAAGTTGGTAGTCGAAAAACAACCTCTGTGGAAATATAAAACAAAACAATTTCATGTCATGCTCTAAATCAGAGGCTACCAACCTTTTTGGACCCTAGAGCGCATTCTAAAATATTGGTAGGGCGGCGGGCACTACATTTTTTCAAGGTTATTTATAACCCACCAATTTAATGATTTGCGGAAATTATCATCGTGATTCGTATTTTTTTAGTTCTTCCAGGAATTTTGAAATCCGAAAACGCGGGAATTTAACGATTTGCCCAAATAAGTTGGCGGGCGCACTGAAATCTGTCGGTGGGCACCGAGTTCTAAATCATAGGTGCCCAATTTTTTCAGAAAACGGGCTTAATTTTGGAAATATTTATCATCTGGGTCAAACAAGATGAAAAAAGCAATTAATGATAATTGATAATATTTTATATTTGCTTATTTATGGCTCATATGGTACTATTTTTCATTAACGAGTTGGATAATATTTAGATCGTGATTGGTTGGAGCTAAGGTATCCAATCCCGGAGCCTTTTTGTGATCTCGGGATTTCAGGATTAATTAGTTTTCAATCATGGCATCCCGGGATTGGGCACTCATCGTGAAATCGTGTATAATTTGAGAAGTTTTGGTGCGTCGTTTTTTTTTTAGCTCACCGAGGAATTTGAAATCCTCAAATTCCTATACTTTTCCCCAGATTATTTCCATACTTCTCTCACTATTGTTGCCCAAATCAAATTTAACCGTAATTAACTTACTATTGCATCTAAGCTATATTCATTTAGAATAACAATTATTAATCGTATTGTGCATAATTTACAACAAATATAAATAACGATATTAAATATATGATATCGACTGTGGAAAGGAAAAAGAACCCAACCCACAGTTTTTTCAAAACAGATTTTTCACGATAATCACAACGTATCAAACATGAAACACGTTCTATGAAAAGGATGTAAGCTGCGAATGCCGCATCTAATAAGTATCTAAATTAACTTGATGTGAAAAATAAATCCGAGAAAAAAAGACTTAAAAAAAGTTTTTTCCTAGAAAATTTCTTTAATAAATATTAGAATATGTCAATTAAACACCAGCTTAGAAGTCTCCGTGCACTTCAAGGTCATGTATATTTCATAATTTGCATATGGCCCAAAATCATCAAAACACATTTTTGTGCCTCCTGAAATGTGTAGGTTACGTCGTTTTTCCTTTCCTCAGTCGATATACTATAAAATATTAACCTATATCGAAATTATTTCGATATTCTTATAACGAATATATTGTCATTGATGCAATGAAACATTACTTTGGTATAACATCTCTATTCCCGACGCGTAAACAAGTAAAAAGAAAACGAGAAGAAAGAAGGGTGAATAAAAAGAGTAGGAGGCTGAATGAGAAAGGCAATAAAAAATACTAAAGACAGCGTTTGCGAATTGGCGGCGCAGAAAAACGAAAGATTAGGGGTCGGAGATAAGGAGGAAGCAGGCTGATAAATTCGGTGGATGCCTCGGTCGAGAGATATGACCCAACAACGGGGGAGAACAAATTGGGGACAGATATTCTTGATTGTTGACTGTCAGTGCTACCCTACGACGCACAAATGCCTCCGACGAAATCGCGAAAGCTAAAGTGAAAAATTTCACATGATTACTTTTTTTATGACCAACATAGTAAAAGGGTTTTAAAAAAATAAAAAAGATCAAGATATACATATATTGTAATAATATAAACCCTCCCTAGTTTTCTTTTTATCCGCTCCTTCTACAGAGCATTTTTTTCATCCATATACGCTCCCAATGTGGAGCATAAGGCCTTCTAATGGAAGTATCTCAACAGAAGTTTTTTCTGTGTTGTAGTTAACTGTTTGTTACTTAGTCACCCAACCTCAATTTTTCGCCTTTTATTAGCTTTTCCAAAAATTTTCGAAATCAAATTTCAAAGAATTTACGGATTTTCCCAAATGAAAGGCGTGGGAACTTTTTTTTAGCTCTTTCAATAATTTTTGGATCCCGATCCTGAGGTTGGATACCGTAGTAAATACTGCTTTTATCATTATTATGCAATAAGTGAAGTGAGCCAAGTAGTCAAATATGAAAAAAATGTACATTTGGGTAAAATCACATGTTTACTTGTTGTTTTGGTGGATAATATATTTTTATTTTTGAGCGATAACACTATTGCAATACTCTTTACCTTACATTAAAAAGGTTCTAACTGACGTTTAGGCATAAAATGACCTTTTGGTTGGAAAATGTTGTATTTGCCACAATCTAAATATATGTTAATTTCAAAGTCTTTTTTAAATAAAGAAGTTAGCAGAATTCAATAGTTCAATCTACACACTTTCTTTCATACAGTAATTTAACAAGCTTCTAAGAAACAATAGGACTTTTTATAACCGATTTATAAACAACATTCGTATGATCAGTCAAATATTCAAACGCTTGTATCTCAAAACATGGTTAAGTGCAAATAGAACCTTTTCAAAGTAAGGTAACGATGTGTATTTACTGCGACTTTACTTTAATAATATTTTAATAATAACATTACTAGACTCACTTCACTTCTCAGGGGTTAATTAAAAGCCTCGTTCGAATTTAAGTCAATATTGTGTTTTAACCAGTGTCTATATTAAAAATATACAGCCTTTAACGCGGGTGGCAAAAACGAATGTTTTTATAAAATTTTGAGAAATACGAGCGGTTTTAGCATCTACACCCACGCAACCTTCTGCAAAGAAATGGACAACCCTAACTCCTGGTGTCTGGCGCAAGTTTTCAAGTGCAAGATGATTTTTTAAGCATTAAGTGCTACTTACAATAAACTAAACTGTGCAAACATTTGCTAAAGCTTTCGTGCACTAACCTAATAAACGTAACAATCATTATTACATACGGAAAATTTTTTGTGAGCCTATTTTTTTTTTTAATATTAAATTTCTTCTTTCTTTGGCCATGTTCGCTCCCTATGTGGAGCATATGGCCGCCACGCAACACCTCCATGTTTCTAAATATGTTTTTCCAAGACAATTTCTTAAACTAATATTAGATTATGTCAATTAAACACCAGTTTAAAACTCTCCGCTTACTTCAAGGTTATGGATATTTCATAATTTGCATATGTTCCAAAATAATCGAAACACGTTTTTTTACGAGTCGTAGGTACATTGATTCTTTTTTCTTCTTCTTTAGCCATGTTCGCTCCCTTTGTGGAGCATATGGCCTCCACGCGGCACCTTCATGTTTCCCTGTCTCCCGCCAATTGATTTGCTTCCTCCCATGACATGCCAGCATCACTCAGTTCCGCCAAGTACATCCTGTGGATAGTACTCCACGGACGTCCGGGGTGCCGGAATCTCACCGGTCAAAAGAAGAGGCAGGCAGAATTGAGGCTTTCCGGAGGCATCTGCAGCGCGTGACTCAGCCAGTTCCAACGTCTCTCCATAACCACTGACGTGACGGGGCGCTGTCTTGTACGCTCCCTTATCTGTGAATTCCTCACAAAATCAAATCACCTCACCCCCATTATCCGTCGCAAGCATCTGTTCTTGAAGCTCAGTATAAGGTTTGTTTTTTCTCACCTGAGGTGCCATGATTCACTACCGTAAAGCAATACTGGCAGAACGCAAGCGTTGAATAAGTGGCATTTGGTTTTAATTGAGTAAAACTGTTTGTCCTAGACAGTCCGCATTGAGGGGTCAAATTTATGGAGCATTAAGTACCAGGACGCGTTAGCGTTAAGGTTCCTCTAGTCTCCTTTATCGCTTATTTTTTTGAAAAATTGTATTCTCTTACCATCGTTGCAGACGGAAGGAAGACAGACGGTTCATTTTTTTGTAAATCAAATTCTATATGCTTCCCCCCATACTATATCCGTACATGTACACACACGTATATACACACATACAGTACACAAAAAAGTCAACCAAGGAGTCATTTTCGTGGTGCTAAGTTCTTTCTTAAATTGTTAATTTTATATGAAACATAAGATCTGAGGTGGGTCGTCGAGCAGAACTGCTCTCGGTCTAAAACGATTCTCTCACAGTGTCTCGGTCATAGTTGTGGAGATAAGAGATCTTTGAGTTATAATGTTTTCTTATCTCGCTGTGAAACTTTTGAGATATTTATTTGTGAGCGTATAGCCACTTTGGCAACGACGTTGGTTTCAGTTGTAATATACATAAATAAGTTCTTAGTATTATATTTTTAAATCGAATAATTAATTTGTGGTTAAGACTTACATTGTTACGATTAAGGTATCCAATCCTGGAGCCTTTTTGTGATTTCGTGATTGATTAATTTTCAATCCGGAGGAATTTGAAAATCTCAAATCGCTAAACTATTTCCCAGAATTTTTTTTAGCTCTTCCAAATCCAAAATACTATAAATTTTCAGGATTTGCTAAAAATTTCTCAATCCTGAAATCCCGGGATCGCAAAATTCAACGGGATCCAGGGATTAGAGACCCTAGTTACGACTTAATCTCTCGCCAGAATTTGATTTTATTAACGAGGCAAAGTGTGAGAGGTTAGCTTACCGCTAGTTCTACTGTAGACCTATTCTTGATGCCGTACTCTCTCCAAAAAAATAAGTTTAGTGACTTAGCTGACCTTTAAAACCTTTTTTTGTTGGAAAAACCCACTTTGAATTTTTATATATGTACTTACAATTATAATCCACTCATTTAAATTGTCCCTAAATTAATATTAATGCTTAACTTTTACAATAAAACAAATAATATGATTTTTTAATTAAAATAACATTTTCGTTCAAAATAACTGGCTTCTTGTTTATTTTTTACTGATAAATTTTATTGTTTCATAATAATAAAAAAGAATGCTTAACTGATCTGGGATATATGGAGAATTATATTAAGCTAAATTTAATTAATTACACAAAGATTTGTAGATAAGTCACTTAATAATTTATCTCAAGTATAGCTGTCTCTGTAAACTACTAGACTCGTCCATAATTTGTTATATTACAATCACATTTATGAAATTAATAGCAATAAACGATTCTTATTAACTTTTCCGGTTCTAAGCTCAAGAAATGCGACCCCAATACCCACATTTTCTTATATATCTATTTTAATATGGGTGATACAATGTTTATAATTAAGGTATTCTTATATCATAGTTTTTTGGATCTTTTGTAGTTTATTTAAATACGCGATAACGCGATGCGATAACGAGATAAGCGCCGGCTTATCAGCGATCGTTTGTAAGATAACTAGGCTGAACGCGTCAGTTGCAAATACATATTTGTACTGGAATGACGTCTTTTTTACGCGCAACTTAAAATATGATTATTTATTAAAAAACCACGGATTTTTATAAAAAAAAAATGTATGAGGAATGATGCAGAAAGATATTTTAAAGCCCTTAGACTATTTTTTTTTTAATTCATTAGAATAAGGCCAATAAATAAGAAACCACTGGGGTCCCTAAGCGATCCTCATCGGTAGAGAAGTATTTTTTTAGTCTCCGAGCCGCGAGGGTTAATAAAAACGTTTGTAATGAGCCAATTTAGTCTTTAGAATGTATAAATAAATGTAGAATTGATACAGAAGAGTTTTTTTTTTTATATATAACGACTTTTCATTCCACTAAGTATAGACAGTGAACTCAGTAAAAATGAAAATAATCTGTTATTAAATTTCGTGTCTCGTACTTTGAAAGACTTAAAAGTTTTTTTTAAATATATTATAAAAATGGTTTTTCGACAATTCCATAGCCGATCCAAATTTTTCATTACTTTTTTAATAGATACATATTAACTTTCCCAAGAAGATTAAAAACATATTCAGAAACACTATTTACGATCTGTTATGTTAAACATATCATTCGGTCCTCAGTTATAAGTTATAATAAAGATATAAAAGACCCTGAAAAAACTTTATGTTTATTTTTATGAACACAGCGACCCATCACTTTTGAATGTATGGAGCCGTTATGGCCAATTCATTTTTTTTATGCTAGGGTTTTCGGTTACAAAAATATTGTAAATATATTTTCATATTTACCCGATCCAAACGGAAAGTACGTGCAGCCCAGTTTTCTCGTTTTTAATTCGTAACATAAAAATAATTCTACATTGGACAAGTCAATTATATTATTTATAATGCGAAATTCTATTTGATAATTTAATTTCTTCACTTGTTGTGTTAAAAACTGTCAAATGTGCTTCTCATTATTAAAAAAAACCATCATTAAATAATTAATGGCTTCCTAGTGGAAGCATTTCAACAGAAGTTTTTTTCTACGAGAAATTTAAATTACTCAGTCGCTCAATCTCACTTTTTTCAATGTGTGTAGTAGGATAAAAGGATAATACGAGAACAGGACTAGAAATTAACTAATCGCTATTGCTAGACTCATTTATTAAAAGATCAGAAGATTGAATTGACATCACAAACACCCAGTCTTCGATCACAACTTTGAATTGAATAATTCTCAAATTCACTGTCATATTGCCGGGAATCGAACCCAGACCTGCGTGATCTCTAACCAACTGGGCCACAGCAGGTGACTTTAATTTACCATCTATATATTAAAAGTCGATAATGTCCGTCTTTCCGTCTGTCTGTCTGTCTTTTTGGATGACGTCAAGAATGACGGTCCCCGGAAAAATGATTGTTGGCAAACTTAAACATTATTTCAAAAATTAAATAATTTACAATTTAAATACTGCAGGGCTGTCGATATATTCTCCGAGATTAATTTCTGATACTACGAAAAATGATTGTTAGCAAACTTAAACATTATTCCAAAAATTAAATAATTTACAATTTAAATACTGCAGGGCAGGGCTGTCGATATATGCCCTAAGATATATTTCTTTTACTTTTAGAATTTCTGGATTATCCAATAAATAGGGTTGTAATTTGTTTTTCACGCCAGTAAATTTTTTGACTACTTAAAAATGCAACAAAAATCCCGACGTTGAGGTTAATGGGCTTACAGCTAGTATTAATTATTCCAATAATAAATTTAATCAAAAACACAATATTCCTTTGTACTTTATTCCACTTTATTTAAAATGTCAGTACCGGTTTCGCTCATCACGAGCATCGTCAACTGATAAAAAATATAATTTAACAATGCTATTTATACAAAAATGAACAGTTATAAACAACAATTGGCATTGAAAAGAAATTACCAATTACATTAAAAGTGATTCTAAAATAACACAAAATGAAATGCCTTTCCACCTATTGACAGTGAACACCCTAAAGGTAATAAATTCAATCATTGAATTAATACATCTTTTCTACTTGTGTTATAAATTTTTGTAATTTTAGTTAAAGAAACCAAAAACTTCACTTTAGATTTTTAAAGTTCGTTGACACAGACAGAGGTCAAGTTGTATTGTAAATGATCCGGCGCGTACAGTTCAATTCCGGGTTCATTTGTGCGTAGTGTTGTTTTGTATTTAATACAAGATACACAATATACAATACTGAGAGAGGTCTGGTTGTATTAACGCCACTTTTCCTTTGTATACCTACCGTCTAATGAGGCGTAAAATATCTCTTGTCTGCCGTCGATAGAGAGGACTCGATAAGATTTATTGTTCGGATATTATCTTGGCATGAAAGTCTAGCGAAGTTGTAGATTGATGTACCTTAGAAAACAACTGATCTCAAGAGATATAAGAGAATAATTATACTAGATATACGAGAGAATAATTAATCATTTTTGTTTTATTTAAATGTTATTGTAAAAAAACTATATAACAATCTTACGATTTGTGATGTTAATCAATTGCAGTGGTGGATCGTAAACAATAAATGTTTTTTATTATTATTATTTTTTTTACCACGTCCGAGCATATGCACTCTTAATGGATTTTATCTCAACAGAAGTTTTTCTACGAGAACTGTTTTTTACTCAGTTGCTCAACCTCTCTTTTTCCAAAGTTTGTAGGAATAGAAGGATATGGCTAGGGCAGGATTAGTGGTTAGTTAATTGCTGTCGATACGCCTCTTTTATGGGATAGGATAGGTGGGAGGGGGGAATTCAAGACGTTACATACATCCATGCCTTCGAACAGAAATTCATAAATCGATTGAAAAATCAATTTGTAAAATTATCCGTACTGGGATTCGAACCCGTGAGCTGAAACCAACGACGTTGACCACTCGACCACACAGGCGGAAAAATGTTTATAAAAATAAATTCTTGAAACCTTTTTTGACTGACACTGTTTGTCTATAGTATAAAGAAGGACTATAAGCAGTGGTTCTTATTTCTCATTTAACGCGGTGGAACGGCGTCCCGGCACCTTTTTCTCGGCATTATCAATGTTTCAAAAAAAAATATTCTGTTTTGAAAACTTTTTATTTTCAGATATTGTCTTGATGTGTTACGCTTTACAAGAACTAGCAGGACTAATTTTCAGCTTACAAGACTTGAACTGTGATGTCGATTTGAGTATTTTTATTATGAATCAAAAAATGAATGCCCTAATTCACGTATTTAAAGAGAGGAAAAGATCATTTAACGAAAGTGCCACATCTGCTGTAGGCTATCAGGTTTTCGTGGAGTTACACTTCAACAAAATGGTTAGAGTAACTCAATGACAAGCAGTTCTTGTAAAAAAAATCAACTGTTGAAATACTTCTATTAGGATCCCACATGGGCCATATAAAGATCGGACATGGATTAGAAAAAAAATCTTAACAAAAAGTGAGTGCCTACACTAGGTAGGGGTGGGGAACTTTTTCATTTATAAAGGCCACTTTCAATTATCTGATTCATCATAAGGTCGCAGTAAAGAAAATTCTGATACTG
This sequence comes from Himalopsyche anomala, assembly GCA_031772345.1. Classification (NCBI taxonomy): domain Eukaryota; kingdom Metazoa; phylum Arthropoda; class Insecta; order Trichoptera; family Rhyacophilidae; genus Himalopsyche; species Himalopsyche anomala. Next base: position 23,113,619 of record CM062834.1, on the reverse strand, counting down.
CCTCCCCTTTTTTTCGACTGTCGAATGGGTTGATTACGCTCTTTTTCCAAACGCCTGCATATAATTTTCCGATCAAAGTGAAAATTTTGATCAAGTCAAAAGGTCCCCCCCCCATTGGCCTACACTACTGCAAATAGATTTTGTAATTATACATGATCATTTAAAAGCAAAACTATTTGCCTTAAAGATTATTTATTAATCCTATATAAATTGGAAAAGTTCCTACAAAGTAAATTTATTACATTAAAATATTATTTTCTAGCATAATTTATGTGTAAGAATATATAAGAATGTGTGTTGTGTATCTCTTCTAAGCCGCTATTTAAAACAAAGCTTATTTACTACCTTCGATAGATTCTACAGTGGCTTTGTGAAAGTTCATTTTGAATATAAAATGAAATTTGATAACTTTGTTATTACACTTGTTTGTAACACGTGTCATATTTTGTAACACAACACGTGGAATACGAAAGTGTTTATTTTTAACTATACATTAAGCTGATATGTGTTTATGAGTTATGCTGCTTGCTGTGGCTCAGTTGGTTAGAGCTTGCTTTATCGATCACTCAGGTCTGGGTTTGACTCCCGGTAAGATTACAGTGAATTTGAGAATTATTCAATTCAAAGTCGTGATCGAAAACTGGGTGTTTGTGATGTCAATTCTCATTATTTACTTTCACCCCAACCTTCTGATCCTTTAATTAATTGGTGTAGTAATAGCGATTAGTCAGCCACTAGTCCTGTTCTAACCTAATCCTTCTTTCCCTACTACACACTTTGAGAAAAGTAAGGTTGAGCGACTGAGTAAAAAACAGTTCTTGTAGAAAAAAAAAACTTCTGTTGAAATACCTCCATTAGGCATGCGTCCAAATGCCTTCACACTGGCAGCGGACATGGATAAAAAAATGTTTGAAAATAGTTGTGACAAGGGCGTAAAGTTAAAATAGCAATCAATATATTTTTACAAAATGTGTAACTAAAATACATTCGCGTATGAACGTCAGTAGACGATTTAATATTTTTATTTTGATACTAACTTGCTATAAAAAACATAGCGACTAGGGCATTCAATCCCGGGAATTCGTGATTGAGAATATGAAGTGCAAAATTGTTGATGATTGTAGAAATCTAAAAAAAGGTCTGTATTTTTGTCATTTTGGGAAATCCGCAAATTACTGTGTTTTTGAAATCGGTCAGTGACAAAGTTACAAAATCGACGACTTAAAATTTATAAAATCACAAATTTGTCCGAAATTTAATGGTGAATGCTTAAACCAAGAATCCCGAAGTTCCACAAAATTATAGGATTACAAAAGGGTTCCGGGATTAGATGTCCTAATATCCTTGCGGAAAAATAATTCGACGTACAAAATGTAAAATTTTAGTAAATTACTTATGTCGAGTCCACGTCGTAGTGGTCAACTTCGTTTGGTTCTGTGACGGATCTCACGGGTTCGAGTCCCAGTAAAAATAGCATTTATTTTAATGTGATCTGATCTAATTTTAAAAGTGTAACAAAAATTGGTTAACTTGACTCTGCACAGTGAAACCCCCAATTACGCTACCCCGAATTACGCGCTGACTTGACATATTCGCCGCAAATCTCCCAATTGAACGGTTGCATCCATTGTCGTTGCTACGAGACGTTCGTCTGTGCGGTGCATACAGTCAAATGTTGGCTAGCTTCTGTGTATTCAAAACGCGCCAGGCTGTATACGCGCAGTCGGGCGACTGTCTATGTGTTGGATTTTGGGACGCTTTACATTTTACCATTTTTTTTTTTTTTTTAATCCATGTCCGCTCCCAATGTGGAGCATATGGCCTCCTAATGGAGGTATCTTAACAGATTTTTTTCTACGAGAACTGTTTGTTAATCAGTCGCTCAACCTCACTTCCTTCAAAGTGAGTAGGGAAAGAAGGATAAGGCTAGAACAGGACTAGTGGTTGGCTAATCGTTATTCTACGCCCAGTTATTAAAGGATCAGAAGGATTGGAGGAGAGGAAATGATGTGAATTGACATCACAAACACCCAGTCTTCGATCACAACTTTGAATTGAATAATTCTCAAATTCACTGTGATCTGACCGGGAATCGAACCCAGACCTGCGTGATCGGAAGAGCAAGCTCTTACCAACTGGGCCACAGCAGGCGACATTTTACCATTTAGTAATTAAATATTTCTTTCATATTTTTATTTGCAAAACTAAGGGAAATATTAGTTTTACATCATTTTTCGCGAAAAAAACCAAATCCCTAATTTTGTACGAGATCGACTTCTTCAATTACATTACTCCCAATAACACGGTCCCGATTTTAGTGTAAATGGGAGTTTTACTGAATAGATATCACCGTTTTAATGTTTATTCCCATTAGTTGAAAATAATCGTCATGAGAAAAACCGGTTTTGATCATATTAGATAAACAAGGAATATGCACAAAAGATTGTTTTATGTTTTTAATATAATGCACAAATATCGATATTTAACGCAGTGTTTCCCAAACTTATTTGTGCCACGCCCCACTTCGACCCTTTGAAAATCTCCATGTCTCCCTTTTCCATTTTCGAATCAAAATCTTATAGTTGGGTACCAAAACAATTCGTAAAAAATAATCGCTTCAAATAAAAACTGCGCATAGACAATACAAGTTTAGGAAACAATAGAAAATGTTCATTAATAAAAAGACAATATTCCTTTGTACTTTATTCTACTTTATTCAATAGGTCAAGACCAGTTTCACTCATTGCGAGCATTGTCGATTGATAAGAAATTATAATTTTTCGGTGCTATTTATACAAAAATAAATTGAAATGAAAAGTTGAAAATAACAATTGACATTGAAAAAAATTACAAATTACAGTATAACAGTATAAGTGATTCAATAGTTACACAAAATAAAATGTCGATTTTGTTAAAGTATATATACTAACTACTTGGAAACAGGAAAAACAGAAAATAATCATAAAGTTACTAACTTTAGTAATGTAGCATTTTGTATCACAAAAAAAACATAATTTTAATTTTGTTTGTAATTACCATCAGTCACCGTTTGAAATTTATTAATCTTTGATGATTTTTAAATTATATGTTAGAGGTGTTAATGTCAATTGCTGTTGACACCTTTTCATTTCAATTTTATTTTGTATAAATAGCACTTTTAAATTATATTTCTTATCAGTTGACAACGCACGCAATGAGTGAAACAGGTCCTGACATTTTTTTAAAATAAAGTGAAATTAAGTACAAAGGAATATTGTGTTTTTATTAACATAATGTCTTTCTACCAAGTATTGACAGTAAATAACCTAAAAAGACTTCCTTGTTCTTGGGTACTAATGTATGCATAATTGTATATTCAGTGCTGCAGGCGAATAAATAATATTTTAATATGCTACCAGTTATCCTGCCCGATGAAGTGAAGAAAATCTTTGCAAGAAAAAAACTATTATTATACAACGTTTAACAATGCTAATGAATAAAGCATCTTAAAGCACTGAAAACTTATGAGCTCCTTTAAGCTTTTTCTGTGTTAAATATTCATTTCCGAATAGATACACAGTAACAAAAAGTTCGCAACTTTTTTTGAGATAACGCTCATTTGATTAATGAGCCGTTAAGCTTTTATTTTCCGAATAAATGGTTTTAATTGGGAAAATTATGGAAATGGATCTGTCGGAAAAGCCTTTGGTAAACTGCTGAGAAAATTAAGCACTACTTTTCTGCATTTATTTTTTTAAAAGTATAATTCTTAGTAACCCAATTGGTAAGAGCTTGCTCTTCCAATCACGCATGTCAGGGTTCGATTCCCGGTCATTCTCCTTTCATTCTTCTGGTCCTTTAACAACTGGGTGTAGCGATAGCGATTAGTCAAACACTAATCCTGTTCTAGCCTCATCCTTCTTTTCCTACTACTCACTTGAGAGAAAAAGTGAGGTTGAGCGACTGAGTAACAAACAGTTCTAGTAGAAAGCAAATCTGTTGAGATATCTATTTGGGTTTTAATTGTGTTTATTGACGTGCATGTTTTCTTTTTCTGCATGTCTGTTTGACGTTTGCCGTTTGCTGCCGATTATCTATGTTACGACACATGCGCCACCTACTGTAAGTTAATTGTATTATAAACTTCGCGCAAATGCAAGCATACGTTGTCGAAATGAACTGTATGGCAGATATACAAACATTATTTTTTATGTATAATACCTACTGTAAGTTCATTTTATTATGCCTATAACCTTTCCGAAAGTCCAAGCAAAAAGTTTGTTTAATTGCAATCAGATGAGCGGTGGGCAACGCATAGAGTACGAATAAACAAACATTTATTTTTATACATTAGGTATGACAAATTATGCCGCTCATTTGTTGGATTGGCCCACGCTGGTTACTTAGAGGGGACGGTGGCTTTGTAGACATTTGTAGTCATTCAGTTCGTCAAAAATGAATATTCTTTTGTGGTAACAATAGTTCCTGATATTTTCACCAATGGCTAGATTAGGATAGCTTTAGATAATTCTGTTTACGATAGTCAGAGTTAAAACCGGCTCTGCAAGAAAGGGTATTATAAATGACACTTATAAATATGGAAATGATATTTTAAACGCTCCCCATAAGCATTTAATAACATTGTCTAAATAACCATTTGCCTTTACGCAATGAAGGTTTTATCTAAAGAAAATAAGAGACCGAAAATCTAGCGTAGATTTTTCTTATGCCTTTTATTTTCTTTATATTATCATGACGCAGTAGCGCGCACATACTTTCAAAACAAAGGATACATATGCTTAAACAGTATCGTCAGTATTCTGCCAAAAAACTTTAAGTCAAAAGCTGGATTTTTTGAGCTATAAATATAGTTCATTAGATTTAAGCACTGTCTATCGTCTGAAAAAAAACATTTAATATAAGATATGACAGTTTTTTCAAAAAAGATTTTTTCGATAATCACAATGTATCCATGATACACGTTCTATCAAAAGGACGTTAGCTGCAAATGACGAATTGGTATCTATATTTAGCTTTTAAGTTTGAAAAAAGATGAGCTTGTAAATAATTAAAACCAAGAAAAAAGACTGAAATAAATGTTTTTCCAAGACAAATTCTTGAATTAATATTAGATTATGTCAATTAAACACCTGATTAGAATTTCCCGTGCACTTCCAGGTTGTGTATATTTCATAATTCGCATATGACCCAGAATCATCAAAACACGTTTTTTGTGCCTCCTGTAAAATGTGTGGGTTACGTCATTTTTCCTTTCTACAGTCGATATACTTAAACGGTATCATCAGTATACTATCAGAAAACGTTTAGTCGAAATCTAGGTTTTTTGAGTTATGAATATAGATCATTATATTTAAGCACGCTCTTTCGTCTGAAAAAACATGTCATATAACGTATAGTTTTTAGATATTAAAATATAAGATTTCCTAAAGAAAATTAGACAACTTTTTTGACAAATAAACATTTTGGCTGATTGTTGATTATTCATTTGTCTTATTGTCAACGGTCACGATTCGTTAACAATTCGCTTTATGATATTCGAAAATGACGATTATTTTAAAACAAGCTTTTGTAACTTAATGTTTCCTGGTAGTATTTTTTTTATCCATGTCCGCTCCCAATGTGTTGCATATGGCCTCCTAATGGAGGTATCTCAACAGAAGTTTTTTTCTACGAGAACCGTTTGTTACTTAGTCGCTCAACCTCACTTTTTTTTCAATGTGAGTTGTAAGGAAGAAAGGATATGGCTAGAAAATCTGTCGATGGCGTGTTGTCGAAGAATCTATCGCAGTTAACAAATCCTTGTTAACCTAAATACTAATCTATTTTTTACAATAATATAATACAGTTCTATATAAATTTGAGTAACTGTTTACTAACGGAAACGAATGTTTGTAGAATTTAAATCCGCTTTTAAACACCCTTATCAATTTTGAAAATGAAATGAAAAGAAAGCGATGAACGTAAACATTAATGAACAACTTGTATTTTCTTCCCTAAACGTTTCTTTTATATACCCTTCTGAAGAGCGAGGTTTAGAGGCTGTCTCTTGTTAAATGCGTCAATTATTTTCTAAATCAACGTTGTATTAACTAGTAAGTAAGAACTTAATTATGTAAAATAAATTGTAAAGCTGGTCTTGTCGTCTACGTGGGTTCTCTGTCAAAAGTTAAATGTTTCTGTACGAACAATTTAGTGAATTGATTTTTAAATATTTCCTTTTTTATATATGGTGCTGTGGTCAATGTAGTAGACTTCCGATACGGATCTTACGGGTTTAAGTCTCAGTAATAACAGCATTTTTCCAATTTTTATTCGAAAACATGACTATTTTTATTTAAAAAAAAATAAATACTCATTTTTACTAATTTCCAAATTTATTAAATTATTTTACAGTGAAAACCCTGAAATGTTTTTAATATCTAAAAATTACCGTACACATTTCCAGTCTTAAAATAATGCAGCGTAATGAGACTAATTCACTATCTACGAGTTCTATTGTAGCTCTATTCTTTATATCACTACTTTTTTCGAATGAAAACAAATTAAGTAACAAACAGTTCTCGTAAAAAAAACTTCTCTTGTAATACCTTCATAAGAAGCCATATGGTCGGATTGGACATGATTTTCTAGAAATAATATAATGTTTTTGTGTCTCCAGTAAAATTTGTTCTTTGTGGTTTACGACCTTTTGCATTTCTAGTGATTTAGCGGACATGGTTAGGTTAGGTTAGCAATTGAATGTTATTTTTTATATATTAAATTAGAGTTCGTCGGAGCTTACTCAGTTGACTGTGATTTTTTTCTTCTTCATTGTAAAAGTCTTCAATTTTTAATTTGTTAATCTTATGCAAATAATAATTAAATGAAATAAGTAAATGTTTCGTCCAAAACTAACAAAACATGTAAAAACTACCCTTAGCATCATGAAAATGACTCACTTTTTATTTGACTTCCTTGTGTATTCTTTGTGAAAAAGTTTGTAGGCGCATGTGTGTGTACATGTATGGATAAAGTATGAAGATATGTATACATAATGTGATTTTCAAATGAATGAAAATGAAGTCCCCGTGAACTGGATTCACTAAGGATTTCTCACCTCTCTAGCGATCACGCCCTTCCGTTGGCAACGATGGTAAGGAAATACAAACTACCAAAACATTAGCGATAAAGGAGACTTAAGTTCTTAAAGCTCGATATTTTTGTATCTAAAAAAAGCAGACATGGTTACAAAAATATATGATTTCTGTCAACCAAATAAGCATACATATAAAAATAAAGGAAACCAGGTATATAAAATTTAAAATAACTTTGATTATTCCACGTATTGTGTAACTAACTGTGACACGTGTTTCGCCTCTTTCAGAGGCATCTTCAGACTTACTATAGTAAAAGGCGAAACACGTGCCACAGTTAGTTACACAATACGTGGAATAATCAAAGTTATTTTTAATTTTATATTAAAATGAACTTCCACAAAGTTACCGCCGAAACCATCGAAAGTATTAAAACCACGTATTTTATTATACAGTTACACTACCTCGAATTACGCGCTGGCTTGAAGTATTCGTCTCAAACCCCCCAATTGCACGGTTGCATTCCATTGTCGTTGCTACGAGACGATCGTGTGTGCCGCGCATACAGTCAAGTGCTGGCTAGTGTCTGTGTATTCAACACGTGCGAGGCCATACAGGTATAGCGGGTGACTGTCTATGAGCGGGATTTTGGCACGATTTGCATTTTATCATTTGGTAACTAAATATTTCGTCAATATAAAGGAAATCTTAGTTTTGCATTTTTTCTTTGTCTGTATGAGATTCAAACCTCCAATTACACTACCCCGAATAACACTGTCCTAACTTTAGTGTAAATGGGGGTTTTACTGTATATTAAATGCATTTTTCATAAATTATTAGTGCGCTACTGATAATAACCTTCCCAATCCCATTAGAGCTGTGTGGCTCTTATGATAACGCCTTTTATGCCAGTTCCTACTTTCCCTTACTTGTTTTTTCCCTATCATGGGGTATTATTATTACCCATATAAGGGGTATGGCCGTGTATTAGATTACAGGGTAGAAAAGGTGAACGTTAAAAGATTCCGCGCCGCACAAAAAGCAAAAAGCTTTGCAAATAAACAAAGATTGACCGTGAAGTATATTCAAAGCTTTTCCGATTCGGTACGGATAAGTTTACATATTGATTTTATATTGGAATGCCGCAATAAAATTGTACTTTTTCTTGTTATATTAGAATTATATCGAAATATTTACACAAACTCTGCAAATTTATAACTAAATAATAAATATGAGTTTATTTATATACATATTTATATGCATATTAGTGCTCTTCAAGGGCATCGAATTACCATATTAAAATTTGTATATATTAACCAGGTACCTGAATTGGTTCCAGATGATTTTCGTCCACTTTTTTGTACTAACCTAGAAATCAAATTGATAATATACGAGAATAGTACGAAGTCTTAAAGTCAAATAACACTATCCAAAAAAGGGTAACTTTTCAAGAGAGTCAAAATATGCTTTTTACTATAGGGTAAAAATATCAACGTATTTTAGTTCTACAGTTTACGTAGTAAAATACGATGATATTTTTATCATATTATAATGGAGTGCTATCAAGTAAATGCCATTATGTAAGTATGCGCATGTGTGTGTACATGTACGGATATAGTATGGAGGAAGCATATGGAATGTGATTTGCAAAATAATGCATATGGAGTTCCCGTGAACTTCTTATCTCTGTAGTGATCGCGCCCTTCCGTCTGCAAACGACGGTAAAGGGATGCAATTTACAATTTTTCAAAATCTTTATCGATGAAGGAGACTGGAAGAACTTTGGTGCGTCCTGGTACTTGAAGCTCCATAAATTTGATATCCAAAAAAAAAAAAAAATCAAGTAAATGCCAAAACAATAAATGCTTTTATTATTTTGTAACATTATAAAGATCACTTTTAGGGTGTTCCACTGTCAATACTTGTGCAAATGCATAATATTCAAAAAAGAAAATAAATATTCGTAGTAATTCACACTTTAATAAATTAAGATTAGGGCCGGTTTTGATCTCAATAAATAAAAGTGTAAATTATTACAAATATATATTTTATTTGTTTGAAAAATCTGTAAAAGAAAGAAAGAAAGTAAAACAAAAAATTACCCTCTGGATGCTTCGATGGAATCAGAAATTGTTCGAGTTTGGACGGAGAGATGTATATATGATATATCAAGTAGTTTGTATGGAACCAAAAAACACTGCTAGGCAGGCTCGTAGTTGGAATGAATGATGCAGTCCCATAGTTTTGCCTAATGCCAACAACTAGACACTGAAGTAATGCCACTTTAACAAATGGTTCATTAAATTATCCGGGTTAACTGAGTTCACCTTTTACCAAGCCTTTCAAATAGAAATGTTTCTAACGAATTAATACTAGCTCAAAGGTCCAAAATTTCAAGAGAAAAAAACATTAAGTTCTTAAAGGCACACAGTAAAACCCCCATTTACACTAAAGTCTATATCGTGTAATTCGGGGTAGTGTAATTGGGGGAGTGAATCTCATACAAAATTAGGGATTTGGTTTTTTCCGCAAAAAAATGCAAAAATATAGGAAATCTTAGTAAATTAGTCTTAAAAAAAAATTTGGACGTAATATTTAGTTACTAAGTGATAAAATGCAAAGCGCGTCAAAATTCAATACAAAGACAGTCTCCGGCTATACGTCCTGGTACGTGTTGGATACACAGACGCTAGCCAAAATTTGACTGTATGCGCCGTACAGACGACCGTCTCGTGGTAACGACAGTGGAATGCGACAGTGCAATTGGGGGATTTGCAGTGAATATTTCAAGCCAGCTCGTAATTCGGAGTAGTGTAATTGGGGGTTCCACTGTATATAAGTAAAGTTAAAAGTTCACAAATTAAATAATATATTAAAAATGAATTTCCACATATGTAGTTACCACCAAATTCATCGAAAATTTATTGTATAGTGTTTACCAAAACACATAGATATTATTTCTCTTCATTAGAGATATCATATCATTAATTTGTTTAACAATTAAGTTAAAGGGGTTGTGTTTTCATGAAAATACTCCTGGAAGGAATGCAAAGGTTCTATAATCTTTCGGTTAACTTCATTCATATACAAACATCCTTGCGAATAGGAAATTTTCTTTGATGTCTTCCTAACTAAGCTTTGAGCATAAATTTGGGATTTGCAAGTTCTTATATTTAGAGAAAATTATATGAAATATGTTATAAGGGGCGGTGAACTTTTGGTAATACAAAATAATGGTGTTCAGGGATATTAAATGTTATCCCTTACTCAGGGAAACATTTTGGTAGTTTTGACAAATATTTATCGTTTTCATTTTCTGTGTAAAATTAATTAAGCAATACGGTTTTTGAATATAGCAAAATAACAAGAACTATAAAATATAAACAGATTACTGGGTTACCTCTCTTTCAAAATTAAAACACTAGTGTTTCAAGATTAAAAATATTTTATGTTAATGTTAATTAAACAAAATGCTCTTTAAATTTGAATCTTTCAAATTATGTACATTCACACAAATTTCGTCATTTAAAACCCGGGTGTCACCTTTTGGCATCTTCAGGCGTTCAAGTGCACGGATGAACTTGAACTGACGCTTAGTAAATGAATGTTTCGTGTTTATATAAAAAAATAAATGTATCATTGAGTTTAAAGTCGAGTAAAATGCTCTTTCTTTAATATTGTTCTTTATGGATTGTTGAGTAACAATTTTAATTATTCATATAACCTCTTCAAAACGACAACAAAGTAACTTAATGTTTAAATGAATAATTATCAAACTTAAAGTTACCAGGTGCAGCGGTCAACGTCGTTGGCTTCCGTTACGGATCTCACGGGGTCAAGTTCACCATTTTTTCAGCTTAAGCGTTTCTGTTAAGTTAACCACTAGTCCTGTCCTAGCCTTATACTTCTATCCCTACTACTCTCTTTTGAAAAGAAAGTTTAACCGACTGAATAACAAACAGTCGTTGTAGAAAAAGTTATGTTAAGATATCTCCATTACGTGGCCATATGCTCTTCTCTGGGAGCGGATATGGATAAAAAAAATCATTTTTACTAATTCCAAATTTATTAATCAAGATCATGATAGGTTTCGCTTGTCCGAGCATTACCAACTGATAAAAATATAAATCAATAGAGGATAATGTATAATATATAAAATTGAATATTTTTTTTGTACAATATTAATAATAGATAATTTAAAAATTATAAATGAGCAAAATCGACTACCGTTTATTTATAAAAAAATGTTAGATTAGTAAAAAAAAATTTTTTTTTTATAATTTAATGCTTCTTCACCACGTATTGGCAGTAGGGTATCCAATCCCGGAGCCTTTTTGTGATCCCGGGTTTTCGGGATTGATTAATTTTCAATCCCGGGATTGGGCACTCGTCGTGAAATCGTGTATAGTTGGAGAAAAGTTTTGGTTAGTCGTTTTTCGAGGAATTTGAAGTCCTCAAATCCCTATACTTTTTCCCCAGAATATCTCCAAAACCCGTTTTTTTTTAGGTCTTCCGGTTCCAAAATTGGCAGTAAATATCTTATAAGAGATAATATTATGACAAATAGAAAGAAAAACACTGCAAAAACATTTATTCATATCGACTGTGGAAAGGAAAAAGGACGTAACCCACACATTTACAGGAAGCGCAAAAAGCGTGTTTTGATGATTTTGGGCCATATGCAAATTATTAATTACACACAGCCTTGAAGTGCACGAAAACTTCAAAACTGGTGTTTAATTAACATAATATAATATTAATTACAGAAATGGTCTATAAAAAACCTTGATTTCAGTCTTTTTTCTTGAGTTTAATTTTTTACAGGGTTATCTTTTTCAAACATAAAAGCTAAATTTAGATACTAATTCGGCATTTGCAGCTTGCATCCTTTTGATAGATCGTGTATCAAGTTTGATACATTGTGATTATCGAAAAAAAACCTGTTTCGAAAAAACTGTGGGTTAGGTCATTTTTCCTTTCCACAGTCGATATGCAACGTGTATTTTTTTTTTTATAAAAGTTGAATTCAGACTCAATTTTGTTTATAAAAAATATATATACATTTAAGGTGAAAACGTCGCATGGCATTCGAGCTAATACGGTTTCACCCTCAGGTCAATGGTAAGAAACGAAAAACGATGATTAACTTATCCGTGGACCGGACACAGCCTGCGGGCCGGATGTAAATGTTTCCTGCAGGGCTGGAGCAGTGCCAAATATTGCCCAGTGTCTTAATATTGAATAGAATATCGTGCTCTGAATGGAAATATTGATTCTGTTAAAAGACTCGCATAAGAAGATGAAAGAAGCCATGCTTATTGCGTGCCGTTATTATCAGGCGAGGCATAGAAAGTTCAGCGAAATTTTGACTTATAATGAATGGGATACATCAAAGATATTGTGATCAATTATATTTGATATATTAACCCTTAAATGCATAATTTCCTACTTATAAATAAAATATATATTTTCAGATACAATGGATAGATGTGTTTACGGGGACAATATTAACTTTTCCGGTTCTAAGCTCAAGAAATGCGACCCCAATACCCGCATTTTCTTAAATATCTATTTTAATATGGGTGATACAATGTTTATAATTAAGGTTTTCTTATATTATAGTTTTTTGGACCTTTTGTAGTTTATATAAATACGCGATAACACGATAAGCGATCGTTCGTAAGATAGCTGGGCTAAACTCGCCAATTGCAATTTCATATGTGTGCTGGGATGACGTCTTTTTTACGCGCAACTTAAAATATAATAATTATAAAAAAACCACGGATTTTTATAAAAAAATGTATGAAATGATCTGAGAGATATTTTCAAGCCCTTAGACTATTTTTTTTTTAAATTCATAAGAATAAGACCAATAATGAGGAAACCACTGTGGTCCCTAAACGACTCTCATCGGATGAGAAGTATTTTTCTAGTCTCCGAGCCGCGAGAGTTAAAAAAATCGATAGTTTGTTTTATATATTTTTATCCAAAAATACTTTGTGTGAATGTACCAAATTTGTGTGAATGTACATAATTTGAACGATTCAATTTTAATAATGAAATTCCACCAAGCACCTTCAGTCGAAATCGGATTTTTACCTTTTCTCCTGGACGCAAAGTCTGGATGTAAAGTCATTTTTTATTACTTAAATTTGACTCGTTCAGATTATGTACATTCACACAAGTTTTTTCAATAACGACCCAGTTTTCGCTTTTCGGCATCTTCAGGCGTTCAAGTGCACGGATGAACTTGAAACTGACGCTTAGTAAATGAATGTTTCGTGTTTATATAAGAAATAAATGTATCATTGAGTTTAAAGCAATTGCTGGCGAAAAGATTAGCCCATGGAATGCCCACAGATTTGAATGGTGAAAAGTTTTAAGAATTATTTATTGATTTGGCATTTACGTGGTAGAACTACATTTTAATAAAGTAAAAATATCAAAGTATTTTAGTTCTACAGTTTTTTATATGTTATACGTTGATAGCTATTTCGGCTTTCGCCATCGTCAGAACTAGATAGTTCAACGTATAACATATAAAAAAAATTTAGAATTGAAATACTTTGATATTTGTACCCTATTTAAGAATTATATTTATTTTTGTTTGTCGGAAAGGTTTTATGGTTATAAGATTCCAAAAGGCGAAACCCGGGACGTTAGTGACACAATCTGTGTGAATGTACATAATCTGAACGATTCAAATTTAATATTGAAATTCCACCAAGCACCTTCAGTCGAAATTTTAAATTCTATTACTTATATTAGGTTGGTATTTCCCTTTAAAATAATTTAATCTCATTTTTAGAATTTATTTACTTAAATGTTTTTTTTTAATGAATTAATTCCATTTTGTTTTGCCTGGTGATTTTTCTAAAAAAAGGTAAAACACGTTTCACAATTTGTAGCACAAGTCGAGTAAAAAGTTATAAAATTAAATTGTATAATGAAAATTAGCTTACACAAACTTACCGTCAAATTCATCAATAACACAATAAAATATATTTTGAAATAGTTAAAATGTGGTCGATTTATATACGACTAGTCGTTATAAATAATTCGAATAAGCCATGATTAATATTTCAATTTACTGTGAACATATATGGTGAAGAAGCAGCTTTCTTACTAAGTAGAACGTTAATTTGCAACTGTTCCCTCTTGGCCACCGCTTATACAAAGTAAAACGAAGCAATTATACCCTTACCAATGTAAGTTAGCCGTAAGAACTCATTAAATCCCAAAGAAAGGAGGCTAACAAGGTCTTGCACTCAGTTTTATTACGAGAAAAGATAATACGAATATATTTAGTACAATTCTAGACTAAAGCTACGTTCAGTAAGTATAATATACTTACCACTCTGGAAAGACAAAAGGATGTAACCCACAGTTTTTTTTCGATAATCACAATATAAACAACTTGATACACGTCCTGTCAAAAGGAAGTAAGCTGAAAATGTTGAATTTGTATCTAAATTTAGCTTTTAAGCTTAAAAAAAGAAGTCTAAGAATTTTTTTTTAAAAAAGTTGTTTTTTGAAAAAAATATTAAATTAATCTTAAATAAAGTCTGTATGTACACATGAGCAGATAAGTCTGCCAAATTCCGAACTCTTATATCCTATGTGTGATTGAATATAAAAATAAATATAATTCCTAAAATTACCCACCATTCAAATCTGTAGTCTATTGGTTAATCCTTTTCGCCAGCAATGGCTTTTAAGCTCAATGACAAATTAATTTCTTATATAAACACGAAACATTCATTTACTACGCGTCAGTTATAGTTCATCCGTGCACTTGAACGCCTGAAGATACCGAAAGGCGAAACCCGGGTCGTTAGTGAAAAAACTTGTGTGAATGTGCATTATTTAATTGATTCAAATTTTGAAAAGTAAAAAAAAACAGTGCATTTAAATTTTGAGTACACTTGATCCTCGTATAACACGGTTATATGGTTCCACAAAAACGTCGTGTAATACAAATCCGTGTTATACAAGGTTTGAAGTTCATACGAAATTAGGGATTGCGTTCCAAAATAAAATATCGAAGATGGTTTATATAAATATGTACTTTATTTTTTTTAATAAACAAATATACATGTACATATCTATTGAAAGAAATTTTAATAACATAATATAGCATTCATTCATCATCGCTATCACTTAGAATTATTACATGTTTTACTCTTTTTCGAGATCGGTTGTAAGTTTTCATCATCATCGGAGGACTCTGGTTTTAGCCTTCAAAAAATTGTTAATAAGCGATTGTCTGCTTTAAGCGTATACATCTTTGCGTATTTCCTTATAAGGTTCCAAAATTTGTTGTAGATCCTTCTTAAATTTCGAACTTCTTTCTATAATAAGATCTTTTTCAATATATATATTTTTTTAATTTGAAACCGTGTTATATAAAGCGTGTTGTATGAAAAATATGCCTCAATTATGTGTTATATAAAACCGTGTTATACGAGGCCCAAGTGTATATTTCAAAATTTGTCTTTGAACGAAAGTCTTCCAAAAACGTTTTTTGTGTCTCTTGTAAAATTTTCAATGTATAGGTTACGCCTTTTGTTTTATTACAATATTATTCTATCAACTACATTTTTTTTCAAAGTCTTGCAAAAAATATTCATGTCTATTATTTCCTTTACACACTGTTGTGGCTTTTGTTTTGTAAGACTTCTTGTTTTCGGAGTAGAATTTTTTTTATAAGCTCTTTGAGGTTTTGCAAAAAAAATGTTAAAAGAGTTTATTCATGTATACATGATTGAATTTGAATTCTGAGTACCTAGTTAAATTAATTTGTTCAGTAACCGAATTTATTCAACAGAACACGAAGCTGGAAAACTAACACGCGTTCTATAAAGCAGTGCTCCGCAACTTTTTCCCTCCCACGGTACACCAAAATTTTATCTCGATTTCCACAGCCTTCTTCAAATATGCGTATACATATGTATATCGACTGTACAAAAGAAAAAGGACGTAACCCACACATATGAAATTTTACAGAAAGCGCTAAAAACGTGTTTTGATGATTTTGTGACATGCAAATTATGAAATATACACAGCCTTGACGTGTACGGAGACTTCTAAGCTGATGTTTTATTGACATAACCTAATATTAATTGAAGAAATTGTTTAGGAAAAATCTTTATTTCAGTCTTTTTTCTTGGTTTTAATTTTTTACAAGCTCATCTTTTTCAAACTTTAAAGCTTAATTTAGATAATAATTCGGCATTTGCGTCTTGCATCCTTTTGATAGAACGTGTATCGAGTTTGATACATTGTGATTATCGAAAAAAAGCTGTTTTGAAAAAACTGTGGGTTACGTCCTTTTTACTTTCCACAGTCGATATGGTTTCCTAATAGAGGTATCTCACTAGATTTTTTGTTTTCAACTGTTTGTTACTAAGTTGCTCAACCTCTCTTTTTTAAAGAGAGTATGGATAGAAGGATATGACTAGGACAGGACTAGTGGTTAGCTAATCGCTTTCACTTCTTCAGTTTTAGAATAGAATGAATGAGTGGGAGAGAAAAGATGTCTTCCTATATCCATGCCTTTGTACAAAATTCCACAAATCCATTGAAAAATTCAGGGCTGTGGAGTCGTGTAAAAAAAGACGACTCCGACTCCGATGATTTTTTTCAATAATTTCATTTAAACATACGTATACCAACCATCAGATCATCTTTAGTCAGCCAAGCATGAAATGTCAATATTTGAATACACATCATTAAATATATTTTTCAAAAAAAAATCGAGCCGCTCATTTTTCACGACTCCGACTCCACAGCCCTGGAAAAATCAATCTTTAAAAACTGTTCGTACTGAGATTCAAACTCGTGACCTCCGTGTTCTTAGTTTACGACATTGACACTCGATCACGCAGCGAAAATAATGTTTAATAATATTGGAAATAAAAAATCTCAAGTTATTAGTTTGACTAGTAAATTTACAAAGCTTTCACTTATACATATGTGAATTGAATATCATTAAAGAATTAATAGTTTTAAAATCTATATTGTATATTTTAACGATTTTGTAAGTATGGTGTTTTTTTTACGCCATGCTCGTTCCTAATGGTACACTCCTTGTAGATTATTTCAACAGAAAATTTTCACCGAGAACTATTCAATATATTTCACCGATAACTGTAATTGTGAAGACGTAATAACAAATTCGATTTCAACAATTAATCGCAACTAACAGAATCAAATTAAAAGCATAACTAAAATTCATCCCCTTTTGTAAAAATCCGTTAAAATATCAATGTATGTAACAGGGTTTTATATTATCTACTGCGCCATTGAAAAGGGTGGAATCCCAAGGGCATAACCACTCGCGATTGGCAATTATAATAATATTATACTAAGTCATTCTTTCCGTAAATGTTTTTTTTAATTAATTGCTAATAAATGCAGATTCAGCCAGTTTCTGGGAGCATTTTTTTTTGTTGATTTTCTAATCAACAGATTTACTTCTGTAAACAGTTAAAAATGATTATTACTATTTCATAAGGATTTTAAAAAACTAAGCTTTAATTTTTGTACTAAATCATAACAGCATTCATTATTAGCAGTCCTGTGCGAAGAAATTTCCACAACATTTTTTTTATATCTATGATGCTCTTAGAAAAATGTCCTTTCAACTATGGCACATACTTCAATGTATGGGAATTATTAATTACCTACTTTTGCAGCCAACAATATTTACGTGTGGTAGGCAAACGGCGTATTATCTTAAAAACATAAAATGGGCTGAATTTTTAAAATGACTTAAATGTTTATATTACTAGCCGGTCCCCGGCAAGCGTTGCAATACCACTCAAAGAAAGAAAGTGTTTGTGTTTTAATTGTGCTTATTGAAGTGCATGTTTTCATGTCTGTTTGACGTTTGAAGTTTGCTGCTGAATTTCTAAGGTACGACACACACGCCACCTACTGTTAGTTAAATGTACTATAATAACCTTCGCGCAAGTGCAAGCAAACGTTGTCAAAATGAATTGTATGGCAGACATACAAACGTTGATTTTTGTAAATAAGACATACTGTAAGTTAATTTTACTATACCTATAAACCTTTCCGGAAGTGCAAGCAAAAAGTATGTCGAAGTTTTATTGCAATCCGATGAGCGGTGTGGCAACGTATAAAGTACGAAAAAACAAACATTCATTTTTATATATTAAATATATCAACTCGTAATAGATAGAAAATAGCAACAGACGATTTATAAATTTTACAAAAGGTTTTTTTTAATTAGTTTTGAAAAATGAATTCCTTAAACGCGGTTAGTAATTGCCTGACAACTTATCTAGATCAGCGTTTCTCAGCCGGGGTTCATGTGAATCAAACGATAATCAAGTCAAAACACCAAAATGCACAGGTTTTACACTGTTTTTAGAGGAACGTATCAATGATAGTAATGTCTATAATTCGACTGTGGAAAGGAAAAAAGACGCAACCCACAGTTTTCCCAAAACACCTTTTTCGAAAATCACAATGTATACAACTTAATACACGTTCTATCAAAAATATGTAAGCTGAAAATACCGAATTAGAATTTAGCTTTTAATTTTGAAAAAAACGACATGTGAAAAAACTCTTGGACAATTTATCAAACAAATATTAGGCTAAGTCAATATAAAAACTAGTTTTTCAGCCACTGTGCACTTAAAAGTTGCGTATATTTCATAATTTACCTTTGACCTAAAATCATCAAAAAACGTTTTTTGTGTCTCCTGTGAAATTCTTTATGTGTAGGTAACGTCCTTTTTTGTTTCCACAGTCGATATATAAGTTAAAATAAATTCATTTACAGAACAACCTACCTAAATTAATTTTCTAGGACATCCAAGGAGACGCAAACATCCTTTTGTCTCCACTATACATATCTTTTAAAGTTTACACTCAAAATGAAATACCAGGATAACATCTTATGTATAAGGTATGCAGACACGTGTTGTAACCACTGCGTACATAGGTCATTGTAATTTCCAACCGAGCAACATTGTGTTCATAAAGTATCAGGGCGACATGTATGTTCAGGATACACAGGTAAGTGAGCAAATATTATTATTTGAAGAGGTAAACAAACTTAGTACTACAATGAGGGAGTACATTAACCTTCGTCATGTTCCCCTATTAACTTGAAAGCTTTGTTTCTCGTTTTACGTTGCGAATTTTTTTTTGGGAGTTGAATAATTTATCAGCCTTAAAAATAAGGGACTGGCTATTTGCTGATACGGGTTAATTAATTAATATCATTGCCGTTATCACTGTCGTACAAATGATACAGGTCAACAATATTTGTCCAAGCTCAACAAAAGAGGAGTTGAAGTATTTAAAAAATAACCGTATTGATACGGTATGGTTTATAGTCACAAGCTCCACTGCCACTTTTGTGATGAAAACTGGCAGACATTTAAAATTTGTAGCTAAATTAATTGTATTTAAATTTTTGTTACCAAGTAACCCGTAATATCAATTGTTTTATTGTTTATGGCCTTAAATGGCAACATTGTTTTTCGATACTCGATGCGATTTTTGTTTCTTTCCTTCTTACTTTTTGGGACACGAACCGAACACAAGTTGTGTGGGGGACACTTCCCGGTCCTGGAACTTAATTCCAGAGACCTTTAGTTGTAAATTCACTTTGACATTTTTTCTTTAGTAGTTTTTCGTCCGAGATGAAAGAACTGATATTTTTCCATTTTAACGAAAATTAAAATTCAATTTGTTCTCCGCGGCGATTTAAACAACAATTTTCTTAACTTTTATAAAATCGTGTGATTAGGTATTATAATAGTTATCGTGTCTTTTGAATTCAAAATTTTGTTTATTAAATATTGTATGTGATTAAACTTTGGTGACTTTTTCGTAACATTTGAGCGATGGTTTTTATTTAACTTACCTACCTGTCTTATGTCGAGTTCATTCAAACTGCTATTGGTCTTAATGACTTTTATTAATGGAGATTTATTCTTGGGGTATAACATCGTGAATAAAAGTAGAAATTTCTCACAATAAATGAAACTCGCTCAAAAATTAATTATGAGTAATGTCAGTATCCTTAATGATTCTAAGAAAGATATGCGGTGTTCATTAAATATGGCAATAAATAAAAATCTTTTCCTGTCTGTAAAGCTCAGTTGTTAACGCTGTTTGTCTTCGAGTTTCAAAGTAATTTATGTGTGTTGGGGTGAAGTGTAAGAAGTAGGGTTGTGTACAGAACGTTCTGAAATTTAATACAATATCGTTGGCATATTTTCATTGGAAGATACTTTGTGGGTTTGTGCTTTGTATTTTTAATTATGTAAGTTAACCATTATTATAAACCAATGGAAAGACATTTTTTGTGAGGACAAGCGATTAATTTGTAATTCAGCTCTTTGGGGAGAAAGAAACTTATCTCATTTTTCTTTATTTTTCAGGGAAGCCAACATATAGTTGTCTTAAGAAATCTGTATAATACTGGACTGATTATTAAAAAGCTCAAAATAAGTGTTTACACAATAATAATTTAAGTATACACAGAGATTCTTTAATACCATTTTTTTGTCTGGATAATTTAGTTGGTGTATTTATTATAGCAGTTCGTCAGAAAAAGCAATTATTTATATATACAATTCTTATTAATGCTGATTTTAAGACAAGCAATTGTAATTGTATTTTTATTTAAAGCTCGTATTTGTGTCAGATTGGTAATAATGCATCTATTGTATATTTTGATATTATAATTATCTATGTAACATAAAATATCGATACTAGAGGCATCATCCTAAAAGATATTATTTTTCATTTGCTGTTTACTCAGAACTTTCAATCTGTTACTTACCAACTTCTGCCACAACAGTGACACAATATATGCAATATATAAACCTTATTATAATTATTATTTTTTTATATCCATGTCCACTTCCAATATGGAGTACATGGCTTTTTAATGGAGGTATCTCAACAGAAGGTTTTTCTGCGAAAACTGTTTTTTAATCAGTCGTTCAACGTCTCTTTCTTGAAAGAGACTAGTAGGGATAGAAGGGCAAGGCAAGGACAGGACTAGTGTTTAACTAATAAATCTTACTACGGCCAGTTATTGAAGGATCGATAAGGATGAAAGGAAAAGAAATGATGTGAATTGACATCACAAATACCCAGTCTTTGATCACAATTTTAAATTGAATAAATCTCAAATTCACTGTGATCTTACCGGGAATCGAAACCAGACCTGCGTGATCGGTAGAGCAAGCTCTAACCAACTGGGCCACAGTAGGCGACATTACATTTATTATTCGTTTATATATAATTTTTGATAACATTTATTAAAAAAATGTGTTATTAAAATAATATAAAATAGCGCCCAGACCAAGAGTGAATTAATAATTTATTTTCATCATAAGTTTTCTTCAACAAACTGTATTTTACAGTTCGGCTTATAGAAGCATACCTATTCCTCCAAAATTTAAATTATTAAACTTGCATAATTAGTCTTCTCATAGGCATAGGATAATCGAGAAGGTAATTACAGTGAAGGGCAAGTTGACCACTTGCAAAGTTGGGACAAGAGTTGCCGCAAATTTAAACTTACTGGACAGTTGCCCAGCGTATGGGGACTGTTTTATACAGCTCTGCCCTAATTTTTGGGGCCAGACAGCTTAATGAAGTTTGAGTTATTCAAATTCATTGAACTCATCCTATTGTCAAATGACACTATTTATTCCGATGTCTTTTTTATATGTTGTGTATCTACCAAAGCAGAGGAGCAAAAAGCGCGATATTATGTAATAATAATATGTCAATATAAAATATTGATTTGTTTTTATTTTAAATATAAAAAAACGGACAATACAATTAGTTTTTATTTTTAAGAATCCTTATTTTTTTAACTTTGTGTTAAGGACACTCCCACAGATTTTGTCACTAACGACCCAGGTTTCGTCTTTCAGCATCTTCAGACGCTTAAGTGCACAGATGAACTTGAACTGAAGTTTAATAAACGAATGTTTTGTGTTTATATAATAAAGAAATGAGTGATACATTATATAAACACGAAACATTCATTTACTAAACGTCAGTTCAAGTTCATCCGTGCACTTGAACGCCTGAAGATGCCAAAAGGCGAAACCCGGGTCGTTAGTGACAAAATCTGTGGGAGTGTACATAATTTGAACGATTCAAATTAAATATCGAAATTTCACCAAGCACCTTCAGTCGAAATCTTAAATTATATTTGTATTAAGGATTTTATTTAATTCATTCACGATTGTACTTAAAAGATTTGGTGGCCTATACTTTTTGTAATATTTTTAGTGCCAATTGATTCATTGATATCATTATTATATTTCCTCTACTACACAATTAAGATTTACAAAGAAATATTGTGATGGTCATGCTTAAAACGAAAAATGCGGAAAAAGTACAAAATAAATCTGTGTTACTAAAAAAAAATATGAGCTTTTTAAGAAACTGCAAACTAAAGGATTATTATTAATTATTTAAAAGAAAAAAATATTAGTATTTCTCAATAATATCATGTTGACTGTCTTAACAGGATTTCATATAGTAGTTTTAAAAACACACTACTGTGTATAAAAAAAGAGTACAGGCAGCAAGGTTTAGGTTTCGACGAGAACATGTGCCACCCATTAAGAAAGGGTGCCTTTGAAACACTAAGTGGGTGGAAAAAGTAAGTGCATAAACATAAAAAAAAACTGTCGCTTTTTCCAGGACATACTTCGCAATTATTATTACACCTCCATCCCGCAGTGACATGTGTACGAAATTATTCGTACGTTAAAAGTTAATGGAAAAAGAACAAATTTTAGCCCCAGGAGTATGGCTATTTGTTTCGTTATGCTGAAAGTAAAAATAACGGTCCACTTTATTGACTCTGTCATTAAACATTTCGTAATGGTGTACTTTTACCACTCCTCTTTTATCAAGGGCCAGGGTTCCGCAACCGATGATCTATCTATTCCCTGCAAGCCAAACTTCAGTTTACGTTTCTTTTCAGTATTATTAAAAACCCCAAGCGATAGAGGTCAATAATTACATATCAACGAAATTTCAGAGCGGTATCTATCGCCTTACTTGCGAAGACTGTCAAGCTTCTTATGTAGGACAGATAAGTTAAAAAGCGTAATGAAAGAAATAAAGAACATTTTAAATATCTCAATGATGATATTGCTTTCAGATGTTGAGAATTATTAAATAGAAAATGAATTGTTAATGTTAAAAATATGTTAAAATACTTCACTTTGCAAATAATAGAGTTGAAAATGTACAGCTCGGAGTTCTTGGAAAATAATAAATAGAAATAAAACTTACTAATCCTCATATAATTTTTTTTTTTTAATTTTTACAATAATTCTTTGTACTTTACCACCAACCTGCGTTCTGTTGAAAGTAAAAAATTACATCCTTCATCTTTCAAGTGAAAATTTGTTCATAAAAACCATAACAATAGTTTGTTTGAAGATGCTTAGTTACACAGCCAGTAGAATAACATATTTATCATTTTAAATTTTATAAACAAATTTGAAGTGAGTATCAAAAAAAATCTGGCAAAAATATGTAAGAGCAAATCAATTTTTGGGACAAAAATTCATAACAATTACATAGACGTAAATAAATGATAACAAAAGAGAGCCAGATATAAAAAAATGTATTTATTTATTGACCTGGTATTTACTTGGTAAACTCCATTAAAATAGTTACGAAACACTAAAGCCATAGTAAATAAATTTAAGGTTATGCTATAAATAATAAATATCAGTTTAATTTATTCTTATTAACTTTTAAAAACTCCAGATTGCTTATCGTTCTTCGAAACACTAGAGTCATATTTGATAAGTGTAATATTATAATTGTAATTTGAATAAGGATGTTATAGTGAATAACATGATGCAAGTTGGTTTCCCACCAACACCCGTTGTGCATATGCAGCCAACGTTTAATGGCCGCCTTCCACAACGCTATCGACAGAAAAAAAGGAGTCTACCCCTCACATTCATGGCCCGAGCAGAATTGCATGGAACTGATTTTGAACCATGCACTTATGTGCTTAAAATAATAATAGTAAAAGTGTGACTAGCTCAGCCACTTAAATCAAGTTGATATTAAGTATCTTGTGTATAGTCCGTATACTGAGAGCTCGTCGAAGTAGACGAGTTTAATGACTCTAGAGAGGAATTAAGGTTGTGACGATCCCCATATGAATTGGCAAATTTTTCAAATGCCGTGAAGTTAGCTTTGGTTGCAATCAAGTCAACGTGGCCTATTGGGCCCCTGTGAGGACGGACCACAGCAAACAATTCTGCTCGTTCGGACTCCATCTCAGGACAGTCCCACAGAACGTGATTAACGTCCTGCTGGGCATACCCACAAGAGCAGTCCGGCCTTAAAACCAACTTGCCCAGCGCGAATAGTTTAGCATTGAACTTGCCATGGCCGGAATAACATGATGCATTGTGTATCTCTTCGGAGCCAGTATATATAGCTGAGAAAATTTTAAGATTAATCATAGTTCTGACGATGGCAATAGCCAAAATAGTTATCAACTAATAAATATAAAAACAAACTGTAGAACTAAATAAGTTGCTACTTTCGATGGATTCGGCGGTAACTTTGTGGAAGTTCATTTTAATATAAAATAAGTTGCTATTTTTATCCTATTAAAAAAATACAGTTTCATTTTATTACAATTTAAGAATATGATGAATCAGTAAACGTTTTTAAACATGTCCAAATAGTATTATACATTGAAAATTTTTTCGTGTCAGGAAATTTTCCTGAAAAAGTTGCGTACTTCTGTAATAACGCTGAGAATAAAGGCATTTTCGAGTTGTGCACACTAAAAAATAAAACGTTCCGGCCTGGAACAAGCGAGTGGCGTCAGCGTCGGTTGCTGGCGTCGTGTGCTACGACTGTTTTAAGGGAGGATAAAAGAACCTCCGATAAGATATTTACAGAGGCGAAAGCTCGCAAAATAACAGTGGCGTGTGCGCTATACATTGAAGTCTCTGTACTGTGTTTTGGTATGTAGTTTTCTCATTTCCGTTTTTTTCTGGTATCCTGTTAGCTTTGACTGTCCAAGCAGACGTATAACTCTGTGAACAGTCCAAGATATTGATTGTGAGCTGAGAGAAAGGAAATGAAAGAATAAATATTTAAGTTTATTTTGTATAAGCTTTGTATAAGTGTATAATATAATATAATATTCGTCGGATTGATTTTGTAAAGAATATAATGTTGCAATTGAACAAATTATTTACCAAAAATCACCTTTAAGGCTGTCAATTATTGATGAAAAGAGATCATATTAGTTTTTCTTTATTAAGAGATGAATATTAGATAAAAATAACAGCAACTTGTTAAAAATGAATAACACAAGCCACAAACATACAAAAAACGGATCATTTAATATTAATTAACGTCTAGAATAAGGAAGAAATATTTGTTTTTATAAAACCCTGACATTTAAAAAACTGTGGTTAATGCAAAGACCTTGTGTTGTATGATTTTTTAAAAACATAATTAAAAAAAAATCGTATACGTTTCTGATAAATTATAACTTATTAAAGTGCAAACAATTCCTCGTGAAAATTCCTAAATATCGAAGGTTATTTTTCCTACGTACACAAAGTGGGTTCTTGGTTTCCCGTCTAAGTTTTTGTCCAAGGGGAGTACAGAGTAAATCTCCAACCACCTTTCTGGATGTCTTCTAGCTGAGGATCATATTAAAAAATATGCTGTCAGATTAATAATTTAAATACGACTAAGAAAATCTCATAACAGATAAGAAGAAAAAATAACAAAGTATTTCAATTCTATAAATATTTTAGGATTTCGACTAAAGGTGCTTAGTAGAATTTCAATATTAAATTTAAACCGCTTAAATTATGTTCATTTACACAAGTTTTCTCACTAACATAACAAAACTCCTTTCCGGAGGCATCTGAAGCACGTGACCCAGCCAGTTCCAACGTCTCTCCATAACCACTGACGTGACGGGGCGCTGTCTTCCCCGTTACGTTCCCTTATCTCCGAATTCTTCACAAAATCAAGCCACCTCACCCACATTATCCGATGCAAGCACCTGTTCTCGAAGCTAAGTATACGGTTTTTTTAGTCTTCGTCAGGTGCTATGATTCGCTACCGTAAAGCAGTACTGGCAGAATGTAAGCGTTGAATGCGTGGCATTTCGTTTTAATCAAGTACGGCTGTGTGTCCCAGACAGTCCGCATTGAGTTGAATGTGGCTCCAGCCATTCCTAAACGGAATTATTATCATATACACATCTAAAAAATAAATAAAAAATGGTTACTAATGCTCGAACGCTACTGTAACCAAGTCAAGGCCGGGAAGGGTTGTACGGCTAATCATAAAAGGTCACCGGCCGCGAAGGGTTGACCCTTATTTCGCTGCGTAAACGATTGAATTATTTGGGAGTCGTGATAAAAAAAAAATCTGTTTTTGGGAATTTGTAAACCGACTCTGCCGTAACTGGGCAGTGTTTCCCGCTATTATTTTGAGTTAGCCGAGGCTATTTCACACTTTTTATTTCATTTATTGTAGTTTAAGGGTAGATAAAAATGCTTTAGGGATGTCGGATTTAAATATATTTTTTAAAAGTGTCTCTTTGTCACATCAGAGCATATCGACTGTGGAAAGAAAAAAGGGGGAGCCGGTAAATTGCTCGAATAACAAGATCCTCGAATAACCAATTTCTCAAACGTCAAATACTCGAATTGCTTGGTTATTTAAATGGTATTAATACAGTTTAGTGTTTATTACATGGTAGTTGATCACTGTTGGGAGTGATCACTCAGAGAACTGCTTGTTATTTAGTTACTCAAAATGTTTCTATATTTTTCCAGAACACACAGAAGACTAGGGCTAAGACAGAACAAACGGTTAGTTTATCACTATCGCTACGCCCAATTTTTAGTAAGAATGGGTGAGAGGGTTTCAAGAAATTACATATATGTGTGCCTTTAAACAGAAATCCATAAGAGCTTAAAACATAATTGATTAAAAAGTGTACGTATTAGGATTCAAGCCCGTGACCTACGAAAACAAAACTTATGACTTTTTTTTGATTTATGGTTTTTATTTCCCGACTTTCATAAATATTTTTTTTAATAATGAGCATTATTGTTTAAACTTTTATAAAAAATTTCGAGCAATTTGTATTCTTGTTATTCGAGAAATTGACTTCTAATCCTAGTGTAATTGACATAATCTAATATTTATTGAAGAAATTGTTTAGGAAAAATCTTTTTTTCAGTATTTTTTCTTGTTTTCAATTTTCACAAATCCATCTTTTTTCAAACTTAAAAGCTAAATTAAGAAACTAATTCGTCATTTGCAACTTACATCCTTTTGGTAGAACGTGTATCAAGTTAGATACATTGTGATTATTGAAAAAAAGCTGTTTTGAAAAAAACTGTGGGCTACGTTCTTTTTATCTTTCCACAGTCGATATGTATAGATTTCTCAAATATTTTTAACACGGTAGATACGCTCCAAAAAAAACCGTGTCATTTAAAACATGGAACAGAACTGCTATCGGACTCATTTATTTAAAATGTTTAAGCCTTCTTTCAAATAAACACAGCTAATTTGACATCAAACGTAAAACCAGAATAAAAATCAATTAGTGTAGAGTAGGGTTGAAGTACAAATTTTCTTGTCAATATTGTATTTGGATATATATACGACGAAATAAATACTACGGAAAGGGTAGTGGAGGTAGCATTGAACATTGGACACCGCACTTGTGATTAGGAAAAATATATTAAAACTGGTATTTAACCTTTTGAATACCGCGCAAATAAATCATTAATTTGTCCCAGAGATACTGTGTGTTTTTGAGAAAAATAATTTTGTTTAATATACACTCGAATTCAATATTTTAAAAATCTACATTGACTCAATATAGATGGCACTACACATATTAATCAAAATATTGCTTATATTCTATTAGATTACCAAGTATTCGATTTTTTAAATGTCTTGGACATACGTATTCGCTTGCATATGTTCCATACACTAGTGTCCGCTTGGTATTCAAGTGGTTAAATTGGTATTTTGACCGTCAAAAAATTTCAAGCAAAGCAAAACAATACGGTCAATTGAATCGAAGTCGATGTTTAGATATTATATATACCTTTTTTATCCATGTGTGTTCCTAATGTGGAGCATATGGCCTCCTAATAGAGGTATCTCAACAGAAGATTTTTTTCTATGATAACTATTTGTTACTCAGTCGCTCAACCTATTTTTTTTTTTAAAGTGAGCAGTAGGGAAGGAAAGATAAGGCTGAAACAGGAAAGGTGGTAAACTAATCGCTATTGCTACACCCAGTAATTAAAGGATCAGAAGGATGGCAGGAGAGGAAATAGTGTGAATTGACATCACAAACACCCAGTCTTAGATCACGACTTTGAATTGAATGATTTTCAAATTCACTGTGATCTTACCGGGAATGGAGCCCAGACCTTCGTGATTGGTAGAGCAATCACTAACCAACTATCAATAACTTACTGTTTCTTATTTTGTAACGACTCGTCAATTAAGAACCTTGTCAATATTAAAATAACTCTAAGCATATTTAAAATATTTCAATTTTTCGCGATTTTTTTTGTTAAAATATGTGATGGTTTCTATCTTAATGCCGAGATACCAGATTTTCGATCCTTACTTGTGATCTCTTTGAATTCCTTGATGAAGGCATTCAATTTATTGATTTTTAAAATTTATGGTTTTGTTGGAAAAGTGGTTAACTAATCGCTTTCGCTACGCCCTGTTTTAAGGAAAAACATTACAAACATCTATGTCTTTGAACAGAAATTCATTAACATATAAATTAACTAATAAAACGGTCCGTACTGGGATTCAATTCCTTGACCTTCGTAATCGAAGTTTACAACTTTGAATACTTGACCACGCAGGCGGCAACTAATATTTAACGAAACAATCATAAGGTACTTTGGATAAAACCTTAACAAAAGATTCAGGATATTAAAAATATGAATATTTTACGGGTTTTTTTTAAGTACTTTAGTGAGAAATATTAAAAAGTATACCATCAACAGTAAAATGTTTTTCATTATTTTCAAAACGTGGGCTTTGTAATAAAAATGTGAAATTTCACTTTTATTTAAGCTTTGAAATAATTTCATATCAACTGAGCTTTCTAATGGGTTTATATATTATGCAAATACTTTAAAAAATATTA
Organism: Himalopsyche anomala; assembly: GCA_031772345.1. Lineage (NCBI taxonomy): Eukaryota > Metazoa > Arthropoda > Insecta > Trichoptera > Rhyacophilidae > Himalopsyche > Himalopsyche anomala. The sequence continues at coordinate 23,084,312 of CM062834.1, read as the reverse complement.
TTCATATTGCTGGAGTCTAAAACACTTGTGGGTTTTTTTTAAGATTACAACAATAATTTTATTTTTTTACGTTGAAATTTTTTAAAACGTCGCATTTTCTAATAAAGGTCATCATCGCTAACTTTTCGATTTTATTTGGCCATATTCACTCTCAACGTGGAGCATATGGCCACCATGATTCACCTATATTTCGTCTTGTCTCCAGCCAATTTCTTTGCTTCTGTCATGCCATGCCAGTGTTTACAAGTTTAGCCTAGTAAATTTTACAGATAGTAAGTACCTGACGATTGTTAAAGACAGAATTTTATCGGTTTGAAGAAGATGCAGGCAGGATAAATGTTTTTCAAAGGCATTAATAGATATATTCACTCCCTATGTGGAAAATATGACCGCTACGTGGGACCGATATGTTTCCCTGTCTCCCGCATATTGCTTTGCTTTCTCCAGTGACATGCTAGCATCCGTCAGATCTACTGAGTATATCCTATGGATAGTAATCAACGGTCATCTAAGATGACGGAATTCAACTCTTTTGAAAAAGAAGCAGGCAAGATTAAGGCTCTCCGGAGACATCAGGCCAGCCAGCTCTAACGTCTCTCTATGACCACTGACGTCTCGGGCCGCTGTCTTGTACGTTCCGTGATCTCCGAGTTTCTCACGATATCAAACAATCTCGCCCCCAATATCCGATGCAAGCATCGAATCTCTTTAGCTGAGTTTTTTTCATGTAACTTGATTCGCTACTGTAGAACAGTACTGTAACTCTGAGAATGTAATGGTTGAATAAATGAAATTTGTTTTAACCGTATGCAGCTGTGTGCTCCAGTCAGTCCACATTGAGTTAAATGCGGCTCCAGTTGTTCCTAGAAAAAAGCGAGCTTTTTCTTTGTGCTACTGATGCTAAGTAGTAAAATATTTTGTTCAACCTTATCTAATACTGGAAACTTTAAGAGAAAGCTTAAATGTGACTACTAAGCTTTTCGTAATCCTTTCTGAAAAATATGTTTTAACGACTGAATAAAAGCTAGTTCTCGCTTAACATTTTTCATGGAAATATTACATCACAATGCTATATATTATCAATACTGCAAACGGATAGGAGTGATAATTTCACTTTAAACTCACAATTGGTTGGTTTTGTACATTTTGTCAAATATACCAAACTTATGCATTGATGAAATAATCTTAGATAAAAGAAAACGTGTTACATTATTTGCAAAACGTGTAATATATTCTAAGCTTGAAAAGCTCTTCATTTATCGTGTTCTCTTAATCTTATCAGTAAAAGCTTCTCTTAACATACCTTCATAATTATGACGAGACAATTTTTAAGAATCATTTCAGACCGAGAGCAATTCTGATACTTCATTGGTTTGTTTTTTTTTTTTTAATATTACAGCTTTCAAAACGACCCAGAAATAGATTATTACAATAAGAATCATTAAAATAACTCTTGTCAGCTTATTTCTTAATGCATTGTATCAATTAATACGCATGTGTTTTTAAATCTGTGTAAGTGAGTATATCCTTTTTATATCAGCTCCCAAAGTAAAGCATATGGTCTCCTAATCATAGATTTTATTTTACTTTTTCTACGAGAACTTTTTGTTACTCAGTCTTTCTATTTAAAAGAAAGTAGGAATGGTCGAATAGAACTTTTTTTGGTTTTCACCATTTCGCGGATTTATTATCTTTTACTTTCTTTTTTCGCGGTGCACTTGCAACAACTTTTTTTTTTTAAATTCATAAGAATAAGGCCAATAATGAGGAAACCACTGGGGTCCCTAAACGACCCCCATCGGAAGAGAGGTATTTTTCTTGTCTCCGAGCCGCGAGTGTTAACATATAAAAATTAAAAATGCTTAACTCAGCTGAGATATTTTGAAAATTCTATTGAGGTATATTCTAATAATTCAACGATTTTTTGTAAATAAGTAATTTAATAGTTTGTCTTAATTATATGTGACGCTGTAGACCGCTAATCCGCTTACCCTTTATAACCATCATCAGATAAAATATTAAAAACTATACGAATAAACTTTTAAAAAAAAGAAACACGTGTCACAGTTTTTACTACAACAATTCTAGTAACAAAGTTATCAAATTATTTAAAAAAAAAAATGTGCTTCCACAAAGTCATCACTATTTATTCATAATTAAATTTCATCAATTCAAAAAAAAAAAAAAAGTCAAAATTTCGTGACAATATTGAAACAACATTGAAAATGTATGCATCAAAGATTTCTGATTCTACTCTACCATAGTCAAGATAATCTCAGTTTTCATATGACTTTGCATGAAAACGTATAAAATCCAACAGCTTATTTTCCTCAGAGAATTTAAAATTATTGTTAATCGGATCGCTTTGAATTTTATGTTTAAGAATATTCCTATCTACAAAAATTTGATTAGAGATATAAAAAATAAGGGGAGATGTAACCTTTTCTTAAATTATATTTTTAAAAATCTATTCCAAAACAATTTTTAATCATGTTACCCTAACTTGATATCTGGAAGTTTTAATGAAAACGAACAACAGTGGTTCCCCCAATTACACTACCCCGAAATACGCGCTGGCTTGAAATATTCGCCGCAAATCTCCCAATTGCACGGTCGCATTTCGTTGTCGTTACTACGAGACGGTCGTCTGTGCCGCGCGTACAATCAAATGTTGGCTGGCGTCTATGTATTTAACACGTGCTAGGCTATACACGTAAAGTGGGCGACTGTCTATGTGTAAGATTTTGGCGCCCTTTGCATTTCACTTGGTAACTAAATATTTCGTTATTTTTTTTTTGGTGTTTTACTGTGTAGCTTAACAAAAAAAAAAATTAAAGCAATTTTACATTTTTTTAAATTAGCTGGTCCAGTTTCGCTTAGCGCGGATGTGCTTTTTTTCATAATTCGTGTGAAATTTTCTTTTTCAAGCCTTTAATAATGTATAATGACGTATAGATGTCTAAGGATTTGATTTTAATTCATAAGACATTGGTCAACGTCGTTGCCTTCTACGGGCTAGAATCCCAGTACGATCAGCATTTTTAAGTGATTTTCTGACAAATCCAATCCTAAAATGATAGGGTGTAGGAAACTATCATTAAGCCTATTCACTTTATAAATGTAACATTTTATCACTTTGTCAAAAAATTCCCAAATTTTAATTATGTTTGTAATTACTTACAGTCACCACTCTAAATTTATTAATCTTGGATCACTTTTTAACTATATGTTAGATGTGTTAAACATTTTAATTTTGTGTTATTTTAGAATCACTTATAATGTAATTGGTAATTTATTTGCAATGCCAATTGTTGCTTACAACTTTTCGTTTTTGCATAAATAGCATTTTGAAATTATATTTCTTATCAGTTGACAATGCTCTCAATGAGCGGAACCGGTCCTAACCTATTAAATAAAGTGGAATGAAGTACAAAGAAATATTTTGTTTTTATTAATATTTATAATGTAATTGGTAATTTTTTTTCAAATTCAATAGTTGTTTACACCTTTTCATTTAAATTTATTTGTGTATAAATAGCATTTTTAACACCTCCATGCCCATGATGCAATCGTAAATAGTTGAGCCATAAAGTCATATTTCTCTTAATATTGTCAATAAGTATATATCATTTTAGTTATTCTAGTATATATACATTGTTAACATTATTTTTAGCTGCTAACTTAGGTTTAAATACTGTCAATAAACAGTGAAACTGTTATGCCATCGTGGCAGGGAACGTGATTTTTTAGGATGACATGTTACGGGTTAAATTATATTTTTTATCAGTTGAAAATACACCCGATGAGCGAAACCGGTCTGAAATTTAAAATAAAGTGGAATAAAGTACAAAAGAATATTGTGTTTTCATTAAAACATGTTTCCAACAAAAATATTGATGCTTGAAAAAGAATATTGATAACGCCACAGCAAAAACTGTTTGTTAATCAAATATCATCTTGAATTTACGAACCAAAAATATGGAAACAAACAAAAGTACCCTTGACGTATTCATGTTACGAACGGAGGACTTTCCACGATTTAACCGGAAACAAAGACTGTATACGAATTAAAAATGCATGACCTATAATCTTGGCGACCTCGTGACATATTATTTTGGTTTAATTATTTCTGAATACGTAATTTTGCAGCTTTGAATTCTTTATAAGCTTAAATTTGCATTATTTTTGAATAACGTGAAAGAACAACTGTTTGAATTGAATTGGTGATTTTTTTGTTCGCCGAGTGTTTGGGTTAAAGCCTGTTTCAAGTTCTCTGCGAATTCACGCCATGAATAATTAAAAGTCTCGTTTGGAAATAGGCATTAGAAAAAAGCTTATTTTTTACGGAATAAAATGAATTATTTAGATAGGTACGATAAATTGTTTACGGTTAGTCAACTTTTTAATGTTTTTGTAGCACCGAACTTATAATGGTTGAATTTGGTATTAAAAAAAATACCTGGAATAAAAAATAAATTTCAATGAAAATGGCAGCGATTGTTACGATGCCTTAACCGATTAATGGATAGGCGAGTGGGTGGACTTGTAAATGCTCCGCGGAAAAAGTTAAAAAAAACTCGCAAAATTATGAAAGCTGACGAATCCATTTTGACTAATCGATCGCACATAAGATGAAAAGCTCAGGTTTTACATAAATTTATTTTCGCATAAAATAGTCTGCATTTTATTAAAGGTAAGTATTATTCATAATATAATTTGTCACCTGCTGTGGCCCAGTTGGTTAGATCTTGCTCTACTGATCACTCAGGTCTGGGTTCAATTCCCGGTGAGATCACAGTGAATTTGAGAATTATTTAATTCAAAGCTGTGATCTAAGACTGGGTGTTTGTGATGTCAATTCACATTATTTCCTCTCCTCCCATCCTTAAGATCTATTAATAACTGGGTGTAGCAATAGCGAATAGTCAACCACTGGTCCTGTTCTAGATTTATTCTTCTTTCCCCACTACTCATTTTGAAAAAAGTTGGTTTGAGCGACTGAGTAACAAACAGTTCTTAAAGAAAAAATCTTCTGTTGAGATACCTCTATTAGGAGACTATATGCTCCACATTAGGAGCGGACATGAATAAAAAAAGTATGATTCAGTTTTCCATATTACGAACTATATATTTATCTTTTCTTTCTTTATTTTTTTGATCTATAATTGTTATATTATCTGTTAAATTTGTGATAAAGTTTATGTCCTCATATTTTTCTTTCTTTTCTACTCGTTTGATTTTAATGCATCACTGTTTTTTATTATGTCAAAAAGTGCACGTTGACTTTGAAAAGGTTAAGAACTACTAGAATAGGCCAACATTAAAATTACTTTAAAAATAACGCATTGTATTCTTAAGAGTGTAGCTTAATGCATTGGCAAAGAACTTTGTAAGACGATCCAGTCGATCATTGAATTTATCAGCCACGCCAACGTTTCAAGTTATTAGGAAAACTGCTAGAAAATTAAGAGTGAATTAGTTTTAATAAATACAATATGAGTTTATCTTTAAAAGCTGATTTTCTTGAACATTTAAGTGCTTTCTAAAAACTCGTGGGCTCTTGCTTCCGGTACACTTTGCTTTTCCATGTCTCTAAATACTACCATGTTAAATATTGGCAAACGAAACAGTCATGTGTAGAGGCAGACAAGCAGTTGACAATTTTCATTTCCGTTATAGAATCTGATTAGTAGAATAATACTCATAAATGTTTTAGTCTTTCATACTGCTTTGGTTACAAGTGTTAAACAATGACACCTACGTATTTTTAACAATCGAATTTAATAATCTTGAATGCCAAATGCGTTACATCTCTTTTTGGCGATATATTATTGGTATATGGAGGTGCTTGGTTGAATTTCAATATTAAATTTGTATCGTTAAAATTAAGTACATTTACACAAATTTTGTCACTAACGACACGGGTTTCGCCTTTCAGCATATTCATGGCATTTAGATTGAAAAAAGACACGTCTCCTTTTGCTGATCACTTAATTTCACAAAGAGACGTGTTCTATCAAGAACAAGGGATAAAAATGTTGCACCCAAATACGGACGCTCATAAACTCTTTTTCCAGCAAATTTTAGAAATAAACAGAGCGCAATTGAACAGTATTCCGATTTTATATGAACCTCTACACATGCCTGGCTCTCCACTTTTATATTTTGAATATAATCGTAAAACCTTTTCCGACAAACAAAAATAAATATAATTCTTAAAACTACTCACCATTCAAATCTGTGGGCATTCCCATGGGCTTATCCTTTTCGCCAGCAATGGCTTTAAGCTCAATGATACATTTATTTCTTATATAAACACGAAACATTCATTTACTAAGCGTCAGTTCAAGTTCATCCGTGCGCTTGAACGCCTAAAGATGCCGAAAGGCGAAACCCGGGTCGTTAGTGACAAAATTTCTGTGAATGTACATAGTTTGAACGATTCAAATAAAATAAAAGTGTTTATTGTGACAATTTAAAACAAGCCTTGGTCAGTGGAGTCGTAGTCGGTAAAATCGTAGAAAATAATTTAATAATATTGAAAAATGATGATCTCATTTAAACCTACCAAAAAACCATTTTTTGATTTTTTTCAAAGTTTGATACCAACTTATCCTTTATTTTAATATCTACACAATCAATGAATTTTTTATTTCAAAAACACTCTAAATACAGAGAACGCATTTAAAAAATGTGTTTAGTCTCAAAAGTACACAGCAGTTTTTTGCACTTGGCAAACAATTTTGGTTTTTTGATTTAAGTAGGTTTTGTAAATAAGGCGCTCAGTTATTACTTCATTCATAATATTGCTAGGTGAAATGTTGACTATTTTCTAAAATGTATTGTGACTAGAATGATCTGATGGCATATAGGTATCGACTGTGTAAATAAAAAAGACGAAACCCACAAGTTTTTTCGAAACAGCTTTCTTCGATAATCACAATGTATAGAATTTGATCTATCACAAAAATAGAAGCTGCACATGCCGAATTAGTAACTAAATTTAGCTTTTATGTTTGATAAAAGACTCTTTTATTGTAATGAAGTTCTATTTAGTAAAACCCAATTCAATGATTCCACTTATCTTGTGGTACCAAAATTCACATAACGATTGCATGAATGATTTAGAGAATTTTGATTAGTGTTATTAGACAATTTTCGTCTAGACTTTATGCGTAGTTTTTTTTTCTGTTTTATTTTTTACAAAAGTAAACGTCTGCATTTATATTCAAAGAGCTTACAGTGAGTTAACGTTTTTGTTCTTATTTTTTCAAGCAGAATGATACTTTGAAGTCTACTATGCACGTGTTTTGAGTCGCGTATTTATCAATTCGTTTTAACACGTTGGATCCCGGAGCCGTGTTTTTGCGTGATAAGCTAGCCGAACGTTGTGTCCCGGAACTGTGCTTTCGCGTGATGGGCTATGCTTTAAAATAGAGCCATCATTGTGTTATTAAGCAACATTTTGTATATAAGACTCAGATAACATTATAACATTATAACAGATAATCAAATTATTCTAAATCAGTCTTTTAATTATTACTTTTATTAAAAATAGTTACTGATTTTACGAACTAAAATTTAGGAATATCATAACGCATTTGATGCGTCCATTTGTCTTTTTGAAGATAAAATGATGGTGCAGTCACTAAGTTCATTTTCAATTTTAACTTTAAATATTCTATAAAATAGAATGTCAAAAAGCATTTCTAAAAATATTGTGTTACTAATAGCAGCAAGAAAAAATAAATAAGCTCAATTGAACCTACAAAGTGGGCGCCAATCAAAAAATGGATTAAGACACGGTACATGTGCAAACATTGTAATATGGTTTTCCATAGTAATAATACTATACATAATTGAATAGCAATAGTCTTTTAAACAATCTGAAAAGGTTTCATTTGATTTGACCTCGTGGTTTCACAGTTATAGCCTTTTGAGTAAGTCATTAAGAAAAAATGCAATTCTTTAAAAATAAGCCGGACACACGAGACAATTTTACTTGATTTGGGCCGGGGCCGAAAGTGACCTCCGTCTCTCGAGAAAAAACTAAAACAAAACGTATGTTGAATGAGTTATCAATAAAATGACAAGGGTTTTAAAATCACTTTATAAATGAGGGTTAGCTTAAGGGCTTGGTAAATAAAAGCCTTGGATTAATTATCACCACCCATTATAGTCTCTCACTTGAAACCTAAGTAGGCAAGAGAGTCAAATGTTTTAATGCATTACCTACTACATTTTATACCATCACCCACTCTACGAGTTTCCACTTTTATTACACGCTGTATTTATTAACTTGAAATTCTGACTGAAGTCACAACTTATTTAATTCCCGAAACACGAGACATAAAATTAACAAGTCTCGGATAATTCTTTTTTAATTAATTTCATCACAAAAACCCAGTCTTCAATCACAACTTCGAATTGAATAATTCTCAAATTCACTGTGATCTTACTGGGAATCGAACCCAGAATTGTGTGATTGGTAGAGCAAGCTCTAACGAACTGGGCCACTAAGTCATTTTTTCTAGATGAAATCAAGTCAATACCATTAATAGTAATATCGTTTAAATTTTATTTTTTCAATTATTTTTTATAACTCATTGCACATCTTATGAGCTTCTAGATGCTATTAACTGACTTAACCACTTTTACTATAATTTGTACATTTTTTCAATGTCAATTGTTGTTTATACCTTTTCATTTCAATTTATTTTTGTTTAAATAGCAATGTTAAACTATATTTATTATCAGTTAACAATCCTTGCAATGAGCGAAACCGTTCGTGACCTTTTAAATAAAGTGGAATAAAGTACAAAGAAATATTGTGTTTTTATTAAAACTGCCCGTACTGGGGTTCGAACCCGTGACCTCCGTAGTGGTAGCCAACGACGTTGACCACTCGTCCACACAGGCGGCAAAACTATTTACTGCTAAGCTATTAAGAGCTATTTGCTGAGCTTAAAAACAGATACATACTTTCATATAACACAATGAATTTAAGGGTTGGATTTTGTTGAAAATTAGAAGATAAGAAAGTACATAGACTAAGCAATATATTATTCGTAAAGTGAAGAAGGGTTGACTTGGTCTTGGTATTACGTATACTTCGAATGTCGGAAGAGAGACTTACCCTTATTTGTCTCTTCTTGCAACCGGATGGGGAGTAAGGTGAAGCCACTCAGCTAAGCTTTTATATATTGACGTAAAACGGAGAGCTTTCAATGTCTACGAAAAATTTACGATGAAAATTTGATGAAAGAAAGTCATGTTTATCTTTTTTTTATAAATACTTTTTTATCCGTATCAATGTAGATAATATGGCCTCCGAATGGAGATATCTTAATTGAAGTTTCTCTACAATAACTGTTTGTTACTCAGTAACTTAACCTCTCTTTTGTCAAAGAGCGTAGTAGGAATAAAAAGATTGGAAGAGTGGGAGAAAAATTTAAGACATCACAAAAACACATGAAAAAACGCTGTCCTTACTGGGACTCGAACCCGTGAGATCCGTCACGGAAGTTCACAACCAAGGCTGTGGAGTCGAAATCCTTAAAAATGAGCGGCCCAATTTTTTTTGAAAAATATATTTAATGGTGTGTATTTAAAAAAAAATAGTCAAAAGTGTTAACACTTCATGCTTGGGCTAACTAAAAATGATCTGATGGTGTACATTAATATAAGTTAAAATGAAATTATTAAAAAAATTCTCGCATTTGGAGTCGTAGTCGTCTTTTTTTAACGTGACTCCACAGCCCTGCACAACACTAGCCGCTGAACTATAAGACCCGACAACTACTTTGGTAGGTAAAAATACTCCACTTTCATAATCATGGTTCCCAGTAAGGCTTGTCGATTTTCAAAAACCGGTATTTTGTCTTAATTTGCGACATTCGAAAACTGTTTTTTTTCAACGTCGTAACCGGTATTAAATATATTTTTATTATTAAAATAAAAACGTTAATATTTTGACTTTTTAGCTGGATCTTTTATTCGATGCATTAAAGACCATATGCCTCACATATGGAAACACCCAGCGAAACGGAATTTTTAATATCAGAAAATTTTGTTACAAATATTAGATAATCACTAAGTGATCGATCAGTGGACGCTTTGTGCTTTCTTACAAAATCATCACTAAATAATTTCATATTGTGTACTGTTATGTATATAAATAAACAAAGAATTTAAAACTTTTTTTCGCTTTTTTAATTGAATTGTCCATTTTTTGTGAAACTTCGAAAACCGGATAAAACCGCTTTTCAAACTATATTGACATTCGAAAACCGGTTCTATCAAAAGTAGGTTTTTGTATAAGCCCTACTTGTCAGTTAATAAACGCTTGTTGGTTTCGCTTTCCTATAGCTTGACTGGTTGACTAGTAGGTCAGAATGTAAATGAGGCAATAATTTACGCGATGCTTATCACATCATCTATGTAGAAGGAGAACTGTCAGGTATTGAGATTTGACCCGGAATGCCTTTCAAAGTTCAGCAGAAAAATTCCTTATTACCACTAAAATAAAAATAAAAAAACACAATATTCCTTTGTACTTTATTCCACTTTATTGTAAAAGTCAGGACCGATTTCGCTCATTGCTAGCATTGTCAACTGATAAGAAATATATCGACTGTGGAAAGGAAAAAGGACGTAACCCACAGTTTTTTCAAAAAAGGTTTTTTCGATGATCACAATGTATCAAACTTGTTAAACGTTCTATCAAAAGATTGCGAGCTGCAAATGTCAAATTAGTATCTAAATTTAACTTTTAAGTTTAAAAAAGATGAGCTTGTAAAAAATTAAAACCGAGAAAAAAGACTGAAATAAAAGTTTTTCCTAAACAACTTCTTTAATTAATATTAGATTATGCCAATTGAACACCAGTTTAGAAATCTCCATACACTTCAAGGTTGTGTATATTTCATAATTTGCATATGTCACAAAATCATCAAAACACGTTTTTAGCGCCTCCTGTAAAATTTGATATGTGTGGGTTACGTTCTTTTTCCTTTCCACAGTCGATATATAACAGGTGTTAAGTTTTTTAATTTTGTGTTATTATAGAATCAATAATACAAACTGTACTTTGTAAACTCTTCAATGTCATTTGTTGTTTACACCTTTTCATTTCAATTTATTTTTGTATAAATAGCACTGTTTATATATATTTCTTATCAGTTGACAATGCTCGCAAAGAGCGAAACCGGTCCTGAGCTTTTAAATAAAGTGGAATAAAGTACAAAGGAATATTGTGTTTTTATTAGAAAACATAATTCTGCTGTTGCCCTTAAAGCACCCTTATAAATCGTTAAATAGTTTTTATCGCTGATTTTTTTAGTAGCAACTCTTATTTTGAAGATAGATATTCGAGTATTTAAAGAATTGAAGTATTTTAATATTCATTTGTATATTTTACTAATTGATGTAATGTTATAGTATAATTGAAACTAAACTTACATTTAACTAGAAACAGTAGTATCTCATTAAGGCTTCAATAACAAATATTAAGTTATTCTGCACAAACTTCAGGTAAAGCAATTAGTTCCAAATGCATTCAGAGCCCGCTCTTGAGTATTTTAATAATGCAAAGTGCAAGCAATTTAAGCAAAGTTATCATAATATTGCTCGAAAGGTATTCAAAAGTAATTAAAATGGTTATAAATTTGTCGCCTAAATGCAATGGGAAAGTTATCGAATAATAGTTTTACATAAAAGCACCATTGGAACTACATTCAAAAGAGCTTTACTAAATGCAAAATGAAAGTTATTTGAGTTGTATGAAAGGAAATATATTAAAATTTATCTCAAAATTCAAATCTTTCTCGTACAAACTTACAATCTTTAGTGTTATCTGTCAACACTTCGTGGGAAAGCATTATAATAAAATTATAAAGCACTTTTATTTTAATCATTTTATATTTATTCCACAATAGTTGAATCAGTTGAAAAGAGTGTTTTATTTTTTGTGCAAGTGTTGCGGATATAACATTACTGCCCCCAACGTGAGAATTTTTCCACATTATAAAAAAAAACAGAAATTTACCGACATGAGCAATCAAATACATACTTACTAATCAAATAAATCATAATGAATAAACTTGACTAAGTGGAACTTGTTTTTAGGAATACATATGATGATTTTTTTTATACCATATCCACTCCCAATGTGGAGAATATGGACTTCTAATGAAATTTGTCTCAACAGAAGTGTTTCTACAAGAACTGCTTGTTACTCAGTTGCTCAACCTCTCTTTTTTTCAAAGAGAGTAAGGATATACAGATAGCGCTAGAACAGGACTAGTGATTAGCTAATCGCTCTCGATACGCCCCGTTCATAGCATAGGATAGGTGGAAGGGGGGAATACAAGATATTACACACATCCATGCCTTTTAACAGAAATTCATAAATCGATTGAAAAATCAATTTATAAAACTGTCCGTACTGGGATCCGAACCCGTGACCTCCGTAATCGAAGCTCACAACGTTGACCACTCGACCACACAGGTGGCTCATACATATTTAACGGTATTTTATTTAACATACTGAAGTCTACCCTTCTTATGAGTGAAAGCAACGATATTCAGGTAGAAAAATGATGAATAGTGGTATCAATAGACAACAGTGTTAATTGTGACCTCGCATTATCGATCATAAAATTATCAGTGGAACTCGTTGTCGCTTACGTATTTTGTTATATTTTCAAATATTTATGGAATCTATCATAGTTACATTCTAAAATGCTACAAACATTATCCGATAAACAAAAAAATCGACTGTATGTATAGAAAAACACTACTAGGAATTTCGAATGATTTCCGTTGAAGGTGTTATATAAAATAGTGGCACAAAAGATTTTACGACATCCTCGTGATAGAACCTCTAAGTGATGTCTGGTAAAGTTAGAAGAATGAGATAGGATGTTGCTAAGCTTCAAGGAAAATGGAATGCTATTGTTTCGACTCAAGGACACTTCCTATATACAAAGCTTGCTGAAAATTGTGCTTTCCTAGCAAGCAAGCTTCTCAATATTTTTGTCGCTAACTTTTAATATTCAAAAAGTAAAATATTCTTTCGTATAAATTCCAAATTTATTTGATTGGCTCAAGACAGGTATCGGTTGAAAATAATCGTGATGAATGAAATCGATAAATAACAAATGTTAAATAAGTGTTAAGGAGTGTTTCATTATTTTAATAAGTATTGACAGTAAAAACCTTTATTAAAAGTGACTTTTTAATAAAAAATGTGAAATAGATACAATTGAGTGTTTGATTTTAAAAATAAAACCATAACCCACAGTTTTTTCAAAACAGCTTTTTTTAAATAATCACAATGTATCAAACTTGATACACATTCTATCAAAAGAATGTAAGCTGCAAATGCCTGTATCTAAATTTAACTTTTAAGTTTGAAAAAATATGAGTTTGTAAAAATTGAAACCAAGAAAAAAGACGGAAAAAAAGATTTTTCTTAGACAATTTCTTTAATTAATATTATAATATCGCGACCTGAGTACTACAAGGTTCTTTATGCACATTTTTGACGAAACAGTAGTAACAATGCGGCAGTCTTCCAAATACCATTATTGGTATAAATTGCTATTTTTGTTTCGTTTAATTTTTTCACATAGAACCTTGTTCTACTCGGGTCACGATATGTCAATTAAACACAAGTTTTGAAGTCTCCGTGCATTTATTTAATAATTTGCATATGGCCGAAAATCATTAAAACACGTTTTTTGTGTCTCCTGTAAAATTTTATATGTGTGGGTTATGTCCTTTTTCCTTTCCACAGTCGATATAATTGTGGTAACTTTAAACTTTCGACATGAAGACTTTTAGAACCGTTGAAATTGATAGTCTTTATAGAAATAGAAAAGTGTATATATACCAGCAAATAATTATTCTTAAGGATCTTGATTTCAAAGGGCTGTAAAAGTTGAAGGCGATCAATTCTAAGGGTTGTTGACGTTTTACCTTTGGTAAAACAATACGCCATGATGCATATTTTGTTATTATTACAATCTACTGTTTATATTATCAAAAGCTCAATTTCACAGTCGAATACTTAAAATAATTTATTACAATATCATTACACCGCTCTAGCAGAGGTTGGTAAGTAAACAAAACTAATAGGGTAAAAATAGCAACGTATTTAGTTCTACAGTTTTTATATTTATTAATTAATAGTTATTTCGGCTTTCACCATCGTCAGAACCACGCTTGAACTTACATTTTTCTCAGCTATATATACTGGCTCCGAAGAGATACACAATGCATCATGGTATTCACTCTAACATCCTAATAAAAACATTACTGATTTTTGAAACACTATAGCCATAGTTAATAAATTTAATGTAATGTAATTAATTATAAATATCAGTTTATTTTTCCTAATTAACGTTTTGAAAACCCCAGATTGCTTATCATTCTTCGAAACACTAGAGTTATATTTAATAAATGCAATTTTGTAATTGTAATTTGAATTTTTTTGAACGATTGTCGCTTATCTTACAAATCAATAAAACGGAATAAATTAATAACTCGCGGATTATTTAATCAAAGTTTTAATTTTTTAAACTTTTTTAAAATGTTTTTTTTGAACTTGGAAATCGTTCGCATGCCATCCAAGCTCTCAAACGTGCCACCTTGGGCACGCGTGCCATAGGTTTGCCATCGCTGGTCTATAGTAAACATTTTGAACATTTTATTTTGTTTTATTTGAGACAATAAATAAATGAAGAATTTAAAATGAGTGAATGGTATAAATGTTATGTTTGAATATTATTTCATGAAATATAACCACCCATGCATATAAAAAGGGTGCATTGATCCAATGTCACATTGACCGACCGCCACTGTTCTCAGGTCTTCCTCACACCCTCTAGCATCACCAAGTATATCATAATTCGATATTTTAGTGCTACAATTAAAAATTGATAGTTGAGAAATATGGCTAATAAATTTTTAAAATATCATAATCTTAATAAAAGTACCTGCATAATTTAACTTCGTGTGGTAAAAACCAATAAAAAACATAAGAATACAGAAATTTCCATTTCATTTCTTGCCAAAAGGAGTTCACGATCCTCACACGTAAGGAAAGCTACCAAAGAGTCCTTTGTTATCCCTTAAAGGCTTCGTTGAGTTAATACACTAGGCCAACCGTTATAATAGACGTCTGATAATTAGAAGCCTTAGTTTTGCCCTAAAGCAATTTTGATTGGAAGACATCTTAAGGGTATTATATTTTATCATTAAGTAGTTCAATGATTAAGGGAGGCATTAATTATATCTTAAGCCTTCTTGACTAACAAATAATATTCGTTTCAGCTTGTCAACCTATTTAAACCTCCTTGATATGAGTTTTTAATTACTAGCGTCAGCAAAATAATTAACAAATATAAGAAAAATTATAAAACATAATTGTTTAAATAACATAAAGTTAAATATTGGTGACTTAGTGCAAAGATATTGTTTGTCCAATTTTTGTCGAAATGGAAAAACAAAACTCCAAGTGACTATATAATCATGCTCATTCTTATAGGTCTCTAATAATAGCTTTATTTCTATGACGTCATTACATTTTAATTATATATTAGTGAATTTAGTATTAACTAATTATAATTTGTAAAATAATCATTAATATATTTTGCATGAAGCTTTTTTGAATGTCGGTTTTTGTATTAGTCCTAGTAGGTAATATATATTCCATAACTCGTGAAGTAAAACCAATCGACTTACTTTCAAGACTTTTGTAAGAATATATTAATAACGAAATGAGTTTTTATAAGGTTTCATAAACCAATATTCAGAACGCCTGTATTTTATTTTATTTTTAAACAAATTTAAATTCCGCTCTCTGATTACTTTCATTTTTTTTACAATATCATAAAATCATTTATTTTGCGACATGATTGAAAAAGTATATTCATGAAAGTATTTTTTTGAAAATTGCCTGAAATACCCACACAATTTTAAAGCAATAAAAATAACTTATACATACTAAAAACATATTTCGAAACAGCAAAACAAGATAAAAACTTATTTTTCATGTCGTGAAGTTTCAATATTGATTTACTAAAGCACAAGTAAAAATATCTTTGAATAAGTGGGAACGAGAAATATTGCAAGTATTAAATTTGAATCGTTCAAATTATGTACACTCCCACAGATTTTGTCACTAACGACCCGGGTTTCGCCTTTCGGCATCTTCAGGCGTTCAAGCGCACCGATGAACTTGAACTGACACGGATGAACTTGAACAGACTTGTTAAAACATTAAAAACTGTAAAAACTGTATTGTTTGAGAACTCTTATAAATCTTATTTAAACTAAACATACCGTGTTTTACATAAGGATAAAATGATATAAATTAAAATTATAAGAAAAAAAAAATCTGTACTTTGTGGTTTCAAAAAATGAAATAACGTTATGATTATAGTGAAAGTAATAGGGAAATAAAATATGCGGAATTTTAGACAGCGTGTGGCAACACTGATACAAATCATTTCAATAACAAATTACCACCCCTGGCAACGGAGACTGTTAGTGTCCAATTATGGCGGGAAATTATGGCGCGAAATTTGACGTGCCGTATGTCATGGCGTCGGCGCGTGTTAATCATTGTTTATGGTAAACGGTTTGCGTCGAAATCAAAAGAGACGCGTCATCACTTAAACTTTAATTCAATAATAATATTATTATTGTCTGTGGTTTGTTTATCTTTAACGCGAGATAGAAAATGGCGGTAGAAGAATTAGAAAGCTTAATCAAATTATGTAAAACTACTATTTGTCACGTTATGCAAATTTATAGTTTCTGAAATTTACATGAATCTCTAATTTGAATAAAATTTTAGTATTTTAGTTAACTTTAATTGATTGCCAAAAATAATAATGTTTATAATTCATTTAGCGTCGTTAAGTTTCAAGCTTGCGATTGTTTTTTCCTTTTGACTCATTTTATATTATCACTCTAAATCAGTGTCTGCCAAACTTTTTTACTTTACGGCACACTGGTGAATGAGATTTGGTCCGCGGCACACCAAATAAAAATGCCATGTAAAAGGAAATATTTCTTAATAACTATGAAAGTTAATTATTTGTCGCCTGCTGTGGCCCAGTTGATTAGATCTTGCTCTACCGATCACGCAGGTCTGGGTTGTCATCTAAGACTGGGTGTTTGTGATGTCAACTCACATGTTTTCCTCTCTTCCCATCCTTCTGATCATTTAATAACTGGGCGTAGCAATAGCGATTAGTTAACCACAAGTCCTGTTCTAGCCTTATCCTTCCTTCGCCACTTCTCACTTACCTGCTCATTCAAAATCGGTGCGCTTTTCAATTGTGCTCTGTTTATCTATAAAATTTCCTAGAAAAATATTCTATTGGTTAATCATTTTCGCCAGCAGTGGCTTTAAACTTAGTGATACATTTATTTCTTATTTAAACACGAAACATTCATTTACTAAGCGTCAGTTCATGTTCATCAGTTCACTTGAATGCCAGAAGATGCCGAAAGGTGAAACCCGGATCGTTAGTGACAAAACTTGTGTGAATTTATATAATTTTAACGATTCAAATTTAATATTGAAATTCCACCAAGTACCTTCAGTCGAAATCTTAAATTATTCTTGCAACATTGAAACGACTCCGAAAATTGAGAACCTGTTTAAGCTATTTTGACTTTATTTAACCGGTTCTCTGCCACCAACGTGTTAACACGCCATACAATTTCGTGCTCGTAGGACCGGCCCTACATACAAAATGTACGTGTTTACACGCAGTACTTAAGACGCGGTTTAAAAGCCACAAGAAACGTATTTAATAATTTTAAAATATCATGCATATAGTGACATCTCTTGGAATCAAAGTGTAATACTTAAACTTAAAAGATATTGTTTTGTAATCTATAAAACAACGATTTTCGTTGTGTTTGAAACGTTTTTCGATAAACGATGGCGAAAATGACCCATCGTGTATTTATATGGTAAGTGTTTGTGATGTAATATTATGAAATGTCCAAAAAGTACAAATTGTTTAGGTTTTATTTTTTGAAAGAAAATCACAGCCCTCCATGCACGGCCATATTAATACCGCACGGCACATATCAGGTTAACATAAAATAATAAAAGTAAAAAAAGTATTTTAGTTTACGTTTTTATTATATAACTACAGTTAAGGTAGATTATTGAAAATAAAATAGTGCTTCTTCTCGGCAGCGTAAAGTTGATCCTTATTTAATATGATATCATAGAAATTGAATAGACAATCTTTATTGAGATATTTGAAAGCTCGAAGAATAACTAGATTTATATTTGAATGGTGGAATCGGCAACAAAATCGGAGACGTTTTAAAATAAGCTCCTAGATTGGAAACCAAACCTTTTCAAATTCTGTTTGCCACAGTGTCAACTTAGAACTTAGTATGACCGTTACCGTAAACAAGATGCCTCCTCGCTGGAATCACATTTTCGTGATACTTTTTTCGATAAGTACTCGAGACAGTTGTGGTAAACCTGAAATATAATATATGTTTATAACGGGTGTTTTTTTAAAGCTTTTTTTTTTCGAATAAAAAACACTTTTTTGAGTGACAGTCAATTTGTGCTCAGTTTGGTTTGCCATTTTACTATGAATAGACTTACGCCAAAAGAACACTTGGAAATTGTTATTGGCTTATGGCGTCAATAAGAAAAATTGCCTCGTATTTGAAGTGAATAAAATCTACATTTCATTATTAACCCGTAACATGCCATCCTAAAAAATTACGTTCCCTACCATGATGGCATCTCAGTTTCACTGTTTATTGACAGTATTTAAACCTAAGTTAGAAGCTAAAAAATAATTATAAAAATGTATATATACTAGAAATTTATACGTATTGACAATATTAAGAGAAATATTAAATGATTTAATGGCTCAACTATTTACGATTGCATCACAGGCATGGAGGTGTTATGACGCTATTACATCAACAAAAAGTCACTGTTTTATGTGCCTTTTTAATCATTTTGAATTGCTAAAACAAAGTAACTAACTGTAGAAATATTACACATTTAGCAACTCGAGAACTATAATACAAGGTTTTAAGTGTAGATTTTTGACAAAGCAAAAGTAAGAATTATGCAACTATGTTTAAGCTATGTTAATAAAAATATTATTTTTGATACTTAACGTCATATAATCGGCGTTTTGGGGCAACAAAGATCCACATTAAAAAACTCTTAACTGTTAAGAAAATAATTTCAATTAAAAAATCACATAAGCCGTTCATGTTCTAATTGAACACATATGATCAACTGGACACCCGACATCTTTTCATTTTTTCTTTACTGTTTTTTTTTGTAGACAAATAATTTTTGAAATATGTAGTTATTAATTAATACATTAAGCAAAAAAGGAAAAATTAGTGAAGTTGAACAACTGAGTAATAAGCAGTTCTCGTAGAAAAACCTCTGTTGAGATAACTCCGTTAGTAAACCATATGATCCACATTAAGAGCGGACATGGTTTAAAAAAAGGAAAAAAAAACTATATCGTTTTAAGTGTAGATTTTTGATAAAACAAAAGTATCTTTGAAAACTACCTCAATGCTTTTTTATTTTTTTTGGATATCCAATTTATGGAGCTTTAAGTACCAGGACACGTGGGCGTCAAAGTTCTTTTAGTCTCCTTCATCAATAATAATTTGAAAAATCGTATTTCTTTACCATCGTTGCTGACGTAAGGGCGTGATCGCTACAGAGGTAAGAAATCCTTAGTGAAGCTGGTTCACGGGGACTCCATATGCATACATTTTCAAATCACATTCTACATGCTTCCCTTCATACTATATCCGTACTTGTACACACATTAGAATCGTTTCGCAAAAAACTATACTTTGAATCTTGTAGTTCTCAGATCACGATACATCAAAAAAATCCCCTGACTTTAAATAAAAAGTTATCAAAAACAAAGAAGTTACTTAAAAGCGTATTGTTTTTGTAAGTACCGTTAAAATATTCTATCGTAAGAAAAATAAAAAAGTCTATTATTTTTCTCGTGATAAAATCTTAATCCACCATCACTGGAATTTCATTTTAGGTCATGTTCAAATAGCAGGCTTCCCGTATCGGGAGTCGGTATTCCCTGTAGACTAAGTGAGGGTGCAAGGCTATTTCCTGCCACTGAAAACATTCTATTCAGGAAGCAGGAGCTGGTAGGTAGAATGGCCTTAAGATAGAGCCTACTTACGTAAAAGAGATTCTGGTGGAGATTTGCCATCCGAAGAAGTATTTTAATGCTAAGCAGGTGCGTGATATTTAAAAAACGTAGGGGAATCATGTTTGATGTTGACTAACATCTTAAAGGGTAATTTTAAGGTTATAATGCAAAACGTACTATTTCCAAAATAAGCGATATTGAGTTAAACATATAGATAGGATAATTCAAGCTTTATGAATCGGTTGATCCTATTAGTTTAAATAAAAAATGTCTACAAGACTATCGTTTTCAAATTGGAAATCATATTTTTATGCAAATGTTATTTTGTTTGTGTTATTCGTTATAGTATTTGAAAAGTCAGTATAGACTGAAAAGTTTGAGTTTTGGAAATACAATAGTTCGTTTTGCATTATAACCCCACAATTCACGTTATTAATAAAAAAAGATTTTGAGTGACGACACTTACTAATTTGACACAATTACGGTAGAGAAATATATAAAAAAAAACATATTCGGCTTCGTCGAATAATCTTAAAAGCATAGCGTTGTGTTTTTGTTTATCAATCTTTGATAGATGTTATTTATAATAAACTATATTTAAATACAATAATAAGATAAGGAAATATTTTTGAATTGAATTGAATATTTATAAACGATTGTGAATCGTAATAAATAATATAATGAAAGGAAATAGAAAAGGATCTTATTTATAAATGGAAATCATTTGTGGTGCACAATAGGTACTTGACAGGCTTTTGTTTTGTCCAGAGCCTATCTTAGCTTAGAACCTTCTCAAGATTAATTGGAAGGTCTTCTTGGTAAAATACAGCATATGTGTCTCAAAACAATTTGAATTGGAAATGGAAATGGAAGAATTTTTGTATCATCATAATAAAACTTTACAAGATTATGATCAATTTTATTCATTTCTTAACCGCTTGACTACGGGGCAAATAAATCATTAATGTGTCCCAGAGATACTGCGTGTTTTAAAATATATATATTTTGCGTAATATACACTCTAATTCGATATTTTAAAAACCTATATTGATTCAGTATAGATGAAACTACACATATTCATCAAAATATTGCGTATATTGTATTGGAATACCAAATATTTGATTTTTTAAATGTCTTGGATATCCGTGTTTGCTTGCATATATTCCGTACACCTTGGTACACCGCTTGGTATTCAAGTGGTTAAGCTACAAAATTAATTAAGGCAAGGTTGGATCGATAAATTTTACATTATAAAAGTATGTTGTCACGGTTTTTACACAAGAGAATCTTTAATACTTTTAAGTTTTTTAACCGTCTCGTTCGGGGAACTCAGACATTAGCGCCCAGACTTTAGCGCCAAGTCAAATGCGCCCGTACCAGTGCTCGCAAATACCGGCCGGACAAAAACGCCCAGACATACACGCCCACTATAAATACAAAATATATAAAATAAGTGCATTTTTGGTTTTTCGAATAACTTATCGATATAAATTTACATACTTATGATAATCAGTGTAATCTGAAATTAAGTCCGTCACAGCTGTTAGTAGAATAATAACTTAAAGTCAACTGCTTTTAGTACTAAGTACAAAAAACAAAAAAAAATGCCGATAATATGTGTTTAACCCGATGTAGCTGGATAGATTTATACTTGAGTTCCTTAATAGAATACTTGGAATATCTACAAAACCCCGTGAAGGTTATCAGAAATTATTGAAATTTATATTTTATATTAACTTTTCCGGTTCTAAACTCAAGAAATGCGACCCCAATACCCACATTTTCTTAAATATCTATTTTAATATGGGTGATCCAATGTTTATAATTAAGGTATTCTCAAATCATAGTTTTTTGGACCTTTTGTAGTTTATATAAATACGCGATAACGCGATAACGATCGTTCGTAAGATAGCTGGGCTAAGCGCGTCAGTTGCAATTTCATGTGTGCTGGGATGACGTCTTTTTTACGCGCAACTTAAAATATGATTATTTATAAAAAACCACGGATTTTTATAAAAAAAAATATGAGGAATGATGCAGAGAAATATTTTAAAGCCCATAGACTATTTTTTTTTTGAAATTCATAAGAATAAGGCCAATAATGAGGAAACCACTGGGGTCCCTAAACGACCCCCATCAGCAGAGAAGTATTTTTCTAGTCTACTAGCCGCGAGAGTTGACAGTGGAAAAAAAAAAATTTGTTTATCATTTGTGTAACTAAAATGTATTATTATGTGAAAATAAAAAATGTTTTATTTCTAAATTGTGTTTTGTTTGGACGCTTATGTCGGGGCGCTTTTGTTTGGATCCCCTCGTCTGGCTAACCAACAAAAAAAAAAAAGTATTAATATCTGTTACGAGACGTTACAAAACAAACCTGGTCATCTCTATCATAAATAAAAAGTTTTAGTTTACTGTTTTTTACTATTTTTTCCTCTATCACTTCTCAACAGTTTTCCACTGTTAATATTTATTCAGTTTATCAAAAAAAAAATGAACGTGGAAGTATATCCTTAGTTCATACACCAAGAATAAACAAACATCACCGAGAAAAATCAGTCACCTAAAAAATATAGATTGGCATCATCAATAAAGATCCGTTGACGAATTGCACGAGATTGATAAAAGTCAACCCTTTCGGCACGACTGTAGCGATAAGAGACGATCGTTTTGTCAACTTCAAGTACTGAGAGCAACGTTTAACTCTCACAGCATAAGCCGCACATTTATAAAGAGAATTTTCAATCTGTTTGCTCGAAGATGAATATTTTGTATGCGAAAAAAATATTCACTAACTTACCCACAGGAAGGTAACTTGAAATAATTTATATTCACCTGTTGAAATATACTTTACTTTTTTTTGAAAAATTATTGTTTTGGTAAATACTATGTTTACGAAATTCAATCACCTAACAGTATATTATAATCAGACGATAAACTTAAAATGGCCTAGCAAAGTAAAGAGACTACTACTCTACTTTTGCTAATCACTTAATTTCAGAAAGACACGTGTTCAATCAGGAACAAGGTATAAAAATTTTGCACCCAAATACGGACGCTCATACACTATTTTTCAAGGTAATTTTAGAAATAAATTGAGCACATTGAACAGCCTTTCAATTTTAAATGAGCAGGTAAATTTTCCGAATTCCCCACTTTTACATGATAGTTGCGACTAAAGATTGAAAAATCAGACAATTACATATGTCAATAAAGGCATTATAGAAATACTATTTTTTTTCTAAAATACAACTTGCTCATTTTGCTTCTCAAAGGATCATATCACAGTAAAAAAATGTTTTATAATATTGTATATTTAAATTGTCAGAACTGGTTTCACATCTTGTATCAGGTGACATGATGTACGCAGAATATTTATTTTAAATAGTAAAAGTGTTAATATTAATTCGAATCAGATTACAATGTAAAATCATCACAACTATTCAATTCGAAGGACACTTTTACATACTGATTTTTACTTCCCGAGAGCTCGTTTTGTCAACCTTAATTTCCCCAGCGGCCTCCATACACGTGTTATTTCCGCGAAAATTCTAAATTCTGAGTGAATCTATTGAGGCAAGACCTCAAAAGCGTACTCTGGGCCGGTTCCCATTCTTAGAATATCCATCCGGTATGTTTATCCAAGAGATTCTGATTTTGATATCGATTCAACCCAAATCTTGCCCGAAAATTCAACAAATTGAATTCTGAGTATGAGTATTGAAAAAAATGTCGCCTTCGAAGGTTTTTTTTATTCGCTAGAGAAAATGTA
This sequence comes from Himalopsyche anomala, assembly GCA_031772345.1. Lineage (NCBI taxonomy): Eukaryota > Metazoa > Arthropoda > Insecta > Trichoptera > Rhyacophilidae > Himalopsyche > Himalopsyche anomala. The sequence continues at coordinate 23,060,330 of CM062834.1, read as the reverse complement.
AACGTCAAAGTTTGCTGTAATCTATTTGAAATAAATTCAATTCAATATGAATTTATAAATACACAAAAAAAAAACTTTTACAGTTGGCGAAATATAGTTTTTCAAAGAATATGTTGTGCATTTGTTGCTAGAAAATACAAATAAAACGATTTACGATGTCCTGAAGTTATAGTTTATCTCTTAAAATCAACTTTTTTATGCCCTACCAATATAATGACCATTTAATTATTATCCTTGTTGCAGTAGTGGATTAAACACATGGGAGGCCATAAGCGCAATAAAATTTGGAGGACCTGTTTTTCAACATAAAAACGTCAGAAAATTCCAACTTAAAAATCAGTTCACATTATCATTGTCAAACTTAGAAAGTGTTAACAAACAATGATTTATAAAATTGCTTTTTATCAAAATGAATGAACTAATATTTTTTTAAAAGATCAGCACTGATTTCGCTCATGACTAGCATTATCAACTGTTTAGGATAAGACTACAAATGAATATTGTGTTTTTTTTTAATAATGCCTTTCCACCGAGTATTGACAGTGAACAACCTAAAAGTGTAACAATTTATGTAATATCACGGTAATTGGCAATTACTGTAAAATACTAAAAAAAACGGAAGTATACATTTTATTATACACTAGCCGGCAAGCGTTGCAATCCACTCAAAGAAAGAAAGTGTTTGTGTTTTAATTGTGTATTTTGAAGTGCTTTTGGATACACAATATGTTTTCTTTTTCTTTCTGTTTGACGTTTGCTGCCAATTGTCTATGGTAAGACACACGCACCAGTTACTGTAAGCTAATTGTACTATGTCTATAACCCTCGCGCAAGTGCAAGCAATACGTTGTTAAAATGAACTGTATGGCAGACATACAAACATTGATTTTTATATATAAGACCTACTGTAGGCTAATTTTACTATGCGTATAATCTTCGCGCAAGTACAAGCAAAAAGTTAATCAAAGTTTTATTGCAATCGGATGAACGGTGTGGCAACGCAAAAAATACGAACAAAAAAACATTCATTTTTATCACTTTTAGAATGTTCACTGTCAATACTTGGTGGAAAGGCATTATATTAATAAAAACGTAATATTCCTTTGTACTTTAATCCACTTTATTAAAAAGGTCAAAACCGGTTTCCAAATTTTAAATATGTTTATCATTTACCACTTAAAATGTTTTATTCTTTGATGATTTTTTAATTACATATTAGAGGTGTTAAACATTTTAATTGTGTTTATAATTGCCATCATTCACCACTTATAAATTGATGATTTTTTAATTGTATGTTAAAGATATTAAGCATTTTAATTTTGTGTAATTGTAAATTCTTTTCATTGTAAATGATTGCTTACACATTTTATTTCAATTTAATTTTGTATAAATAGCACTGTTTATATATTTTTCTTATCAGTTGACAATGCTCGCAATGAGCGAAACAGGTCCTGAACTTTTAAATAAATTAGAATAAAGTACAAAGAAATATTGTGTTTTTATTAATATTCATTTTTATATATATTAGATTTCATAATTTTGCCAAAAAACACACGAAAACAATTCTTTGAAAAAAGCTACGGAGACTTTTGTTTGCCTCTATTACCATGGAAATAAAATCACGCATTAGCGAGAGTACTTGACAGATTTCAGGAATATACATTCCCACAAATCACGAAAATTCCTCACTGAATTTAGTTTGATAAATTACATTAGATTTAAGTTTCCCGTCGCCGGGTATTCTTCACAAAATAAAATGAAGAAAAAACGAGCCGGGATTTATGAAATAAAAAAAATAAGTTTGTCTTCATAACTAACTATTGCAGAATTTGCTTATAAAGAAAATAACAAAAAGCTTTCGACTTTTTGTAAATGTATTATAAATTGAATAATATGAAATAAAGTTTTCCTAACTTAAAATCTAAGAGAAACTTTATTTTTTTCTTTATTCAAGGCGGTATGAAATATCTCTTCATTGTACCTAGTAAAAAATACTTTATTTCGAACTTGAGTTTTATAAGTGGATTCGGAAAAGGTTTATATCCTTCAAAAACAATGTTATCTAATAGTTTTTAATCTAAGCGACTGATTTTACAGCTTTCTTCAGTGAACATTGATTTTTTATCAATGTCCGCTCAAAATGTGGGGCATATAGTCTCTTAATGGAGGTATTTCAACAGTTTTTTTTTCTACGAGAGCTGTTTTGTTTTCAGTCGCTCAGCCTCACTTTTTTTTCAAAGTGAGTAGTAGGGAAAGAAGAATAAGGCTAGAACAGGACTAGTGGTTGACTAGTCGCTATTGCTACACCAAGTTATTAAAGGATCAGAAGGATCGTAGGAGAGAAAATAATGTGAATTGACATCACAAACACCCAGTCTTCGATCTCAACTATGGATTGGATAATTCTCAAATTCACTGTGATCTTACCGGAAATCGGACCCAGACCTGCGTGATCGAAAGAGCAAGCTCTAACCAACTGGACCACAGCGGATCTATTTTATAAAAAAAAATACCTTTTTTTCAAATATCGGTGACAACTCGCGAGCTGAGTACTACAAGGTTCTAAGTGTTGACTTTTGGCTAAACTAAAGTAATAATGAGGCAGTCTTAAGCGTAGCATTATCTACATGCTGTATTAATATGAAGTCGAAATTATGCTTAAATTTCCAATAAGCCGTAGTTTTATGTGCGCCTCGCAAGATATCTGTAGTTTAACTTGAATTCCTGAAGATGCCGAAAGGCGAAACTCGGGTCGTTAGTGACAAAACTTGTGTGAATGTTCATAGGTTGAATAATATCTTTTATATTTTGATAATTTTATTCCTTTTTTTTTTCTTCTTCAATTATTTGATTTTGATCAATTATTTTTATTCTTTGACACAATGGTGTTATTTTTTGTTTACCATTATGATGTTTTGTATTCTTGCAAAGTGGTATTATTACATTTTACAATATAAACTTAGTTCATTAATAATATCAAACACAAATTAACAAAAAAAAACAACTACTTTTCCTATTTATCCTCCATTTTTTTTTTTTTTTTTAATAATAATGATCACATTAGATATCTTCCATAGAATTCCTGTCTGTTTTTTAAATCACCTGTGCTTTCATAATAATTGCAGTTAAAACCCTGTAGTACTGGCGGTTTGTTTGAATTTCAGATGGACAAGGTTCTAATTGAAGTTTAGGTATTCCTAATTAACTATGAAAAACTATTTTTAACAATATTTTATTAATAGTTATATCATGCCAGTACTATCATTGATATATACAATCAAAAAGAAACTTGGAAACATTTACAATTTTTAAAATACGAGCATTCAAAATTTCTTTCCTGCAGCTGTCCACATATAACCTTGTTGTACTCGGCTCGCGAACTGTGAAGAAACATTGAAGTGGTTAGTAAAAACAAAAGGATCCATCTTACAATAGATACAAGTTCCTTTGAAATGTATAAGCGCTATGTTCACAATGAATGGACGAAGATGTGCTACTACATTTTGTGACGTATGGAAATCATGTAAACTTCTATAAGTCTGACCACTTGAATATTCTGCTAGGGTAAAATGCAGTCATAAAAAAACATTGGCGTTCGAACCATTTTTGACGAGTACTACAAAAAGATGCCACTTTAATTGTAATGTCTATAAAGAAAATAAAACTGCATAAGCATGTAGATTTTTTTTGTTTTATATAAAAAAAATATGGATGTCAGAAAACGACTTTTTTTTTAGTGTTTACCAGTACAATAAAAGCAATAACCTTTATTCTTTGGCAGTGTCTTTGGCCATGTTCGCTCGCTATGTGGATCATATGGCCGCCACGCGGCACCTCCATATTTCCCTGTCTCCCGCCAATTGCTTTGCTTCCTCCCATGATATGCATTCCTCAGTTCCCCCGAGTACATCCTATGGATAGTACCCGACGGACGTTCGGGGCGCTGGAATCCCACAGGTCGAAAGAAGAGGCAGGCAGGATTGAGGCTTTCCGGAGGCATCCGCAGCACGTGATCCAGCCAATTCCAACGTCTCTCCATAACCACTGACGTGACAGGACGCTGTCTTGTACGCTCTCTTATCTCTGATATATCACCTCACCCCCATTATCCGACGCAGGTATCTGTTCTTGAAGCTCAGTATACGGTTTTTCTGAGTCTTCGTCAGGTGCCATGATTCACAACCAGTAAAGCAGTACCAGAAGAACGCAAGCGTTGCATAAATGACATTTGGTTTTAATCGAGTACAGCTGTGTGTCCCAGACAGTCCGCCGAGACAGACGTGAATGTGGCTCCAGCCATTCTTAAACGAATGGCGAGCTCCTTTTTTGCACTACCGTCTTCGGGAATATGTACGCCGAGGTATCTGAAGCTGTCAACCCTCTCGATGATCTGTCCCACGCTGCTAAGGGTAAGGGTATAACCTTTATAATGAAGGGAATAGATAAAGCTATAGAAGGCGTTTGGATAGCAAATTAATCTCTCGAAAAGCTTTCCGTATATTTTTTAGCATTAGAGCATCCAACCTCGGACTCTATTTGTGATTCCGGGATTTCAGTATTTACAATTTTTTAAATCCTGGATACCCTGGATTGGTCATTGTCTATAAATTCGGGATGTGGGTTTTTGATCTCGGGATCGATCTCTGTGAAAAAGTGTGAAATTGAAAGGTTCTAAGATAATGCACAAAGAAAGTAAAACTTTTTTCATTTTTTTTTGCTAGTTGGTCGATTTAAAAAACTTTGAAATTTGACAACGTGGGCCCTTTTTTATTTTATATCTCTCTGGCAGATTTCAAATGCTGAAAATGTTGGCTGGTTGACTTTTTTTAAAAACTTTTCGCTTTTTATCCTCAATCCCGAAATCCCGGGATTTGTACAATTACAATCCCGGGATTTTGAGATAACTTTTTTTTAAAAAGGATTTTCAAAACAAATTGTGAATTACTACACTTTTTTATTTCATTTTGTTTTGTATAAATAGCACTGAAAAAATATCTTATCAGTTGATAATTTTCGTCATAAGCGAAACCTGTCCTGATTTTGATAAATAAAAGTGGAAGTAGTAGTATAAAGGAATATTGTGCTTTTAACACCCTAAACGATATAAACGTTTTTAATTATATGACAATACAAATTAAAATGTTTTATTTGCGTCAATATAAGTTTGATATCACTGCTTTCGACAGCGCTCTGGGATCCACAGACAATGTGCCGACAAATGGAACCATCAACGACGTACTTCGACTTCCATTAGAGATAGAAATGCATCCGTATCAATGACCCCATTTCCTCTGCCAAGTGGTCTGGAATCATTTCCATTGTTTACTATATATCGAATAGAAAATTTACAGCCAAAATATTAATGAACATTTGAACTATATCAACTTGGGATAAAATATAATTTGATGTTTACAAACTAGTATTATTGAAATGAAAAAAATATTTTAAAGGTTTTTGGATAAAAATGTCATTTGAATGTCATCCTTTTCTTTGTCTTAAATTGTATTTTGTCAAGTGGGTGAAAGCTTCAAATTCTATCCTATCTAGTGAGGAAAAATTATTGATAAAATTTAGTTCATTTGTAAAAACCACTCGTTTTAACAAACGATGTTTCAAAAAAAAAAAAATGATACACATTTTCTGGATACAAATGAAATGGCTATATAACATGTGAATCGTTCAAATTATCTACATCCACAAAGATTTTTCCATAAGCGACCCGGGTTTCACCTTTCGGCATCTTCAGGCGTTCAAGTACACGGATGAATTTATTTAATTTAATTTAATTAATTAATTTAATTAATTAACATTGCAAAAGGTTGACAAATTATAAATTTAAAACTTTTAAAATGAAGAAAAAGAAATACTACAATTAAATATTAAAAGCAGTAGAAAAAGAAATAGCAAGGAAGTCAACTGAGTAAGCTCCGACGAACTCTACTCTAATACATAAAAAATAGTATTCGTCGGAACTCACCCACGTCTACGTGGAATATGTAGACATCCGAAGCAATATTGTTGAACACCGTTAAAGCTCTCCCCAATGGCATCCCCATTGGCAGGTTGGTTCTACACCTTGGGAGAACAAACAATTCATGTTCAAGATTTCTCAACAAATAATCAGGTACATTTAGATTCACATTCTCAAGAATGGTGGAATTTTCATTTTGACTCTGCATAAGTCGAAAGAACCTGAACTGACGCTTAGTAAATGAATGTTTCGTGTTTATATAAAAAATAAATGTATCATTGAGTTTAAAGCCGTTGCTGGCGAAAACACACTGGAATTCCCACAAATTTTGTAGTGAGTAGTTTTAATAATTGTATTTATTTTGTTTGTCGGAAAAGGTATAATGATTATATTTATATAGGGTATAAAAGCGGAGAGCCAGGCATGTTTAGCATTTTATTTAAAATCGGAAGAGTGTTATTACATTTTCTTACACATAAAAATAGCACATTTAATGTTTGTTGTGTATGCACAGAAGTAAAAATAAAATTAATAGTGTGTAAAAAACAATTGGTATTGAAAAGAATTAACAAATAAATATCACCAAATTGACTAAAATTAAAATGTTTATTACTTCTTAAATATAATCACAAAACTCGTCAAAGAATAATTTGACAAATGTTTAACGGTATATTCGAATGTAATTATGATTTCGGAAATTTTAACATTATAAATTATTTTGTAAAGATTTTCTATGGATTCGGCGGTATCTATTAGGGCTTATACAAAAACCGACTTTTGAAAAAAACCGGTTGTCGAATGTCAGTATTATTCGAAAACCGGTTTTATTTGGTTTTCAAAGTTTAAAAAAAATGGGATAATTCAATTGAAATACCGAGAAAAACTTATTTTTTTAATGTTGTTTATTTATATACATAATATTGCACAACAATAAATTATTTGGTGTTACTCTTCAGAAAATATGTTTTAAAAAAACACAAAGTGTCCACAGATCGTTTTGTAACAAAATTTCCTGATATCAAAAATACCCTTTCGCTTGGTAATGATGTGAGACATATCCAATTAAGGCATCAAATAAAATATCCAAATTTTCTATCCTTTTGCTGATAGACTCGTTTATGGAAAATTCGACACCCCCGGTTACGAAGTTGAAAAACCGGTTTTCGAATGTCAAAAATGTTGCCAAAAAATCCAAAGCCCTAGTATCTATGGTAAGTTTATTTTGTATTGAAAAAAAATATTTGCAAACCTTACGTAACTCTGTATGATGATATATTTTATTTTTTTATCAAACGTTTTTATCCTGTTTTAATAATTAAATATTTATCAATCAAAGGTGTGTCGGAAATACGATTATTTTTATATTCAATAATATCTGTTCAGATAACAATGTTTGAATAAAACATAAAACTGAAAAAAATCTTACATAATATATATCAGATATTTCCATCATCAAATTGGACGTGTTATCAATCATGTATTTGAAGTTAGTTTTTTTTGCCAGGCAATACTTCTGATTTCTTGCGTTAATAGAGTAAAGAAAGAAAAATGAACGAGTGAATGTTCGAATAATGTTATAACAAAAGCGTGCAAATATAATATAATAAAACAACCCTCAAAACAAGGGGTGTAAGAGTGTGTCTTCATTTATTGTGAATGGATCGGATAGTTTGCGTTAGTGATGGGTAGAAACAGGCTGTATTTAACGGTTCCGTGAATCTTCCGTAATAAAAATTAATAATAATATTCTTCCGTACTCAGAATCATCCGTACAAATAACACTCTGGAGACAGAATATTCCGTACATTTTCAATACAGTTCCGTGAATCTTCCAAAAACGATTTTTCCGAACTTTTTTTCCATATTCAGAATATTCCGTTCAACTAAAACTGTGGAAACAGAATATTCCGTACATTTGTATACGGTCCCGTGAATCTTCAAAAAACGATTTTTCCGAACAATATTTTTTCCGTACTCAGAATCTTCCGTACAAAGAACACTGGACACAGAATATTCTGTACATTTTTAATAATTTAGATAAAACAAATATTGTATTATTATAAAGTGATTTTTTTTATATGAAAAGATTATCATTCTTGACGTGTTTTGGCATTTTGTAAAACAATAGACATAAAAATAAAACAATTTATTTTATACTTTCAATTTTAAAATGTACGGGATATTTTTTATCCGGTGTTTTATATGTGCTTTTTAGAGGTGAAGTAAGCTAAGTGGTATTTTATAAATATGTAAGTTAGATGGGCCACAGCAGGCGACATGCTCATACTTTATCACATGTTTATACTTTATCACAAATAAAGTTGACAAAATGAAAATTTTCGCGGACCCCAGGTTGGGAAGCACTGGTATATATAACACTTCTCATTTCACATTAAATGCTAATTTTATCAAACAAAAATGAATATAATCATTTTTATTGATTTCAAAGCGTAATAAATTTTCATCTTTAATAGATAATTCATATAATTTAAGATTTCGACTGAAGGTGCTTGATGGAATTTCAATATTAAATTTGAATCATTCAAATTATGTACACTCCCACAGATTTTGTCACTAACGACCCGGGTTTCGCCTTTCGGCATCTTCAGGCGTTCAAGCGCACGGATGAACTTGTCAGTTCAGTGGTCAGTTCAAGTGTTTTAACATCTGGATGAAGTATTGTTTTTTTACACTTACCCCGATGCATTCAATTTTTTTTAACCATGTCCGCTCCCAATGTAGAGCATATGGACTCCTAATGGAGTTTATCTCAACAGAAGTGTTTCTACGAGAACTGCTTGTTACTCAGTTACTCAATCTCTCTTTTTCCAAAGAGAGTAGGGATCAAAGGATAGAGCTAGGACAGGACTAGTGGTAAGCTAATCGCTCTCGATACGTCCCGTTCATAGGATAGGATGGGTGGGAGAAGGGAATTCATGATATCACATACATCCATGCCTTCGAACAAAAATTCATAAATCGATTGAAAAATCAATTTATAAAGCTGTCCATACCAGGATTTGAACCCGTGCCCTCCGTAACCGAAGCCAACAATGCTGACCACTCGGCCACAAAGGCATTCAAATTATTTATTTTAATTACGAAAATATCAATAAGTATGAAATTCTTTGTAATATATAAATATATATATATATTATATTGTTTAATGTATTTATGTATGTAGCTCTTGGTGTAATTTTGGTTGTCCAGGCTTGATCTAAAACACAAAAAAAATATTAATTATAACTCTTAATGTTTTTAACTAATCAAAAGGCTCCGATGATAATTAGGAACTTCAATAAAATTTGTAAAAATATTTACTTTTAACATTCAATAATTGTTAATTTGCATTGACTTGGTGTTTAATATTTTTATTCAAAACACATTTGTAAACAATTATGGTGATTTTTTTCCAGTAGTATCCCTTTATAAATTCTTTCCATATTTACAGACCCTTATTACTCTAGATGTGGGTAAGTATATCTTTATACTACCCGGTCTTTTTGTGTGCGTTTTTTTTTTTCAAATTGAAATAAATCGATGGGTAAACAGTTTGTCTATAGGGAAACACTTCAACGAGCCTCTGTTATTGATAGGATTCCTTAGAAAGGGATGAGGAATATGCAAATTTCGTTTTTAGAATGATGACGTATGTTGATTAATTTATAATATTCATGAAAGTTCGTGATAACTTGAGTGTAATTGAAAGTATCACCTGTTTGTTTTATAATGTAAATTTGAAATTAAAAATACAACTTTTCACTAAGTCAAATAATGTATTGTCATTGACCAGTCACCATTGCAAAGTACCGCTAACACATAACAGAATTACATCAGTTGAGCATCGTCAACTGACGATGTTGACCTCAGTTGACGATGCTCGTAATGAGCGAAACCGGCCCTGACATATTAAATAAAGTAGAATTAAGTACAAAGGAATATTGTCTTTTTACTAATATAATGCCTTTACACCAAGTATTGACAGTGAACACCCTAAAAGTGAAAAGCATTATATTAACAAAAACACAATATCCCTTTGTACTTTACTCTACTTTATTTAAGATATCAGAATCGGTTTTGCTCATTGCGAGCATTGTAAACTGATAAGAAAAATATAAAAACAGTGCTATTTATACAAAAATAAATTGGAATAAAAATGTGTAAACAACAATTGACGTTGAAAAGTGGTGACTGATGGTAATTACAAACATAATTAAAATTTGGGAAATTTTTAAGAAATTCAATTTATTTTTGTATAAATAGCACTGTTTATATATTTTTCTTATCAGTTAAAAATGCTTGCAATGAGCGAAATCGGTCATGACCTTTTAAATAAAGTAGAATTCGATTGAATGCCAAATCGCTGCGAAGTTTACACAACCAGGTATTTCAAAAAGTACAAAACTTTCTAGAGTCACATAAATGTACTTTATTCTACCAGCTTACAATATGCACATCCATCTCTATAAAGCATGACTGGAATGGTTTTGTCTTCGATATCTGTGAAGAAGTTAATATGGCAGGAAGAAAATTTCATCTTTGGAACCCCATTTTTCATGCTAAACATAGCACATGACTATATTATTTTTTGCCAACCTTCTTTTGCATTCGATAAATTTAGCACGAAGAAAAATATATGATAAGGTTTGAGTCAATGGAATATGTGTGCATTAAAATTCTAAATTAATTACATCAACAAACAATATCACTTTGTCCAAAATTTCCCAAAATTTAATTATGTATGTTTATAATTACTATCAGTCACCACTTGAAATTTATTAATCTTTGATGATTTTTTAATTATATTATATGTTATAGGTGTTTAACATAATGCTATTCCGCCAAAGATTAGTTGTTAACAAAAAAAAATGTTCTTTATTTTCAAACGGCTTGACATTAACAAAATTTAAAGCTTTCGATGGATTCGGCGGTAACTTTGTGGAAGTTCATTTTAATATTGTATATTAAAATTTAAAGCATTTTTCCCTTTTTTAATTACGAGAAAATATAACGGATGTGAATACAGTACAAATGTGCCCATCTCTATCTATTTAAAAAGATCATTAGAATTTAGTTCCACAATTTGTATAAGACGAGTTTGTAGCTATTTCGGCGTGCGCCATCGTCAGAACTATATATATAGATAACTATAGATAACAAAATAATCTATTTGCCAGAGTTAAAAATTGCGAATAATTTATTAACTGTGAATATTCTAATACATTTGTAATGTTTTAATATTAAAAGCAGTAGAAAAAAATGGCAAGGAAGTCAACTGAGTAAGCTCCGACGAATTCTGCTTTAATACATAAAAATAGTATTCGTCGGAACTCACCCACGTCTACGTGGAATATGTCGACATCCGAATCAATATTATTGAACACCGTTAAAGCTCTCCCCAGTAGCATCCCCATTGTCAGGCTGGTTCTACACATTGGTAGAACAAACAATTCATGTTCACGATTTCTCAAAAAATAATCAGGAACATTAAATTCACATTCTCAGGAATAGTGGAATTCTCATTTTGGCCTCGTATAAGTCGAAAGAAATATATGGTCAGATACATTTCTCTTCGAACGTTCACACTATTTAAGTTAAGCATCCTGCCTGTGTGGTCTAGTGGTCAACGTTGTTGGCTTCAGCTACGGAGAGCACGGGTTCAAATCCCGGTACGGACAGTTTTATAAATTGATTTTTCAATCGATTTATGAATTTCTGTTCAAAGGCATGGATGTTTGTGATGTCTTGAATTCCCCCCTCTCACCCATCCTATCCTATGAACGGGGCGTATCGAGAGCGATTAGCTTACCACTAGTCCTGTCCTAGCCTTATCCTTCTATCTTTACTCTCTTTGGAAAAAGAGAGGTTGAGGAACTGAGTAACAAGCAGTTCTCGTAGAAACACTTCTGTTGAGATAAACTCCATTAAGAGTCCATATGCTCCACATTTAGAGCGGATATGGATAAAAAAAATAAAAAAGAGAAAGTCAGTTGGATAAAGCCATAAGTAACACCCTCATATAGAGAAGTTTCAAAAATGTATGGGTTACGTCCTTTTTCCTTTCCACAGTCGATATGGAAAAAAAACGCCGACAGTATTTTTTTTGTTTTTTGTAATTTTATAATGTTATTCCGCCCATGATTAGTTGTTTACAAAAAAATTGCTCCTTTTTTTCAAACGGCTCAACATTAACAAAGTTGAATGCGTTTTCTTTTTTGAAACGAAAGCATTTTTCACTTTGTAATTACGGAAAAACATAACGAATGTGAATACAGTACAAATGTTCCCATCTCTAGCACAGACGTTGTATGGCGAACCGAATGGAGTGAGAACGCAAAGGCATAAATAATGTATGAAATGGAAAAAGCATTTTGTTTTACTGCTTTTTGACTAGCCGTTTCCGAGTTTGGGTCGTATGAGTATTTTAACTATTAGAAAACCACGGAAGAATACTAACATCCAAGGATTTTACTGCAAACTATAGCATATACTGCCCTGACTTTGGAAGCTTGCAAAAATCAAAAGTATAAAATAAAAAGCTCATCGCGTAGTTTGTTTTTTTATTGTTGCAAAGACATGAATCTATTCCGAAATTTATTGCCACGGTAGCTATCGTGTCAGTTCTGCTCTTGTAAACGCATCGTAAAAAATACTATGATTTTTATAAATACTTATATTTTAGACGGAAAGAAAGTTTCTTGTAGAGCACTTTCATTTTTTTTCACGAATTTTCCGTGAAAAAAAGAAAGTCTTATTGTTGTACAAAAAACGTTTTGTATGTTAATTGTTTAAAATAATCGTGTCATATAAATACTTAATTCCTTTGTACTTAAATTCACTTTTATTTATCAATATCATTAGTATTTAGTTCCACAATTTTTATAAGACGAGTTTATAAGTATTTCGGCGTGCGCCATCGTCAGAACTATATATATATAGATAACCAAATACGTCACTTCTTTCCACCGTTTCAGACAAGTTATTGTGAAAAACTGTCAGATAGGCATATTTATTTTCTGTACAGAATTCATATACACTATTTGTTTTAACTTAACATTTTATTTAAGTAAGCAATACTAACTCAAACGGTAGAAGATTTTCATTTGAAATCGTCATTTCAAGACTGTTTTACAATCTTCAGTAAAGTTTTTATCATTGTGTAAAAGCTCTTTTGTTAAATTTTAAGTTACATCTGATAGAGCTTAGTTTTTTTTAAACTATAATTTGGAACAATTGGAAATGATCCGTCATTTTTTTCACGTGAAATACTGAAAAGAAAATTGATGTGCGACAAACTTTAATCCGACAACCATGCTGTGTGAATTTTTCCACGTCCACTCATGTAGATTATGGAAATTTTTGGCTGGTATACGGAGCGTTTTATGCCTTCAAACTTTTTTACGTTGAAAACGCTAAAAGCTTTGCGTTTAAGCACATCGCCGCTATGTCTATACGTTTCATAAAATTACAAATAGGAAATAGTGATTTTTGAACTAGCCAGCCGTCAAATAGTCTAGCAGTGGGTGTGAAAATATTTTTTTACTCTAAGCACAGCTTAACTCATGTTTGTTCCGTGAAATTATGCAAGTCTTCTATTAGATATGAAAATTCGCTTGGAATAACTTAATAACTCGATGCCATAATCTATTTGCCAGAGTTAATAATTGCGAATAATTTATTTTCTGTGAATATTCTAATACATTTGCAACGTTTGATGCTTACCCCTATAAGCGTGTTAATAATTAGTAATTTTATTTTATTATATTTAAATATTATTCCAATTTGAATTTTTTGGAATACGAGTAGAGGAATACATTGTTTGTATTGAAATTTGAAATTCTTCTATCAAAAAACTAACAAATGTTGAGATACGTGCTTGTAAAAAATTAACGACGAAATAGTATTTTTATTAACGTAAGTAAAATGGGAATCTTTCTCAGAATACTTAAAGTTTTCGGGCAACATAAAAATACGCGCCGGGCCAGACGTGGCCCGCAAACCGTAGCTTAGAACTTAACCTTTGATGAGTATCAACGTACATGTACGTTGGAGTAGCTTGTCATCTATTATCTATTGCCATTCTCATAATTTTTATTGAATTTCTGTTATTTCTTCAGATATGGATACTAGACACATTCAACAGTGACTTTTAGCCATCACATTGTTTTTATTTTGTATAGAAAATGAAGAAAATGCTTTTAAAAAAAGAGTAACATTTGTAAACAAATCGGTAGCCGTATAATATTGAGCGTAAAATTCTATTTGGGATCAATTCCTTTCTGGAATCGACGTCTGTAGAGCGGCACATGTAGACAGATGAGAGCAAAAAAGATCTTGACGCAAAAGCGTAGTAATAGCTTCTAGAAAAATATTCAAAAGTAATAATGAACTAGTTTACTTTACATTTTTAACTATGAGTGTTATAATTTTAAAAAAATACGTACTTCTGAAATAATAACTTACATTCTTCCCAGATTGGTCTGTATCCAAAAAAAAGGTTTTTATATTTTTGTGTGTGGCAATACTACAAATAATCAAAATATAAGAAAAAACTAATTTAGTAAAAAATAACTCACCACTCAAAGAAGCACAAATAGTATTAATATCATGACGCTTAATTTAAAAAAAATATATAATTATATTTATTTATTAAATTTTAATGCAACTGTGAAAGCTTTTTTGTCTACCGTAAAACGTTTTAAAAAACGCCTGAGTGAATGAAAAATGATCAAAAATAAATCACCTCAGTGTTCCAATTAAAATTCAAAAGGTAGTCTTTTTTTTTACTGAAACACTACACGACTAACGAGAAAGTGTAAAAAAAAAACACCGTTACAAGTTTCATAATTTATGTGTTCCGCCATGCTATTTTTTTTAAAACTTTTCCCCGCCCGGGAATGATAATTAATGACGGAACGATTTAATTTACAGTCATTCTTGAAATCACAAACGCGGTTGTGCTACTTACCCGCTTGCCTTACTTCTTTGCGTATATATACGGTGACCAGACGTTCTTTACTAAGCAGGGCAGTTATAAAAAAAAAATACAATTGGACCTCTTTAGATCAACAAAAAAATTAATACTTCGCATCTTGATATAATATATACATGTTTCGCTGTCATATAATGCAACCCTCCAGAGACGAGAGCTTTTTTCGATATTTTTTTAAAGTCATATTGAAGTCACGAATAACTTTTATTCCTTATAAAATTTAACAAAAAACGCAAAGTTGTTGTATAGAAACCCCGCATGACTATATGGTCATGCTTATCCTTTTATTACCGTGTAATATTGTGTAGGGACCGTATGGGCACTCAAACATATTGGGGTTGAAGTATAGCTGAAACGTGAAATTTTTAAAAATATTTACAATTTGAGCTCTCTAGATCAACATTATTTCAATACAAATATATTAGCAAAAGAACTGTAAATAATTTTAAGTTTTCATGAAAACATAACTAACAGTTTCAAAAAGTCCATTAAAAAAACGGAAAATCAAAAAATCGCAGGTGGCCGTTTCTGTCCCCTCGGTTGATGACTAACTGAAGTCTGTAGCCTTCTTAACCAAATATTTGCAAAAGCAACGATATTCAGGTAGAAAAAGGATTAATTGTAGTGGGATCAATAGACAACGGTGTTTACTGTGACCATATGTTCACGCTTGTTCTTTGAGGGTTGGCATTAAAAACACACATGCCTTTGAACTGAAATCGATAAAATCACTGCGTGATACTTGGCTTCGAGAGCAGATGTTTGCGTCGGATAATGGGGGTGAGATGGTTTGATTTTGAGAGAAATTTTGAGATAATGGAATGTACAAGACAGCGCTCCGTCATGTCAGTGGTTATGGAGAGACGTTGGTACTGGCTGGGTCACGTGCTGCGGATGCCTTCGGGAAGCCTTAATCTTGCCTGCCTCTTCTTTCAACAGGCTTCTGGCGCCCCGGACATCTGTCGGGTACTATACATAAGATGTACTTGGTGAAACTGAGGGATGCTGGTATGTCATTGGAGGAAGTAAAGCAATTGGCGGGATACAGGGAAACATTAAAGTGCCTCGTGGCGAATATATGCTCCACGTAAGGAGTGAATATGGTCAAAGAAGAAGATAGCTTCAAAGATAAATTTTACATCACCAAAATCCCATACATAGACAGTCGCCCGCTATACGTGTATAGCCTGGCACGTGTTTAATACACAGACGCTATCCAACATTTGACTGTATGCGCGGCACAGACGCCCATCTCGTAGTAACGACAATGGAATGCGACCGTGCAATTGGGGGATTTACGGCGAATATTTCAAGTCAGCGCGTAATTCGCAGTAGTGTAATTGGGGGTTCTACTGTAGTAGGTTTTGCATTATAACCCCACAATAGTGGACCATTTTATCTAAACTCTAAAAAAGCATGGTCACCGTAGTTATATATAAATATTATTACAGAAATAACAAAAGTTTCTCAAAAGACGAGCCGAGTAACAGCATTCAAGAAAATTTTTAAAACCATCAAAATACGGGTTGGTGAATGAGGTGGAGGAAATATCTTCCAAACAATTTTAACTTTTATTTTAAATTTAAACGTAATGGTTTTGACGTAGAGGTGCGTCTTTCTCAAGGGATGGATTTAGTTCGTAAAAGGGTGAATGTGTCAATTTACAAAGTGACAAAACAAAAAAAAAAAATAGATGACAGACAATCTTACGAATTAATTGTTAAATCATCAGTATTGTGTATTTGAAGGTGTAAGAAATCCTTTTGGACTTCTGTGTAAGGATATTACTAGTGGTTTTTTCCGACCGAATTTCTCTGCGCATACTAAATAACCATCACATAGTTTAAGCGCTCGATAAAAAGGTTTTATAAATTGATTTTTCAATCGATTTATGAATTTCTGTTCAAAGGCATGGATGTATGTGATGTCTTGAATTCCCCCCTCTCACCCATCATATCCTATGAATGGGGGCGTATCGAGAGCGATTAACCTTACCACTAATCTTGCCCTAGCCTTATACTTCCATCCCTAATCTCTTTGGAAAAAGAGATGTTGAGCAACTGAGTAACAAGCAGTTCTCGTAGAAACACTTTTGTTGAGATAAACTCCATAAGGAGTCCATATGCTCCACATTTGGAGCGGACATGGTTTAAAAAAAATAAGTGTTGAGCATTTTAATTTTGTGTTACTGTAGAGCCACCTATACTGTAAATTGTAAATTATTTTTATTGCTCATTGTTGTTTACACCTTTTATTTCAATTTAATTGTGTATAAATAGCACTGTTCATAATTTTTTCTTATGAGTTTACAATGCTCGCAATGAGCGAAACCGGTTGTGACCTATTAAATAAAGTGAAATAAAGTACAAAGGAATATTGCGTTTTTATTAGTGAATATAATTGTTTAGTTCAGACGTGGGGAACCTGCGGCCTTTTGGCTACTCTGGTGCGGCCTTCTGGCCAATTCTGTAATTCTCTAAATGTATGTAAATTCGTTAATTCCTGACATATTCTGACTGTAAATTCCTGTTTCCGGCCAAAGATTCCCTAGTCAATGTTTACTGAGGCCTTATGTCGAACCAGAAAAATAAATGCGGCCTTTAGAGAAGAAAAGGTTCCCCAACCCTGGTTTAGTTCCTAATTTCCATGCTTTTTTCAGTCGCACTTTTTTGTGCTGACAATGAAATAAAATAAAATTATACAGTGTTTCTAAAAACGCCGATTAAAAAAAACACCTTTATATTATGTATACAAAAACAGTAATGTAACAGAATTTGAAAATCAAATAGCTCTGGATATGGTATGTTCTTTATCCACTTTGTTTACGAATTAGAGTGTGCTAAATGGAAAGTTGTTGTTGAGTAATTCATTGCTTTTGAAAGTAAAACCAAAGAAGTACTGATTTAGTTTCGAAAAAAATAAACATAAATTATACAAAACATTTAAAAATAATACTAATTTCGACATGTTTTCGTAGAACGTGAAACAAAGAGCAATTTATTGCACAATCAGTATTTTCTTTCCGTGCATAGAATGGAAAGAAAATACTGTTTAAAAACATAGAATGGTTTTCATAGAAGTTTTTTCTACCTTTATTCCAATACTGAAACTATGTGGAGACTGCGATGCGTGCTCTCAGTTTCTTGGTTAATTATATTTTTAGAGTAAGGACAAACACTACTCATCTGAATGTATTTAACTTAAGTACTGCGTTGTTAACCCGTAACATGCCATCATAAAAAAATACGTTCCCTGCCACGATGGCATCTCAGTTTCAATGTTTATTGACAGTATTTAAACCTAAGTTAGAAGTTAAAAAATAATTTTAAAAATGTATATATGCTAGAATACCTGAAATGATAAATACTTATTGACAAAACTAAGAGAAATATTAAATGATTTAATGGCTCAACTATTTACGATTGTATCATGGGCATGGAGGTGTTGCGATTGCATCATGGGCAAATCTGTCACTGAGTTGGAAAATTAATTAAGAAAACCCTTTGCAAATACTAATTGTGGACGTCGTCGTTATTGAACATGTTAATTCATTATCAAGTATTTTTCTTATGATTTTTGACTTTGGTAGTGTAATTTTAGAGCCCCAAAATTATAAAAATTTGATAATCTTATTTCGTCTTCACGCCATTATCAGAACGATGTTTAAACTCTGTTTAGCTTAATTTTATAAAGTAGCTTAGAAGATATTCGTACACATATTTTATCTATGTTTTCACGGAGTATTTCCTTAAACATCATAATGTGCAAATGGAAAATATTATATATCAAGGCAGGGCTGTCTATATATGCCCCGAGGTCTATTTCTGCTACTACGAAAAATGATTGTTAGCAAACTTAAACATTCTTCCAAAAATTAAATAATTTAGAATTTAAATACTGCAAGGCTGTCGATATATGCCCCGAGGTATATTTCTGCTACTACAAAATATATTTGTTAGCAAACTAAAACATTTCAATTATTCTAAAAATTATATAATATACAATTTAAATACTGCATGTCGATATATACCCCGAGATATATTTATTTTACTGTTAGAATTTCTGGTTTATTCAATAAATAGGTTTGTAATTTATTTTTCATGCCAGTAAATTTTCTGACTACTTAAAAATGCAACAAAAACCCCTCCGCTGAGGTCAACGGGTTTACAGCTAGTATTATATTATTCAAATATCTAAGTCATGGAAGAAATACCTGGAAATTAAAGTAAGTGAAGTAGATGAGAAATTTAGAGATTCTCATTGTGGCCTTCGATGAGTCAAAATATTTATTAAATTTGTAGTTGTATAATTAACAAATTTAGCGAGGCTTTGTGTTGTGAGGAGAAAAAACTTATTCATGATTTCCCCTTAACGATAAGTAGATAAAAAATATTGAGTGGGCATACAGTAAAATCTTTCCTTACTAATTTCTATTTAGGAAACTCTTGGTAAAAATATCATTTTTACTGTACAGAACGTCACCGACAAGGCAAGAAGCTGGTAAGCAACAAATTACACAGTTATAAGAAATATTTTTTTTTTTTTTTTAAAATGCAGCCTCTTATATGAAAATAGATTTTTGCTGATCTGATACAAATAATGTTATAAATCGATTAAAAACATAATTGCCTGCAATTTAATTATGCATTAATACATATATATATATATATATATATATATATATATATATATATATATATATATACAAATATATTAGTCTTTGTTCGCTCTCAATCTGGAGAGTATGGCATCCTTATACAGACATTTTAAGATAGATTTTTACTTAGTTGCTCAACTTTTATATGTAAGTAACAAATACTGATAACAAGGGTAAAATTTTGAGGCCTCAATATTCAATTTTATCAATTACTAGCCGGTTCCCGGAAAGCGTTGCAATGCCACTCAAAGAAAGAAAGTGTTTGTGTTTATTGAAGTGCATGTTTTCTTTTTCTGTCTGTTTGACGTTTGCTGCCGATTGTATATGGTAAAGTACACGCGCCGCCTACTGTAATTTAATTGCACTCTAAAATTCGCGCAAGTGCAAGTATACGTTGTCAAAATGAACTGTACGGCAGACATACAAACATTGATTTTTATATATAAGACCTACTGTGAGTTATTTTTTTTATGCCTTGCACCTTCCCGAAAATGCAAGCAAAAAGTTGGTCAAAGTTTTATTGCAATCGGATGAGCGGTGTGGCAACGCATAATGTACGAACAAACAAACATTCATTTTTATATATTAGATTTATTATTCATTGTTTGCGTTGCATTTAGTATTTTCTTTCTGACTTTTGTGCAAAAAGTTATGCACATTATGATTTTAACTGCTTATTGTACAGTTTTTTTGTCATTTAATAAATAAAATAATGACAAAAATAAATGAAAGTAGAAACTGGCTGTAGAGTATGGTGGATGAGTAAAAAAACATCCCAATTCAATCCATTTTATTTGTGTTCAGTTAACATCGTCACATGTGGTCATACTATCTAACAAATTGGCAGCTGATAATTGATGAGGAATCCAGACGCCGCGACGCGGAAACATCCCCGAGGAATACAGACGTCTCACAGCGGTTGATTGGTTGAATTCTATCTTCAATGTGATGTCTCTGGTGTGTTCGCGTGGATCAGAATCAATTATGGTCTTTAGACTGTCATCATCTAGATTCATAGGTCGCTCAGGCCATTGAAATGCTGTAAAAAACCTATGTATTATTCTAACTGCAGTGGTATTTTCTCATGGCTCATATTTTTCCGGTCAGAATTTATATCGACTGTGGAAAGGAAAAAGGACGTAGCTTTTTTTATAAAATCACAATGTACCAAACTTGATACACATTCTGTCAAAAGGATGCAAGCTGCAAATGCCGAATTAGTATCTTAATTTAGCTTTTAAGTTTTACAATTAAAACCATAAAAAAGACTGAAATAAAGGGTTTTCCTGGACAATTTCTTTAATTAATATTAGATTATGTCAATTAAACACCAGTTTTGAAGTCTTCGTGCACTTCAAGATTGTGTATAATTTAAACGCGTAATGTATATTTTTATATGTCGACTGTAGACAGGTAAAAGAACGTAACTCACACATCAAACTGGTTTCATTCCTTCCGCACCTTCTGAGTTATTTGTACAGTGGAACCTCTCATAACGAGCACCTCTTTAAACGAGTAATTCGCATAACGAGAAAAACAGATTGTGAAGAAATTCTCCCTCAGCGAGCGATATTTCGCATAACGAGTGACGCAGATAGAGAAAGTCCCATCTTCACTTCACTCACCTGTGAGTGTCCACTTTAAAACCGTGGGACTGGAGATGGATAACAATTATATTGATGAGCTTGTAGAAAAGCATATTAAAGAGCTGACCACCGAAGAGCTTATGGAGTTACATTGTTTTTCACAGCAAGAAGTTATGGAGGAGAGTTTGTTAGTGGGGAAGGAGGAAGTAGCAGATCAACAATCTTCTGGCGCAATAAGATGAAAACATGGGAAACTGTTGTATCGTACATTGAGAAACATCACCCTTATAAGGAGGTGGCTATGCGTTTTACAAATGTATTCAATAAAAATGCTGTGTCACATTTTTACCAAATTTTGAAACGTCGGCAAAAACGAATGTCTCTAGACAGATTTCTAGAAAAAAAGAGTTTCATTATTTGTCATAAATTTATACTAATAAATTAGTCTATTTTTTATTGTTTTTTTTTCAAATCTAAATCGCATTACAGGTTGTTACGTTTACAATGTAATTTTATTTTCAAAAACGTTAAAAATATAAAAAAATAATTTTATTTCGGCATGGAACGCATTATTGTATATTACATTGTTTTATATGGGAAAAATTGTTTCCCATAACAAGTTTTTCACATAACGAGTAAGACTCTGGAACAAATTAGTCTCGTTATGAGAGGTTCCACTGTATATCTAAAAATTGTATTTTGTACTCACTTTATTTTTGACAAATTTGTTACATACCAAGTTTTGCTAGTTCGGCGACGAGAAGTAAAAGTATAATTGTTTTTTTTGTCAGTTGCTAATACAAGTCAAAAATCACTTAAGTTATCAGTGAAGATTTGGATGTGAGGAGAAATGTGAAATAAAACTTTTTCAAACAATATAATGTATTATTTATAGCCGTTCCTTTTTCCACTACATTTCGTTTTGTCCCTTTTATGTTTTTTTTTTTTTATCTTGCTACAGATTATCGCTTAAACGTTGTTTTGAAGGATACGACTTTATGAAAAATATAAAAAAAGTCCACATTATATTTGATACAAGTTCTATAGAGGTCAGCATCATTGGCTTCCGTGCCAGATCTCTCGGACTCAAGTCTCAGCATAATAAGATTGTTTTAGAGCGATTTATCGACTCTTTCGGATTTGCAAAGTTCTTCATTGTTGACAAAAAATTGAAAACCCTGACATAAACAATAGTTTGGACCAGGGTGTGGCTCCCTAGGGGGCTACAGCGTGTTCTAATCACATTATTTAAGATTTTGACTAAAGGTGGTAAGTGGAATTTCAATATTAAATTTGAATCGTTCAAATTATGTACATTCACACATATTTTGTCACCAACGTCCCGGGTTTCATCCAAATACGGACGCCCATAAGCTCTTTTTTCAGGAAACTCTAAAAATAAACAGAGCGTAATTGAACAGTCTTCGGATTTTAAATGAAATATTAAACATGCCTGGGTCGCCGCTTTTATACCCTATATAAATATAATCATTAAACCTTTTCCGACAAACAAATATAAATATAATTCTCAAAACTACTCACCATTCAAATCTGTGGACATTCCCATGGGCTAATCTTTTTCGCCAGCAATGGCCTTAAACTCAATGATACATATATTTCTTATATAAACACGAAACATTAATTTATTAAGCGTAAGTTCAAGTTTATCCGTGTAGAACGCCTGAAGATGTCGAAAGGCGAAACCCGGGTCATTAGTGACAAAATCTGTGCGAATGCACATAATTTGAACGATTCAAATTTAATATTGAAATTCCATCATCACCTTCAGTCGAAATCTTAAATTAAACTCATTATATGTTGGACAGTCGAAACGTTTTCTTTACTGCGACCTTATGTTGAATCAGATAAATGAATGTGGCCTTCATAAATGAAAAAGTTCCCCACCCCTGTTTTATACAATAGAAACAAAGCTCAAGTAATAAAAAAATGACAAATAAACATCCTTTGAGATCCGACAATTGCTTGAGAATTTTTTTTTTTTTTTTTTCATTAAGGAGTTGAATCGAAACTGAAATACTTGTTTTCAGTTTAAAAGTGGTAAGCATCAATGCCTATCATCTTCATAAGCCATCGTCCAGCATCCATTTTGTGATTGAATACAAGTTGAATGTTGTTTCAAAATAAAAAAATAATTTCTGCCGTATCTTACATTTTCTTTAAGGAATGCGCGAAAAAGTTTACATTTTTTTTTATTATTCAGCGTTGTGTTTTGTAAAATAAAATGAGCAAAGTTTCCATTTAAGGAACACATTTAATGTTCGATGGTATAAAAATCTCTGTCAGCTATGGCAAATGAAATTTGATCAGCATGCCACAATAAGCTAATTTTGTTTTTAATTTTTATCGCGTGCTATTTGAATAAAGGCACACTGTCATGGTTCTAACATGACTCTGACTAGCAGTGGCAGATCCAGAAATTGTTCCTGGAGGGGGTTATTCAACTTGAAAATCAACATTAATAATATAATATATTAAAAAATAGATGATTTAAAAATAATATATCTATGTATATAAAAATAGTCAATACATAATTAAGTATTCTATAAAACATTGTAAACTAAACAATAAAGTGATTGATTTTTACTTTTTTGAATTCATTCAAGCGTTTTTTGTTTAAAAAAAAATGAAAAATATAATTCCCCACAGAATCATCCAACAATTAGTACTGTATTGATTTAAGCTTTTACTAAATCAAAGAAAAGCAATCTTAGAATAAAAAAATACTTCAATTTGCACATTTTTTAATGCCGAATCTATATTTCGTGGTAGCCGGTAAATTGCTCGAATGGAAATTGCTCGAATTACAAATTATTCGAATTGCTTGGTTATTTAAACGATTTTTCACGACTTTTTCTACGAATTTCATTTTTATCTTGTGCGACACTTGTTTAGAGAGTGAAATATAAAAATAATTTTCGTAAGTATTTATTTTAACCGCGTTCGCTCCAAATGCGAAACATATGATCTTTTAATGGAGTTTATCTCAACAGAAGTGTTTCTACGAGAACTGATTATTAATTAGTTACTCAAACTGTTTCTATATATTTCCAGAACACATAGAAGACTAGGGCTAAGACAGAACAAACGGACAAAACAAACAGAAACAAATTGATTATCTTGTTATTCGAGCAATTTCCATTTGAGCAATTTACCGGGAACCATATTTCGTTGTGGTAAATTTCGTTGGTCTCCGTTGCGAAAGTCACGTATCAGTATATCTAAAACGTGGAGCATATGGCCTGTCAATTTGGAACCGTGGAGGTATTTCAACACATTTTTTTACGGGAACTGTTTTTTATTCAGTCGCTCAACCTCTCTTTCCTAAAGAGAGAAGGAAAAGAAAAATAACGCTAGGACAGGGCTAGTGGTAACTAATCGCTTTCGCTACCCTCAGTTATTGAAAGATGGTAAGGATGCTTGGAAAATTATGACATCACAAACACTCATGTCTTTTAACAGAAATCGATAATCAATCTAAAAAATACTGTTCGTACTGGGACTCGAACCCGTGAGATCCGGCACGGAATCCAGCGACGCCAACCGCTGATAAATGAAATCCTGCTAAATAATTTTAGCTTTTCCTCTACGGTGTTAAAAAATACTTTCAGTATGTGTCTGGCCCTTAACCGTTTGAATACCGCGAAAATAAATCATTAATATGTCCCAGAGAGACTGCGTGTTTTTGAGAAAAATAATTTTGACTAATATACACTCTTATTCGATGTTTTAAAAATCTTTATTGACTCAGTATAGATGGCACTACACATATTCATCAAAACATTGCTTTTATTCTATTGGAATATCAAGTATTTGATTTTTTTGATGTCTTGGACATCCGAGCTCACCTGCATATTTTCCGGACACCTGTGTCCGCTTGGGATCCAAGTGGTTAAAGAACCAAATGAAAAACCAGGGTTTAGCACTTACCGCTCTTTGATGGACGGTAAAAACCCAGGACGTGCATTTTAGAAAAAATATATTTTTCACTTGGTTCTTAAAGGGCCAGTAACATATCGAAAGTATTTTTTTAGCACCGCAGGGGATATGTTAATTGGACTTTGTGAACATATTGTTTATGGTCTTTGATTCAGTGCTTGTGCGCACGATACAATTGCACAAAAGATAGACAGCAACAAAATCTCAATGGCTTATCTAACTTAATTTGAATGGCATACATTTCCACAACGGGCAACTTGGAATAGAGAAATATTCGAGACCGAGTTAAAATATTGATGTTCGGATAATCCAAAATGTATTTCGGTAAAAGAGGCAAACAACGTGAAGGGATATACAAAAGAAATACATAAAGTTTATTCATAAAAGCGTTTCTTGTGCTTTTCGAAAATGTTTCTGGCAATACGCCCAAAGCTAAAAATGCAACCATGAATAAATGTTTCATAACCGAGATCTTGGCCTAAGAATATATGTTTTAGTAAATTAACATATCGACTGTGGAAAGGAAAACAGACGTAACCCACACATAGCAAATTTTACAGGAGACACAAAGAACGTGTTATGATGATTTTCGGCCATATGCAAATTATGAATTATACACAACCTTGAAGTGCACGGAGACTTCTAAACTAGTGTTTAATTGACATAATCTAATATTAATTTAATAAATTTTCTAGGAAAAACCTTTTTTTCAGTCTGGTTTCAATTTTCACAAGCCCTTCTTTTTTCAAACTAAAAGCTAAATTTAGATACTAATTCAACATTTGCAGCTTACATCCTTTTAGTAGAACGTTAATTAGATTGAATAAATTGTGATAATCGAAAAAAGCTGTTTTGAAAAAACTGTGGGCTACGTCCTTTTTTCTTTCCAAGGTCGATATGTTTTAGTAAATTAACATATCTATTCAAATTTCGCTAACAATAACTTTGTATCACTTAAAGCAGCCATACTCAACCTTTTTTCCTCCGGGCCGCATTCCAATATTTGCTTCTCTACGTGGGCCGCAACATATTTATGGTATACTTCTTTTTTTCGAGGAATTTGAAATCCACGATTTGGTAAGAACTTACTGGGCCGCAGGTTGAGTATGGCTGACTTAAAGAATGATACCAACCTTTGGCACAGCAATCAACGTCGTTGGATTCCATGCCGGATATTATGGGTTTAAGTTCCAGTACGAACAGCATTTTTAAAAATAGATTTATCATTTTTTGGTTAGTAGGAATGGGAAACATGTTTTTTCGAAAATGTTATTTTTGAGCAGGTAGTAGTTACCAAATCCTCTCCTCTATTAAACGTTTTTTTGGATCTAATGGGAAGGTGGTAATGTAAATATTCAATAAAGAATAATTTAAAAAAAAATATCTTTATATGTCGAAAGACAAAAAGCTCTATTCAATGAAATTGATTTTCCAAGCGATTTTGTAGACATCATGTGAAGAATGATATAATCATATATAATCATAGTTATAATAAACAATTCATAAATAGAAGCACATGAGTGGTTTTCTATATCATGGCATTTTGTACGTTTTGTTTAGTTAGTGTTTTTCATAAATGCCTGCACAAAAAACACATCGAGTATTACTTTGATATATCTTTACGATAAACTTTCAATATATTAAAAAAAACGTAAATTAATATGTTATTTATTTTTTGAAAGAATTCGCGGCCGCTGGGTACTGCCATACAAATACTTCTCAGCATTAAAAGGGTTAAAGCCGAAAACATCACCGTAGAGTGAAGACCAGCGATTTCCAACCTGGGAGGCGCAAACATTCCAAAATATGTATTTACCCTATACAACGTGTCTCTATTACTGTATGAAATAAAGTATGAGTAGGCGGGCAGATATTTTTTTCTTTAAGAGAGGCGCAGTAACATAATGGTTGGAAACCAATGGTGTAGACCATACCTGATATAACACCCACACAACTTTTTACATCAATTAGTCATAGTGTTAACTGCCTAAAATTGAAAATAGCTCAGTATACCGCGAAATGGTGGACAGAATGACATGAGCTAACTGTCGACTATTTTCGGTAAACACGTAAATGTACTTTATTCTAACGTCATCGCTATCCATTTCTATCGTTATGATACATCACTGGAATGGTTTTATTCTTAGTATCTTTGAGTAAATTAATAATGAAGAAAGCATAGACGTTTTCATATATGCTATCATCTCTTTCATACTAACATACATAGCAAACGGCCATATTATTTGTTAACGTTTTTTATAAGGTTGAATAAAAAATGAAATATATTTTTTTTTGGGATACAAGTTAAAGAAAAATTTTGAATCGTTCAAATTATGTCCATTCACACAAGTTTCGTTACTAACAACCCGGGTTTCACCTATTGGCATCTTCATTCGTTCAATTGCATGGATGAGCTTGAACTGAAGATAAATTTTCCAGTAAAAAAAAAAATGTAATTCTTGAAATTACTTACCATTCAAATATGTAGGCATTCCCATGTTATAAAATTTAAAAAACAGTTCACAAATACTATTACTAAAATCCACTTCTCTAGGCAATGAGTTGATCAATCGAACGGCCCTAGGAACTGGTGACTCATACCTCCTAAGCGAGGTATAAGTTTTTAGAAATAAAAGTTTTTGGTCATAGTTTCGCCCACGTAAGAATAAATTTGGAGCATGTAAATTAATAGTCATGAGAATTTCAAGTCAGAGAAAAAGCTTTAAGCTTGAAAACGAACTTCGAGCTTCAAGAGAGTGAAATGATAACATTCTTAAAAGAAATTTGGTGGGGTAGTATTTCTTTAAAAAATTATCAAAGGGAAAGAATTTCAATTTTTTGAAATAATAATATCTTAGAAATTTCTTATGGACTCTCTCCAATTGCAGCTTCTATGAACTTTCATATGAACTCCAAATGATGGATCCATATTCAAGCTTACTTAAGACCAAAGAAAGTTTAAGTTCATCCGTGCAATTTAACGCCTGAAGACGCTGAAATGTGAAACCCCGGACGTAGGGCTTCCAATTAACCGGACTTAAACACTAACCGGTTTTCGGTTTTTTTCTGACAAATAAACCGGGTAACCGGTTTAAACCGAAATATCATGTATTTTGATTATGTAGGTATGCAAAAAAAATCGTAGAAATTTTTCAATATTTGACATAACAGCTAATACTCCAATTTCAAACAAGAAAACGATATTTATCTTAATGGGACTCTAGTTACCAACCTGTTAGGCATGGCAAAGTAACGATACTAGAACTTGAATCTTACAACTAGAACAAAGAAGCCAATATATGTAACAATTACTATAATACGTGAAAAAATATTTTATGATAAAAATATTTTATGAGAACTGCTTGTTACTCAGTTGCTCAACCCCCTCTTTTTTCAAAGAGAGACAAGATTGAAGGTTAAGGCTAGAACAGGACTAGTAGTTGGCTGATCACTCTCACTCCGTTACTTTTTTAGGATCGGATAGATAGATAGTGGAGTGCAATATTAGGCATTACAGTCTACATCCATGTCTTTGAAAAGAAATCTATGGATGATTGCAAAAATCCGACCATACTGGAATTCGAGCGCGTTCGCTCCTCAACCCAAAACAACGACATTGACTACTCGACCGCGGACTCGGCGTTATCATTTTTATCATTTGCAGACTATAATAATTGAGAATAACAAGCGCAATAGTAGATTGAATCAATATATTATATGTACTTAAAATATTATATAACATAAATTATTTTTATGAATATTTATTTTTTAGGCATATATTATTTATTTTATTTTCTGAACAACTATTTCGATGTATATTATATTATACTAACATTTGCATTTACGTATTTAGTACAAAATTACTAACATTAAATTATGTAAAAAACATAGTTCGCGTTGTGTTTGTCTATCACAAAAAATAGTGCAATCGAATATAGGAACCAAAAATAGCTTTTTTTAAATATTGTTTGAGTTTAGATAGATTTTGGGGTGGCTATATTATGCTATTTTCGTGAAAGAGTCAATGAATTGTTAATTTCCTACATTCTAATATTTGCTACGTATAAGCAATTTGTATAATATAACTGAAATAAAAACTGTCAATAACTTTAAAAGAAATTTTCCTTCCGCATTCAAATATTATATTTATGTGCACACCAGGCATAAGGAACATACATCAAATAATCCTGTACGACGGCGCCCCAGTGTGCAGACCCCTAATGGTTATAAAAAAAACATCATGACAAAATGACTGATATTTTTATTGGTTTGCCCATTGTCAATTGTTATTGTTTTCTTTTAAACTGACTGTCGACTTGTGGATGGGTACTATTCTGCCCACATCTGAATTAAGACAATGAGATTTTACAATATACAATCTCGAGAGCTTGCAACTGAGAAAAGGGTAGGTACCTACCCTTGTTCCAATATGACCTTCCAATATGTCCCAATATGCATCTTTTGTCAAAAACATATGTATGCACTTGACAAAAAGTAACCGCTTTATTGAACAATTTATAATATTAGTGCTTTTCAATATGACTTTAAGGCAACTTTCTTGGAATAATTTAGACTATTCGTTAGGTAAAACTTTTAGATGAAACATTACAACTAACTCTTGGGTAAAAGTTTTGTCATATTTTAGTATGATGGTGAATAAAAAGTTGATACAATAATTAAAATTATCAGAAAAACAGCTATTTTTCCATTGTTAATGTTAAGATAAAATCAAGATTACTTAGAATAATTATATTTCAAAAATCATACAAATCTAACTATGAACAAGCACACATAGGCATAAAAATAGGTAGAGAGATTTAGATTATTAATCATAAAATTGCATTCGCTTAAAAATGGTACATGTTAATTATATGGAATTAATACTTCTTTAGAGATTTATTAGGATGTTTTTTTTTTTAAATCAATAAAGGATATTGAGTGACGTGCATATAAGAATCATTCGTATCTTAATAAATAATTACGAAAAAATGTTAAATTATTTGAAAGAGTCATTTCTGTTCGCAACATGGACAACTTTGAGACAGGAGTAGATTATTCTACAAAATGTATATATATATATGTACATGTTTGTTGTGTTTTGTGAATTTTTTTCTATATTACGTAGTAAATTCATTATAAAACTTTTTTCTTTTTGTAAAAAACACTGAAAAACAAGAAAAGAGTATTTTTGATATAACCCGGTTAACCGAGTAAAATAAACCGGTTTTCGGTTTTTTTCAAAACGCCCGATAAACCGGTTAACCGGTTTCGGTTTAAACCGGTTTGGAAGCCCTACCCGGACGTTAATGATAAAAATTGTGTGAATGTACATAATTTGAACTATTTAAATTTATTATTAAAATTCCACCAAGCACCTTCAGTTAAAATTTTAGAATATGTGTGTATTGAAAATTTGAATTTATTAAACGAAAAAACTCAAAACTGACAAGAGTTGAGATACATACATACGTGCTTGTAGAAAATTAACGATGGAATGTCACGTTGCTAATATTCTTGACTTATCAGTTTCTGTGACAGACAGCGAGAAACATGTCTTTTTTTCTGTTTTTAGTAAAGATATAAGACTATCTCTTTAAATAAAATATTTTTGGCTACACGTTTTACTTTATTCGAACGATATTCAAAGCGAAGATCGGTCTTTGAAAATTGCTTTCCGAATCGTAAATCTGTTTTGACGATAAACAAAAACACTATTTCAGAAATTCAAATTGCTTTTAAATCGAAGTACCAAATGTTTTTCAAACAATACGGACTGCATATTTTAAATAAATATTTCTCGGTAAAATCAGCGCGATTAAAATTTATCAATTAAAATTTGTTTCATATTTCATTGAATAAAGCATTAATTGAATCAAAGTTGTTATTGGACGCAATATTACTTTGAACATTACTATTTTTAATTATATGGCACAATTTTTATTGGGAAATTTGGTTTTCAATTATGGTGTCCAATCCCGAAATTCCAGGAATGTGACAGTAGTAATCCCGGGATATTGGAATTGAGGATAAGACATGAAAGTCACGAGTGGTCGATGTTCCAAATTTTGAAATCGGCCAGCAGACGAAATTTTTGGAAATGTTCGTGAGAGCTAAAAAGAAGCTCCCACATTTTTTCATTTAAGAAAATTTGTAGATTTCTGGGTTTTAAAATCGGCCGGCGAATAAAAAAAAATAAAATCCGCTTTTAGAAATCTACAGGATAAGAAGATCGGTCAGCAAATATTGTTTGAATTTCTAATTTTTTTCACCTTATTTTGTAGATTACTTTAAAATCTCTCAACTCCGAATTTCTCTTCAATAATCAATCCCAAGATCCCGGGAGTAAAAAAATTGTGTCTCCTAAAATTCTAGGATAGTAAAAAGGAAGGATTCCCAGAGGATTAAATGCCCTTATTAAAAGTGAAGAAATTTGGCAACTTTGGGCAAACTAAATATCATTTTGGGTTGCATATGTTCCACATGCTGCAGCTTGTGCATCACTGACTTAAAACATTGAAAACTTTAAAATAAATTCTTCGCTGAATTCCTCTGAATGCAAGTCATTACAAAAAAGACCTTTTGAGAACTTCTCCAATTAGCAAAAGGTAAAAGCTGGTCTCTATTATTTTGAAAGTTCGATTTGGATTTTCTCTTCAACTGGAAAGTAATGGCTTTGCAACTAGAAACTTGAAAAACTCCTGACAACCAATCTAGATAAACGAATAATAAATTCATTGCGAGTTAACACCTTTTCACTTTGACTTGTAAAAACGATTAAGTATGCACAAAACAAGAGAAGGTGAAAGATGTGAGTAGTTTTAGATGAGTTTCCGACAGGACAAATTTACTATCTTTTACTGATCTTTTATCAGATATAAAAACATTTTTAAAACACAATTGATGACAATCAAAGATGTCTTTGAAAACCTATTTCAAAGAATTTATTTTTAAATTTAAAGCAGTTTATCTAATATATAAAAATGAATATTTGTTTGTTCTTGCTTTATGCGTTGCAACACCGCTCATCCGATTGCAATAAAACTTTGATAAACTTTTTGTTTGCACTTTCGGGAAGGTTATTGGCATAGTAATATTAACTTACAGTAGGACTTATATATTAAAATCAATGTTTGTATGTCTGCCATACAGTTCATTTTGACAACGTATACTTGTGCAAAGGTTGTGTTAAGGTATGTGGTGCGTGTGTTGTACCATAGACAATCGGCAGCATAGACATCAAACAGGCAGAAAAATAAAATATGCACTTCAATAAACACAATTAAAAAACACTTTATTTCTTTGAGTGGCATTGCAACGCTTGTCGGGAACCGACTTGTTTCAAATATTATTTTTTTAAATTTAAATCGGTTGAATAAATATAAAAATCACTGAAATATTACAAAAGTTTGCGTCGAGTCCGTTATTTTAATGTAGATTTTGTTTTTAGAAGGCAATATAAGTATTCATTTTCTTAAAACTTTTTTAAACAATTGAATTTATTTGAAATGTTTCGAAAATTTGTATCAATATTATTCTTCGTTACTCTCGCTTTGTTCTGTTTTCAGTATTGAGTTAAAACAAACAATTTATTTCGATACAAGTCTGCAAAACGAGTAAAAATCATCAAATAAATGGTTTCTTGTCCGCGAATGTAACCTGTGACCAGGAAAACAATTGGAAGGGTGCCTAATAGCGTAAAACAATCTAAAACCAGACTATAAGAACGTTATTGATAAACTGTTTTATTTTACAAAATTTCGATAT
The DNA here is from genome assembly GCA_031772345.1 of Himalopsyche anomala. Taxonomy (NCBI): domain Eukaryota; kingdom Metazoa; phylum Arthropoda; class Insecta; order Trichoptera; family Rhyacophilidae; genus Himalopsyche; species Himalopsyche anomala. The sequence goes on along the minus strand of CM062834.1, from coordinate 23,027,403 downwards.
CTTTAAATATTTAAAAGGTATACACTTTTAACAAAAGTAACTTAAAAGATACCACCGAATTAATCGGAAAACTATTATTCTTACTAGACTAAGCATTAAAAATATCATTACTAAGACTTGCTCAGTTTTAATAGTGAAATTCAATACTTTTAATTAATTTATTAACACTCGCGGCTAGGAGACAAGAAAAATACTTCTCATCCGATGGGGGTAATTTAGGGACCCCAGTGGTTTCCTCATTATTGGCCTTATTCTTACGAATTTACAAAAAAATAAAAAAAGGCATTAAAATATCACTCTGCATCATTCCTCATACATTTTTTTTTATAAAAAAATGTGTTTTTTTTTTAATAAATAACCATATTTTAAGTTGCACGTAAAAAAGACACCATCCCAGCACACATATGAAATTGCAACTGACGAGTTTAGCCCAGCTATTTTACGAGCGATCGCTTATCGCAGGCGCTTATAGTGTTATCGCGTTATCGCGTATTTATTATTAACTACAAAAGATCCAAAAAACTATGATATGACAAAACCTTAATTATAAACATTGTATCACCCATATTAAAATAGATATTTAAGAAAATGTAGGTATTGAGGTCGCATTTCTTGAGCTTAGAACAGGAAAAGTTAAAGAAATTATCTTGGAAAAACATTTATTTCAGTCTTTTTTCTTGGTTTTATTTTTTTACAAAGTCATTTTTTTCAAACTTGAATGTTAAATTAAGATACAGATTCGGCATTTGCAGCTTGCATCCTTTTGATAGAACATGTATCAAGTTTGATGCATTGTGATTATCGGAAAAAATCTGTGGGTTACGTCCTTTTTCCTTTTCAGCGTCGATATATTAAAATTAAGACTAAATAAAAGGCGTTCTTGTAAATGTAAATAACCAATAGAAGACGAAATAATTATGATTGTCTTTTGTCAAGTTACCCCAGGATGTTTTTGGGCTTAGTGATAGCCCTTGCTTGGATACAAGTTATAATTTCATCACCTTTATTGAATCTTACGTCGATTTTAAAATTTCCATACACCATTGCTTGTGGAGGCTTCATCAAGAACGGATACTGTTCTAACGCGAATACGCCCTAAGGAACAACAAAAAAAATAAATATATAATACATTTATAGAACAAGTACATATGAAGGTCTCTTCATTACCTCTGACAGGACGGGGCAATGTCTTGTAAGTTTCATGATCTTTGAATTCCTTAGAAAATCAAACCGTCTTCGTCAGGTGCCATGATTCACTACCGTAAAACAGTACAGTTAAACCCCCATTTACACTAAAGTCCGGACAGTGTTATTCGGCGTAGTCTAATTGGGGTTGAATCTCGTACAAAATCAGCGATTTGTTTTTTTCCGAAAAAAATGCAAAACTAAGTTTTCCCTTAGTTTTGCAAAAGAAAAAAAATATTGATGAAATATTTAGTTACCAAGTGATAAAATACAAAGCACGCCATAATTCCACACGAAGGCAGTCGCCCGCTATACGTGTAATAGCCGTGTTGAATATACAGACGCTAGCCAACATTTGACTGTATGCGCGGCACAGACGACCGTTTCGTATTCACGATAATGGAATGCGACCGTGCAATTGGGGGATTTGCGGCGAATTTTCCATGCCAGCGCGTAATTCAGGGTAGTGTAATTGGGGGTTCTACTGTACTGATAGAATGCAAGCATAGAAAAAATAGCATTTGGTTTTAATCGTGTAGACGTTGAAACTGAAGTCTTAATCTTGCCTGCCTCTTCTTTCGACCGGTGGGATTCCGGCGTCTCAGACGACCATCGGGTATTATCCATAGGATGTACTCGGCAGAACTGAGCGATGCTGGCATGTCATGGAAGGAAAGAAAGCAACCGGTGGGAGACAGGGAAACATGGAGGTGCCGCGTGGCGGCCATATGATTTGCATAGCGATCAAATGTTCAAAGAAGAAGAAGAAACATCAAGATACAAGCGAGGGTGATACCTTTGTACTAAGTATTCGTCGATGAGACGACACAAGATTAAATTCCTGGGAAATCGACGCTTTTTGCCAGTTAAGACTTGAAACTTTTATAAAGTAAATTTTATTAATTCAATACAAATATGGTTTGAGAATCTTTGCACCTTGACAACCTTCGTACGTTTTGGAAGGCGATAAAAAATGATAAGAATGTTTCAAAATTTTCCATTTAATAAATTATGTAAAAATGACAATTGAAATTATAACCATAAAATTCCTGATCTATTATATTATTTTTCAAAGAAAAAGTTTTATTGGTAAAATTAAACGAATCCAGCCCAATCATGGAACGGATTCTCTTGATGGATTTCCCTTTGGCAATTATTAATTACCGGACATTACCGGAGAATATGATATGTATCTTTTAATTTATATCCAAATTTACGATTTGTTATTTAAGTTAATCTTCAAATCTGATTGAGCTTTCTAGCGAAGCCTCTTTAGCCAGTTATAATTAAGCTCAATGAATATTTATAAGTATGGCTAAAACCGCGAAAAATGGGAGTTTTGATTCGATTTATCTTAAAGAAACCAACAAGTGCCCAAGAATTGTAATGTTCGGTAAAATTGTCTATTTCCAATGTCCTATTTTTAACAATCACTAAGAAACATTAGAGTAAATATTTTGTAAAAAAAACCTAGTGCAGGGTGGGGAACCTTTTATTATCTAAAGGCCGCATTCATTTTTCTGATTCGACATAAGGCATCAGTAAACATTGACATGGGAATCTTTGACCGGAAACAGGACTTTACGGTCAGAATATGTCAGGAATTTACGAATTTACAGACATTTACATTGGCCAGAAGGTCGCTGGTTCACCACGCCTGATCTAGTGGCTTAAAAACTTAAAGCTTACTTTGTCTGATAGACACGTATTTTATTATAGAAACAAATTAAATGGTCAGAATTTAAATAGGTTTTTGGTCAGAATAAAAATATTATATAACCATTTTGGTTAGGTTAGGTAAGTTTTTTTAAAAATTTCATTATAATTATGACTATTTATTGTGACCAATATATTATGGCCATTTAATATAAATTCTGACCGGAAAAATACAAGCCTATTATTATATGGAAAATGCCGCCTGTGTGGTCGAGTGGTCAACGTCGTTGGCTACCGCTACGGAGGGCACGGGTTCGAATCCCAGTACGGGCAGTTTTATAAATTGATTTTTCAATCGATTTATGAATTTCAGTTCAACGGCATGAATGTATGTGATGTCTTCAATTCTCCCACCCACCCTTTCCTACCCTATGAACGGGGCGCACCGAGAGCGATTAGCTAACCACTGCCCTAGCCCTTTCCTTTTATTTCTACTCTCTTTGGAAAAAGAGAGGTTGAGCAACTGAGTAACAAGCAGTTCTCGTACAAACATTTATGTTGAGATAAACTCTATTAGGAGTCCATATGCTCCACATTGAGAACGGACATGGTAAAAAAAAAAAAAAAATATTATATTGGGCTGAAAACATTTCATACAATACGACAACACAAAAAAATAAGATGCACACTTTGTAAAGAAATTTACAGTTACTCTATGTTTCGTGGCCGATTTGTTGAATTGATCTGTACTTACTCTTTTTATCGGGCAACTTTCATCGCGGTCGAGTCTCCGAAGTATTTTTTTGAATTCTGTTGCTTCCCATTTCATAATAAACAAACATGCATGATCGTCGTCTAGTATCAAGTAATTAGGCTTGTAGCCCCCGTCTCCCCATTTCCATACATGTATGTGTATCTGTAAAAAACATCAAATAATTATAATAGGGTAAGTTTAGCAAGGTACTTATTTCTACAATTTTTATATTTATTTATTGATAGCTATTTCGGCTTTTGACATCGTCAGAACTATGATTAAACTTACATTTTTCTCAGCTATACTGGTAAAAATCCCATATTGTAAATGTCATTTGTATTACCTTTATCGTTTGTTTGTTTCTCTATCGTCCCCCCCTTGTCTCCCATTTTTATTTGATTTTTATTATAATATATCAGAATAGTAATATATTTTCTAACGGTTTATTAGGACGGGCCTAATTGATCCAACTCATTAGATAATCATTTCTTAATGTAAATGTCATTTGTATTACCATTATCGTTTGTTTGTTTTTCTATCATCCCCTCCCATTTTATTTGATTTTTATTATAATATATCAGAATAGTAAAATTAAAATCATTCGTACTTAAGCAAACATTTGCGAAAGTAGTTGTCTGAGGATGCCTCTGAAAGAGGCGAAACACGTGTCGCATTTTGTAACACAATACGTGGAATAATCAAAGTTTTTTTTATTTTATATTAAAATGAACTTCCACAAAGTTACCGCCGAATCCATCGAAAGTAGGAATATATTTACATTGTTACAAGTCCCAACTTACCCCAATGGTGTCGTCGATATCAAAATCTGATTCAGCACGCAATGTAAAAGCGTCGTGACTTCTGTTGTATTTTGTGCGCTGTAAGAAGACTTTTTTTGGATACTTTTCGGGTTCCTCGCAGTCTCCGACGAATGTAATATGAACAGTAACTGGCCCCTAAAACAATAAAGAAATCATTCATATGGGATAAATATTATCGTAGTTTTTATGATTCAAAACTGAACGCCGGAAATGTCAATCAGATCCAAACAGACGTGACAAAATGTGAGACACTATGACATAAACGTGGGAGCTGGTAAATCTTATCTATCTTATTATCTCTGTCCACTCCTAATGTAGAGCATATGACTTCCTAATAGATGAAGGTATCTCAACAGAATTTTTCTAAAAGACCTTTTTTTCACTCAGTCGCTCAACTCCTTTTTCTCAAATATAGTAAAACGGATAGAAAGGAAAGGGTATGACAGGACAAGTGGTTAGTAAATCACCTTAGCTACACCCCGATAATTCAGGATTGAAATGATGGAAGGAATTTTTGCACATCACAAACATCCATGTCTTCTAACAGAAATCGATACAAAAAATGAGATTCGAACACGTGTGGTCCATTACGGATACTTACGACGTTAACCACTGTGCCATGGACGTATAATAGAAATATTAATATATTATAATGTAGTTGAACAATCTTATACTGTCATTACTTTTAGATATGACAGATGATTTTTTGAAACACTTAAAACATTTAAACCCAAATAATGAATTGAATCTTGACACGCGAGACTGGTCAGTGAAAATTTAAATATGTAACATTCATTTTATCATGTGTTACATCTCTTTTTCTGATATTAAATAATATGTTCTTAGTCACTTTTAGGGTATTCACTGTCAATACTTGTTGGAAAGTCATTATATGATAAAAACACAACATTCCTTTGTACTTTATTCCACTTTATTAAAAAGGTCAGGACCGGTTTCGCTCATTGCGAAATCAGTTGACATTGCTCGCGATGAACGAAACAGGTCCTGACCTTTTAAATAAAGTGGAGTAAAGTACAAAGGAATATTGGGTTTTTATTAATATGTTCTTAGTCAAAAAAAAAATCAAATCTGCCATAGCTCAAAAGATAGAGATTTTTTTTAAATAAAAGGGTTTAGAAATAATGAAAAAAGAGCTGAATGTCTATAAAAATGTAGACAATTTTAATAAATATCGTCGCCTGCTGTGGCCCAGTTGGATAGAGCTTGCTCTACAGATCACGCAAGCCTCAGTTCGATTCCCGGTAAGATCACAGTGAATTTGAGAATTATTCAATTCAAAGTTGTGATCGAAGACTGAGTGTTTGAAATGTCAATTCACATCATTTCCTCTCCTCATTCTTCTGATAATTTAATAACTGGGTGTAGCAATAGCGATCTGTCAACCACTAGTCCTGTTCTACCCTTATCTTTCTTTCCCTGCTTTTTTTTTTTATTCGATAAACTTTTTTCCTTTCTGCATCACACCGAAGACGATATCTCCTCAATGATACAGTTAAGATACATGTTTTTAGGCAATTTGATAGGTAACAATAATAATAATTAAAAATATAAAGATATTAATAAAGTTTAATTAAATAAATAAATAATAAACACGGAAAAAAAATAATTAAATAATAATTAGCAAGAATGATAGTTAATGGCACTAATGAGACAACTTTTAATTTTGAATGATTCAAATTTTAATTTTGAAACAGATATAATATGATTAAGGATTGAATGGTGAGAGGCAGGGAAGGTAAACTTTTTCTCCAAAAGAAGTAGCAAATTTCTTGAAGTGAGCGAAATTTTCTGGAGATGAAACTAGATCTGGATGCCCGATAGGACCATCACGGTTATTTCTACATAACGAAAACAATATACCTCTTTCAACAGACATAATCGAACAATTCCAGAGAATATGCTCTGAATCTTGATTACTGTCACCACAAGGACAGTGTGGGTTAGGTTTGATTTTAAATTTATGTAGCTTGGCATTAAACGCACCGTGTCCGGTGATAAATCCCTGCTATTCACACTGAAAAAAGTGACGTTGAGCGACTCAGTAACGAACAGAAAAAAAATCTGTTGAGATAACTCCATTAAGAAGTATATATGCTCCACATTGGGAGTGAACATGGATAAAAAAAATAGTTATAGAAAACTTACTAGCATGTCGCCTTTGCCAAATACACCACCCTCCAAGCAAATTACGATTAAAACAGGTAAAACTAAAAAAAATAATCGTATTTGTGATGACATAGCTAAAGCAGTTTGGCTGGTGCACTAAAATTAATCTTTATCAAAACAAAACTGCTCTTTTTATAAAATTGTAATTGTTTTGTAAATTTAATTACTGGCGTGATTAATTGCAGTTTATTTCGATTATCATTATATTATTATCTTTGTGTAAAAAAACATGTTTTTAATTGATGGAAGCGCCGAGAGAAACAATTATTTGTTAATTAATTCGCAACACAAAAACAATTAATTATTTGTTGGAGTATAATTATATAATTTTGATTGAAATTGAAATTTTTACACGATTTATACTCACGCTCTTCAATACAAATTCGTCGAAATAATTCGTTAATAATATCAACTGTGGAAAGGAAAATGGACGTAACCAACAGTTTTTTCAATAATCACAATAAATCATACTTGATAGACGTTCTATCAAACGGATGCAAGCTGTAAATGCTGAATTAATATCTATATTTACCTTTTAAGTTTGAAAATGATGACATTGTAAAAAATTAAAACCAAGAAAAAAGACTGAAATAAAAGTTTTTCTTAGACTATTTCTTTAAATAATAATAGATGATGTCAATTTAACACCAGTTTAGAAGTCTCCGTGCACTTCAAGGTTGTGTATAATTCATAATTTGCATATAGCTCAAAATCATCAAAACATGTTTTTTGCGCCTCCTGTAAAATTTGATTTTGTGTGGGTTACGTCCTTTTTCCTTTCCATAGTCGATATCATAAACGATACATACCTTATCTGATTTGATTTCAATGGTTTTGTTTATTTTTTTATATGCGAGTAACTCTTCTTAAATGGATTTGTTAATTGATGCTATTACTTGCAAACCCGACTTATGGTTCAAAATGGTTCAAAAATAAAACTTGAATATATAATTTTGTAAAATAATATACATTTTTAGTTTTAAATTTCTTTGGAACGAAATTTTGTATATTATCAACACAGTTATGAGATTGTCTTCTGAAAATATTTTTTTTTTTTTTTGTATTTACTAAACTACATTCATGGTTCACGTTTTACCAATTTTGGAATGAGGCGGGCTTGCAAATAGAAGCCTCAATTATTTCTTGATTAATAAGCATGATTAATTGTTACATTGCATTCGCTATGCATAGTAAAAGCGATTAGTTAAGTCACTAGTTACGCCCTAGACCTATCTTTCTATCCCTTCTAATGTTTATTTTAATAACCAATATCTTTTGTCGTGTCCGTGGTCCAGTAGTCAACGTAGCTAGTTGGCTACGGTTACAGTGTTCACGAGTTCGTTTTCCGAAAATTTTCAAAGGCATCTATAAATCTGAAATTCCCTCCCACCTATTCAATCATAAAAACGGCGTAACGAGAGCGATTAGCTTATCACTTATCTTGTCCTTATATTACCTATAAATACCCTTATTTCTTTGAAAAAAGAGTAAAAAACAATTCTCGTAAAAAGCTTACGTTCTGATAAGCTTCATTGAGAGTTCATATAATCCACAATGGGCCTGTTAAACAATAATCCTTTTTTTTATTGAGCAATTATTTTATTACAATTGAAATCAAAAACATAACGTCAGTAAAATATTTTTTCTCCAATGATATCTTAAGATGTCAAAAACTTCTATCAATTTCTTTTAAGACATTTAACATACACTTAATATCGACAGCATTACCTCCTCTTTGGATTTTTATGGTTATCCGGTGTCCAAGTACTCATCCAACACCCAGTCTCTTAGCTTTCAACCAGTAGGTACTCCAAAGTTGACGGATTCCAAAATATTTTTTTGTTTGTAATACCAGAATGGATAATTGCATTTTTTTATACGGTATTATATTGTCTGAGTTCCTAATATCGACTTTGGAAAGGAAAAAGGACGTAACCTACACATAGAAAATTTTACAGGATGCACAAAAAACGTGTTTTAATGATTTTTGGCCATGTGCAAATTATGAAATAAACACAACCTTAAAGTGCATGTAAACTTCTAAGCTGGTGTTTAATTGACATAATCTAATATTAATTTAAGAAATTGTCTAGGAAAAACCTTTTTTTCAGTCTTTTTTCTTCGCTTCAACAAGCTCATCTTTTTTGAAATTTAAAAGCTAAATTTAGATACTTATTCGGCATTTGCAGCTTACATCATTTTGAAAGAACGTGTATCAATTTGGATACATTGTGATATCAAGAAAAGATGTTTTGAAAAAACTTTGGGTTACATCCTTTTACCTTTCCACAGTCGATATGTATTTGGTGTTTTTATTTAATATTCAGTTCTTAAAACGTTTTATATATATAGTATAAAAATAAATAAATATTTTATTACAAACCCTGGCTGTTCAACTGTTCAAATTATTTACCTGATTTGTATATGGTCTAAAAAGCATGTACCGTTAATTTTTAAACAACAATAAATCCTGTTATATTTTCTGTACACAGTTCCAAAATAAACAAATCTGCTGCAAAATTCTGTATGAAAATGACATATTTATGTTGATCCTTGCCAATCGATTGGCATAGAAACGTATAGCATTGCTTTGAAAATAGGTGAAATATGTGTACACAGACCAGTATTTTGTAAATATTTGATTATGTTGGGAAATTAAGGTCAAGTAATACTTATGAATTAATTTATTTCGATATTTCCATGCATTTAATAACATGAAATAACTATACTTGATGGTGGTCAAAAGAATTCCGACAATACCTGTTAACCCTCCAAGGACGAGCGTGACCATATGGTCATAGTAAACACCGTTGTCTATTGATCCCACTATTCAGCCTTTTTCTACCTGAATATCGTTGTTTTTACTCATATTTGGTTAACAAAAATACCGACTTCAGTTAGTCATCAGCCGCGGGGACAGAAACGGCCACCAAAAGCACATGCAAATTTTTGAATTTCCGTTTTTTTTTATGGATTTTTTGAAATTGTTAGCTATTTTTTTATCAAAACATCAAATTATTTAAAGTTCTTTTGATAATATATTTGTATTGAAATTATGTTGATCTAAAGAGGTCAGATTGTAAATATTTAAAAAATTCACGTTTAGCTATATTTCAACTCCGAATGTTTGCGTGCCCATACGGTCACGATCGTCCTTACTACTGTCCGTACACAATATTACACGGTCATAAAAAAATGAGAATGCCCATATAGTCATGTGAGGTTTTTATACAACGACTTTTCCCTTTTTTTATTTTTAAATTGTTAGGAATAAAAGTTATCTGTGATTTCAATATGGCTTAAAAAAAAAAATATCGAAAAAAAGCTCTCGCCTCTGGAGGGTTAAGATAACAAAAAGCATATTTGTACATCTACTTTTCAAGCTTTATTCTTCTTAATAAAATATAAAACAAAATCAAGACAAAATAAAAATCAAGACAAATTTAAAATATTTTATTACAGTACCAACTAGTAATTACGAACTTAATTTTTCAATGAACTTTGCTAAAAAGCAACACATATCCAGTTCATTTCTAAATTGTATTTTTTATTGGGCGCTTTTGCCTGGACCCCATTTCTACGTATTGTTAACCTTGATTATGATGTACTCATATTGAGAAAGGTTACGTTATACATCATAGCCTTACCTTGTTAAATTATATAACTCGAGCTTTTGATGTTAAGTGTTCATACACTCTTAGGCCATGGTAAGATAACAACATTTTACGGAGTAGTTTGGTAGAAAGTAAAAGTACACAAATCAATGTAAAGACTCACTTTATTGTACTTTTGTGCTAGTATTAAAACAAACGCATCCACTATTTTTACACTGTTAATTAAATAAACATGTTGCGCATTTTGTTTTGTACGGTTGACGATTTAATTTTCAAACTACACTACATTTTTTGCTCGATTTTAATGCAAATAAGTTTGCTTTTAGCTTAAAGAGCGATGAAAGAAAAGCAGTCAATCAATCGGTTGCATATCAAACGTTTAAATCGATATGAAAAAAACGTATCAGTTTTTATTTAGTTTCATGATAACCAACACTACAGATTGAATAAATCATATTTTTCTACAAAAAATAGTTGATTGAATTGACATTTACTTGATAGAACTCCAACGTAACAAGCTCAAAAGAATAACAAAGTATTGTATTGTATTCTTGGAACGATAAAAAATATGGGATTATTCAAAATAAAAAGACAGTAAAAAATTCAAACTTTTGAATGTAATGATAAAATTTTAGGCAACGAAAACAAATTAATTACTATGCCAAAAGCAAGGTTTTACTACCCCTGAAAGAACACGAGGTGTTGGAAGACTGACTTCGCTGGATGGATGGTGTCACAGGACCTACGATTACTGGATGTCAAGAGAGTGGAGTGGCTGACATTTATTTAACACCTCCAGGCCCATGATACAATCGTAAATAGTTGAGCCATTAAATCATTCAATATTTCTCTTAATATTGTCAATAAGTATTTATCATTTTAGGTATTCTAGCATATATACATTTTAAAATTATTGTTTAGCTTCTTACTTAGGTTTAAATACAGTCAATAAACAGTGAAACTGAGATGCGATCATGGCAGAGAACGTGATTTTTAGGATGGCATATTACGGGTTAAGCGTACAAGATTTTCCTTAGACCGCAGTGTCACAAAAAGAATAAGAAGAAGATGAAGGTAAGGAGACGTACAGAAAAAAAAATCGTTTTTATATAAAGTTTTTATTTAAGGTCTTAAAATAATGTATTCTTAAATTATTGATTAGATGAAACACGAGAGCTTGATTAAATATTATAACTGTTGCCTTATTTTTTTACAATCTGTGCAAATTGCATGGTGTCCTAAAAATAATAATCCTAATGAGTTGTTTTGTTTTTCGTTTTTTTTTCGGTAAACAACAAACAATGGTGGGCATAAAAGTAATGGCATTCGTTATGAATGTGTCTTCATTGAATTTTTGGCTTCGTGATGACATTTGCTTGAATACAAGCCATGTCCTCACCTCTCCTCTTCAAAGATATCTCTGCTTTGAAGTCTCCATACATCATCACTTGTGAAGGCTTCATGGAGAATGGATAACTTTCCATGACAAAATTACCCTGAAAAATAAAAAGATAGAATGTATACCCGGTAAGTCAAATGCACATTAAGCCACGTGCTACATTGCAAAACACTCAAATTTACAATCGATCAAAAAAAAAAACGTACAATCAATAACATTTCGAATCGATATTGTACTGTCCTTGCAAATGCAAAATAAAAACTTTTGAATTTAAGATTTCGACTGAAGGTGCTTGGTGAAATTTCAATATTTAATTTGAATCGTTCAAATTATGTATATTCATACAGAATTTGACACTAACGGTTTGTCACTTTTGCTAATCACTTAATTTCGAAAAGACACGTGTTCAATCAGAAACAAGGGATAAAAATGTTACATCTAAATACAAACCCCTATAAGCTCTTTTTCCAGGAAATACTAGAAATAAACAGAGCGCAATTGAACAGTCTTCTGATTTTAAATGAAATATTAAACATGCCTGGTCGCAACAGAAAAGAAAAATAAATATAATCATACAACCTTTTCCGACAAACAAAAAAATATATAATTCTTAAAACTACTTACCATTCAAATCTGTAGGCATTCCTATTGGTTAATCTTTTTTGCCAGCAATGGCTTTAAGCTCAATGATACATTTATTTCTTATATAAACACGAAACATTCATTTGCTAAGCGTATGGAATGGTACTGCTCGACATGGAAAAGGCATTCGACACGGTATGGCACGACGGTCTTGTCCGCAAGCTCGTTGTGACAAACACTCCCTCCTACATTTCAAAGATCATTCAAAATTACCTGAAAGACCGCACTCTCTACGCAGCGGTAAAGAAAGAGAAATCTTCTCTCCGTACAGCCTCTGCTGGGGTACCCCAGGGTAGCCTCCTGGGACCTAGGCTATTTAATCATTTTATCTATGATCTCCCGCACCTTACGAACTGTGGATACTGTGTAACTGTGAATACACTAAGTGGCATTTGGTTTTAGTCGAGTACAGCAGTGTACCAGACAGTCCGCATTGAGTTGAACGTGGCTCCAGCCATTCCTAAACGAATGGCGAGCTCCTGTTTTGTACTACCGTCTTCGGGGATATGTACGCCGAGGTATCTAAAACTGTCAACCCTCTCGATGATCTGACCCGCGCTGGTAAGGGTTCCATCAGAGTCATGACAGGTTTAGTTACACACCACATTGGTCTTACTAGTATTAATTTCTACGACCTGAGCTAGTTCCTAACCCATCAATAGTCTCCTGGATGCCCTTAATGGATTGAACCAAATGTCACTTATTCAACGCTTTCGTTCTGCCGGTACTACTTTGCGGTTGCGAATCATGCCACCTGACGAAGACTGTAACTGCGACAAAAACCGTATACTGCACTTCGAGAACAGATGCCTGCGTCGGATAATGGGGGTGAGGTGGTTTGATTTTGTGAGGAAATCAGAGATAAGGGAACGTACAAGACAGCGTCTTGTCACGTCAGTGGTTATAGAGAGACATTAGAACTGGCTAAGTCACGTGCTGCGGATGCCTCCGGAAAGCCTCTATCCTGCCTGCCTCTTCTTTCGTCATGTGGGGTTCCGTCGTCCCGGACGTCTGTCGGATACTATCAATAGGATGTATTCGGCGGAACTGAGGGATGATGGCATGTCATGGGAGGAAGCAAAGAAATTGGCGGGAGACAGGGAAACATGGAGGTGCCGCGTGGCGGCCATAGGCTACGCATAGGAAGCGAACATGACCAAAGAAGAAAAATATACAAAATTATGAAAACATAATAATTGAGAATGTTTGGCTTGACAATTGACTATGGATGTATGTTTATTAAACAGTAAAATAAACGCACTTTTTTAATTGGACAATCTCCTGCTCGACCCGTAAGCTTAAGAACTTGCCTAAAATCTGGTCCTATCCACTTTTTCATAAACTGACAACTATCTACATCATCAATATTAAGAAAGTTAGGCTTGTATCCGCCATCTCCCCATTTCCATATATGTAAATGTAGCTAGAAAGAAAACAAGGTGATTATTTTTGATTTGAAATGTATTTAAAAACTTATCGGGAAGAAAATTAATTATAATCTATATATTAATAGTCGATAATGTAATCTGTTTTTCCGTCTGTCTGTCTGTTTGTCTGTCTGTCGGTCCCCGATTTCGCCTTTTCGATGACGTCAAGAAAAACGGTCCCTACTTACGGCTAGTAGAGGGGTTTACAGCTAGTATAAAACCAATTGTTGATTTGTAATTAGAAAATAAACAATGAATTAGTTCCGTGATTTTACAGATCCGTACAAAATATTCCGTACAAGAAAACTCCATACACATCAATGACCCTACAAAAAAAGCTCCGGACACAAAATTCCTGATTCGAAATCGAACCTTTTCATATATATATTTACCATGTCCGCTCCCAATATGGAGCATATGAACTCCTAATGGAGTTTATCTCAACAGGAATGTTTCTACGAGAACTGCTTGTTACTCAGTTGCTCAACCTCTCTTTTTCCAAAGAGAGTAGGAAAAGAAGGAAAGGACTAGAACAGGACTAGTGGTTAGCTAATCGCTCTCGATACGCCCCGTTCATAGGATAGGATGGGTGGGAGGGGGGAATTCAAGACATCACATACATCCATGCCTTTGAACAGTTTTATAAATCGATTGAAAAATCAATTTATAAAACTGTCCGTACTGGGATTCGAACCCGTGCCCTCTGTAGCGGTAGCCAACGATGTTGACCACTCGATCACACAGGTGATATTATTTACACACTATTATTTTGCTTGTTCCTAACCTAAAAAATATTTGGCATCATTGACATTAAACATTGAGCCAAAATTTTTGATATTTTCTCTTTTTTTAATGTTCGGAGTTTTCAATGTACGGAAGAATCTCTGTACGAAAATTTCTGTACGGAGAATTCGTGTTTGTTTTTATATTACAAAAAAATCCGTCCATTGATGAGGACGTTGCACTAGTTAATTTTCTTATCGCAATCCGATAAAGTACAAGGTTCTAATTGGAGATTTTTTGCGACACAAAATTTACAAAGAATTGTATGTAATGTAAAAGTAATGGAATTTCAATATATTCCTTCTTTTTTTTACAACAACATTACAAATACCAAAGTTTTTAAATTCAGGGAAACGTCATTAAATTTTTCTATAAACTCCATCACTTTTATGCACGACTTTTTCTGCACAGTTTTTTGTGGAACGTATCTACAGTGTAAACAAGAGTTGAGTGTAGTTACAAAAATTATCCATCGGCCCTGATAATTTTATAAAATTTTACTTAATTTAATATAGATACAACTCTTTTAAATTTGAATCATTCAAATTATGTGCGTTCACAAAGATTTCGTCACTAACGACCCGGAATTCGTCTTTCGGTATCTAAGGCAGGTCGTTAGTGAAAAAATCTGTGTGAATGTACATAATTTGAATGATTCAAGTGTGATATCACTTATTAGAAACAAGAAGTAGTTCAGCAGCGAAGTGTTATTTATTTGAAGCTCTATGTTGGCGGCACTGACAAGACGACCATTTTGAATTATACGTCAAATAATATATGATCTCACATTGGGATTTTACCTACATTTTTATGTTTAAATTATTCTTAGCTACTATAATTTTTATGTTAAAAATACAAGCAATACATATTAAGGTTAGTGTGTAGGAAATGATACTATTGACTCACCCTAATTGTTTCGTCTACGTCTTGGTCGAAGTCGACTCGCATAGTAAAGACGTCATGACTTCTGTTGAGTTTTCTACGTTCTATAAATATTTTATAAAAATACTTTTCGGGATTTTCACAGGGGCCGACAAATTTCACAACCATCGTAGCAGGACCCTTAAATTAAATGAAAAGAAATTGAAATATTACCTTTTTTGAATCATCTCAATTATCTTTATCCCGTCTTTAAAGATACCAGAACCCAAGGGTGGTTCTTTCATAGGAGCAAAAGCTGCATTGCAGTCCATTTATATACTCCACAAATAATCGATACTCACATACCATATCGACTGTGGAAAGGAAAAAGAACGTAACCTTCAATTTTACAAAACAGCTTTTTTTTTAATAATCACAATGTGTACAACTTGACACACATTATATCAAAAAGATGGAAGCTGCAAATGCCGAATAAGTATCTAAATTTAAAAAGATGACCTCGTAAAAAATTAAAACCAAGAAAAAACACTGAAATAAAGGTTTTTCCGAGACAGTTTATTTAATAAATATTATGTTGTGTCAATAAAACACCAGTTTAGAAGTCACGGTGCACTTGAAGGTTGTGCATAATTCATAATTTGCATATGTCACAAAATCATCAAAATACGTTTTAGCGCCTCCTGTAAAATTTGATATGTGTGGGTTACATCCTTTTTTCTTTCCACCTTCGATATATATCGATATATATACCAACCACTTATTTTATATTCCCTATGTGTTATTCGCAGTTAAGTGAATAAATACCACTTTAATATAAAATTAAAATAATTTTGATTATTCCACGTATTGTGTTACAAAATGTGACACGTGTTTCGCCTCTTTCAGAGGCATTCTCAGACAACTACTTTTGCAAATTTTTGCTTACGTTCGAATGATTTTAATTGTACTATTTTGATATATTATAATAAAAATCAAATAAAATGGGAGGGGATGATAGAAAAACAAACAAACGATAATGGTAATACAAATGACATTTACACTAGGAGATGATTATCTAATGAGTTGGATCAATAAGGACGGGTTAAACCGTTAGAAAATATATTACTATTCTGATATATTATTATAAAAATCAAATAAAAATGGGAGGCAAAGGAGACAACCTGTTCGTTTAATAAATTATAGTTAGGTAAGAATTTTTGTCTATTTATTTCTAAGATCTTTTGTTTATCAAGTTTTAAAGATTTATTGTTAACATGCAGGGTTTTAAAGTTTTTAGAGGTATGTATGCTAATTAAGGAACAAATGGTTCCCAAATGAAGATAAATTTTAAGTGGAAAAAGTACTAAAAATCTTTTATTATTTATATTATAATGCCATTCCACCAAGTATTGACAGTGAACACCTTAAAAGTGATTTCTCTTAATATTGTTAATAAGTATTTATCATTTTAGATATTTTAGCATATATACATTTTTAAAATTATTTTTT
The DNA here is from genome assembly GCA_031772345.1 of Himalopsyche anomala. Taxonomy (NCBI): domain Eukaryota; kingdom Metazoa; phylum Arthropoda; class Insecta; order Trichoptera; family Rhyacophilidae; genus Himalopsyche; species Himalopsyche anomala. The sequence continues at coordinate 23,010,565 of CM062834.1, read as the reverse complement.
AGTTTCTAACTAAGGTTTAAATACTGTCAATAAACAGTGAAACTGATATGTCATGGCAGGAAACGTGATTTTTTAGGATGGCAGGTTATGGGTTAATTACACGAATGTTTGTGATTAATTCAATTTAGTAATTTGTCTTAATTATTGGTGGAACTGTAGACCGCTACATTTATCCTTAAAAATACATGATTAGTCCTGTTAAAGATTGGTTAATTATTTTTTTATAATAATTGCATTTTGCGGGACATACCAATATACTATCGCCAATTACACGAAGACCGTCGCAGAGAAAGATAATAATCAATACATGGAAAATGATACAAAACCACAGTTTTATTTTGTCAAACATGGTCAACTTTGCAAGAATCCTCAAATCAAAAAAACTATATAGCCATAATAAATAACTTATTTTATATTAATATGCCACTGTCGTGTGATGAAGTAATTATTATAACATATCCAGTGATGTACTGCTTAAATTTTATTATTTATTTAATTATTTAATTAACATTGCATGAGGTTGACAAATTAAAAATTTAAAACTTTTACACAGAAGAAAGAAAATAAACACAATTTAATATTAAAGCAGTAGAAAAAAAATCGGCAAGGAAGTCAACTGAGTAAGCTCCGACGAACTCTACATTAATACATAAAAAATAGTATTCGTTGGAACTCACCCACGTCTACCAGGAATATGTCGACGACCGAAGCAATATTGTTGAACACCGTTAAGCCATTTATGGCTAGGCTCTTCTTACCTTGGTAAACACTAGAGTATTCAATGCCGGACCCTTTTTGTGATCCCGAAATTTCGGGATTGACAATTTTTGGTCGGCGATTTTTCAAACAATTTCAAAAACCCAGAAAACGTTTTTTTTAGCTCTTCCAAAAATTTTCTAATCAAAAATCACAGGAATGTACAGGTTTACTAATAACTGTGACGGTTTTTATTCGTCTATCACAGGGGTGGAGGTGGGGAACCTTTTCATTTCTAAGGGCCACATTCATTTATCTCAATCAACATAAGGTTGCAGTAAAGAAAATGTTGACACCCCTTTTCTTTCGACTGTCGAGCATATAATGCGTTGATCTCTTTTGCTTGCGTTTAATTTTTTGATCAAAGTGAACATTTTGATCAAGTCAAAAGGCCGCATCAGAGTAGCCAAGAGGCCACAGGTTGCCCTCCACTGGTCTATCATCTGCTGTGTGATGGTGACTTCTGAAACATGATTTAACAAATGGTGTGGAAGTCGATCTTTGAATTACGATAATTAAAAATAATTTAAGAACCGGCTCTCTGAACAAAAAATATTTTAGCAACCGGCTTGACAGAGCCGGTGCGAACCCATAACAGCACATCACTGAACATATCCATAGCAAAGTTACAATTAATTTTATTTCATTTAGTTTAAAATGCCTTTATACTAATTACATGATTATCATCAGCTAAACATAATATTGTATGCATTTATTTATTCGCATACTCTTATTTTGTAACAATTTTCTATTGTATTTTGTTGATAATTAATTTCCTGATAGTAGTTCATGAACACCATAAAACAAATGATTACAAAACCATCAAAGACATGCAAATTTCGAAACAGTGGCGTACCTTGCGTGTGAAAGGATGGTGTATCGAAAGATTTGAATCATTCAAATTTTGAAAACTTTCACACGTTTTGTCTTTAACGACCCGGGATTTGATTGTCTATCCCGAGGAAAGACAACACGTTGAAAGACCACGACTTTCTGGGTGGATGAAGTACAGTTTTTACACTCCAAATTGGACATTTTACAAAAAAAAAAACAATTTTTAAGCAACTGGATAATTTATTGATTAGATCAAGAGTTACCAACCCCGATTTCGGAGCGCCCGCCGATACTAATTTGGGCAAATCGTTAAATTCATGGGTTATAAAAAAATGTGGTGCCCGCCGCCTTTATTTAAGAATGCACTCAAGGGTCCAAGAAGGTTGGTAACCCCTGAATTATGTTTATTTATACACATTTTCATGAAATATTATTTTACCTACTTACAGAATATGTACCGCGGACACGGGGTTGGTGACCTCTGACCTAATTAATAAATTTTCCAATTGTTTACAATTTTTTTTTTTTGTAAAGTGTCCAATTTGGAGTGTAAAAACTGTACCAGAGGATCTACGAGTAGATTATTAATGTTTATAATTATTAGGTGATCGTTCTCGTGATGAGCGAAACTGGTTTTGATCATATTAAATAAATGTAAAATCAGTGCAAAAAAAAATCGATTTTTTAATGATCTGAATAAATCATGTTAGCTTAAAAATATAATGAAAAGCTCTAGAGATAAAGTTCAAAACTTTCTTGACAAAAAAAAAACTTTCAAAGTCTCTAATGGCGATATTTTCTTTAAGTTCGAAATAACAACATATCTATAGCTCTAGAAACGAAAGAAAACCAATGACAGAATTCGTTTTTTATTGTTTTGTTATGTATACAGGGAGTCTATGAAGAAGTTAACTGGTGTGAAATTCAAATTAAAAAACAATTTGAAGCATACGACTTCCTAATGAATGTGTCTCGACAATATTTTTTTTTACGACAACTGTATGTTTCTCAGTTACTAAACCTTTCTTTTTGCATAGAGATTATTAATAAAAGGATAAGACTTTTAAAAGGCAGAACTATTTGTAAACTAATCACTTCGGCACTAATTTTCTAAACTGATCACTAATTTTCGGCATTTATGTTAGTTTTAAAATTGATAAGATTACAGCAATTGTGTATGTTGACACACAGGTGACAAAGCATAGAGTAGCATGCGCGACCAGCGTATACTATGACAACTCCGTCAAGCAAGTAATTTTTTATCAATGTCTGCTACTAATGTAGAGAAAATGGCTATTCAAAAGCAAGGATGTATCTACACAGAAGTTTTTCTACAAAAACTGTTTGTGAGTCGCGTAACCTCTCTTTTTTTCAAAGTGAGTAGTATGAATATAAGGATAAAGCTAAGACAGGACTAGCAGTGGTGGACGGAAACTTTTAGACATCTCAAACACCCATGACTTCAAACAAAATCGATAAATCGATTGAAAAAAAATAATTTTGAATCAATTACGGGCAAAATTCTTTAAAAATTGGGTTTGAATGATTTTTTTATCCATGTCCGCTCCCAATGTGGAGCATATGGACTCCTAATGGAGTTTATCTTAACAGAAATGTTTCTGCGAGAACTGCTTGTTACTCAATTGCTCAACCTCTCTTTTTCCAAAGAGAGTAGGATTAGAAGGAAAGGGCTTGGACAAGACTAGTGGTTAGCTAATCGCTCTTGATACGCCTCGTTCATAGGATGGGATGGGTGGGAGGAGGGAATTCAAGACATCACATACATCCATGCCTTTGAATCGATTGAAAAATCAATTTATAAAACTGCTCGTACTGGGATCCGAACCCGTGACCTTCGAAACGGGAGCCAACGACGTTGACCACCTGACCACACAGGCGGCACAAAACTAATATGCTAAATTTATAACGTAGGCAGTCTTAACATTAACCCACTTTTGCCCAGTGTTCCAATATTGAAAAATTTAGTATTTTTACTTCCACTCCATTATGCATGACACAATATAAGTTGAGATCGTATCAGTCTCAATCAGTCTGCAGCTAGCAAGCGTGAGGATCGTTACGAGTGGTATTTTTTCAGGTTTGAACCTGTCGGAGTGAGCAGTGTTTTTTTTTGTTTGCATCAATTACGGGCAAATTCGGGCAAAAATGGGTTTGACAAAAAAAATAATATTATAATCAACCGTATCTTTTTGATAACCCTATCCCTGTATTTTCCTCGTGCCCCTACTCCACTTTATCACAATGATACATGGGTCTAAGTGTCCCCGCAAATTATTACCGTTTATTTCCGACGCACGTTTTTAGAGCTCGGTGGCATATTTGTTGTATTTTTTTTTTGTTTTTTTTGTTCTTATTTTTTATAACCGTCTCCGGCAGCTGATAAGCGAAATAACAAATTGCAAATAATGAAACATCAATGTCTCATATACGTGGAAAAAAATTGATGCATTTACAGCTCAATTTGTCATGCTCATCTTATTTCTGTGTAAAGCTAATATGGTAATAAATAAAACAGCTACATTAAGAAAGCTTTTTTATTTCGAGCTTTTAAGCTTATTATAATTTATATTATCGTACTCCTGTTCATTTCATGTCAGGTCAGTGGTGTAATGGTAAACGTCGTTGGCTTCTGTAAAGGATCTCACTGGTTCTAATCCCAGTACGAACAGCATTTTTTTCAATTGGTTTATCAATTTCTGTTTGAAAGCATGGGTGACGTCTTAAAATCCCTTTTTACAATTCCAGTCCTTCCATAAATCCTCCCATAAGTCCTTCCATAAGTCCTTCCATAAGTCCTCCCATAAGTCCTCCGATAAGTCCTTCAATAAGTCCTCCCATAAGTCTTCCCTTAAGTCCTCCTTTAAGTTCTCCCATAAGTCCTCCCATAAGTTCTCCCATAAGTTTTCTCGTAAGTTCTTCCATTAGTCCTTCCATAAGTCCTCCCTTGGTCCGTTCCTTCTAGTTCTGTGGAGTCGGAGTCGTGGAGTCGAAGTATTTTTGCCGTAGTCGTGAAAATTGAGCGGCTCGAAATTTTTTTTGAACAATATATTAAATATTCAAACAAAATAGTCTAAAGTTGATATTACATGCTTGGCTGACTAAAGATGATCAGATGGTATACATATATATAAGTTAAGATGAAATTATTGAAAAAAATCCTTGGAGTCGTTTAATTTAAAGCTGGAGTCGGAGTCGGAGTCGTGTTTTTTTTACACTCCACAGCCTTGGTTTCTTCAATCGTTTATCTTTTCGATGAACAATTGAGCAACTAAGTAACAATTGGTACTCGTAAAAAACTTCTGATTCGATACCTCCAAGTGGTCACTTGCTAAACATTGGGAGCGGTAATGGATTATTTTTCTTTTTTAATAAAAGTATTTTTTTAGGATACATTAAAATTAAATAAGAAACTCTGCCCTCATTAGCTGTGAAATCTGTTTTTGATATAATGATAATCATGTCTGCTCTAGGTTTGAGCATATGAATAGAATTTTAAGTGCTACTCTATAGAAAAAAAAATTTTTTTGCAATTATTATTTATTTGCTCACCATATTTTTAAAAAAATTCAAAAGTATTAGTGAAATTAAATTACAATACATTTAAAACATAATAAAAAAAAATCAGGACTGTGGAGTCATGTAAAAAAAGACGACTCCGACTCCGAGGAAATTTTTCAAAAATTTCATTTTAATTTATATATTTGTATACGATCAGATCATCTGTAGTCGGCCAAGAATGAAATGTCAACACTTTGTGCTATTTTGTTTGAATACACTTCATTAAAAATATTTTTCAAAAAAAGTCGAGCTGCTCATTTTTCACGACTCCGACTCCAAAGCCCTAAAAAAAACTTAAATAATGAAAATATTTACTAACATCACGAATTTTAGTATGTGGATGACTTGTGGCAGCAAGCTCAAGATTCTGTTAGTGGTTTTACTATAAATCGATTTGCATTCATAACTCAAAATACCCAATTTTTGACAACGTTTTCAGGCAGTGTACCAACGATATACATATTGGAAAATACGCTTCTTTGTCATTTTTTGTATCAAAAAATGTTACATACCAATCGAGACTATTTTTGATATTTCAATATGAGTACCCAATTCCGAAGGAAAAATTGACAAATGTAATATCTCAACTACGAAAAAATCAGACGCGAGTTTTCATGCAACTTCACAGCGAAATATTATTATGCTTGGTATTTGAGTCAAAGCCAAATTGCAATAAAAATGAAATGCATTTCTATGGAGCAGAGACTGGTTTTGGAATACGAACGAAAGGAATTTTACCTATACGGCTATAATACATTTGTACATAAAAACATTGGTGTAAGAAAAATGAGATGTGTTACAAAACGGTAAGCTTGCAAACATATTGTGGTTTTAGCATTATTAAAAAAACAGATACCACAGTACTAGGGCTTGTCGGCTTACAAAAACCGTTTTTTGGCAAAATTTTTGACATTCGAAAACCGGTTTTTCAACTTCGTAACCGGTTGTGCCGAATTTTCCATAAACGAGTCTATAAACAAAAAGAAATAAAAATTGGATCTTTTATTTGATGGCTTAAAGACCATACGCCCCACATCATTATCCAGCGAAAGGATCAGGAAATTTTGTAACAAAACTATCATTGGACGCTTTGTGTTTTCTTAAATCATATTTTCTGAAGAGTACCACTAAATATTTTTTTTAATGTGTATTATTATGTAAGTATATAAATAAACAACATTTAAAATATAACTTTTTCTTGTCATTTTAATTGAATTATCCATTTGTTGTAAAACTTCTACAAACGGTTTTTGTATAAGCCCTACACAGTATTCGATTCATCATATGATATATGTGGCTATTTTTTAAATTAGCTACAGTATTTTTATTGTAAAATTATTTGAAAATTGTTTTGTGCTCAGTTTGGTTTGCCATTTCACTATCAATAGACTTGCGTTAGAACAATTGCACATTTATTTATTCGTCACAGTCAATGGAGAGCGCTATGATTACTGACATCTTCTTTTTGCAATTGACTAGGATTAATGTGTAAGAGCTGTGATTTCAACAAGAATTTGTAAATCAGTGAAAACCAATGGAGAATGCTATGATTTCTGTAATTTTTTTTCTTTATGTGATTTCAACAAGACGGTGTACCATGCCAGTCAGTGGAAGTCACAAATCGGCTGTCGCTGGGAAAAATTATGTTAATTCGGAGAACAAACGTCTAAAATAAAAACACTATTTATTACCATATATTGAAATTTTAAAGGTTATTTTGTATTATATAACATGGTAGTTCACACCGCTTTTTGAGATTCTCAGTGAGATCGAACTTTTCTTCCTAATATAGAAAGGTTAAGTTATATGGTAGAGGAAGATACTGTTAGCACTAGAAAAATATCCGCGTAAAAATATATTCATTATAAAATAGTTTTACAAGAAGGTCTATTAAAAGAATCAACGAATCTTTTATCTTTTCAATATGCAGTAAAATGTGCAATAAACAATTGGTATTTTCCAATACCAAAAGAATCAAATACAGTACACCTTTTTAATGTATTTTAATTTGTATACATAACACTAGCATTGTATTACATCACCAGTTGATAATACTCGTCATGAGTGAAACCGGTACTGATCTTAATAAATAAAAGTAGTTGTTAGTACAATTGCATTTTTTTAAAACAATTCTTTTTTACTAAGTATTGAACGTAAGCAAGCTAAAAGTACAACAGATTTATGAATAGCTAAACAAAATATATTGAATTAATTTAAGATTTCGACTGAATTTGCTTGGTGGAATTTCAATACTAAATTTGAATCGTTCAAATTATGTACATTCACACAAGTTTTGTCATTGACGACCAGGGTTTCTCCTTTCGGCATCTTCAGGCGTTCAAGTGCACGGATGAACTTGAACTGACGCTTAGTAAATGAATGTTTCGTGTTTATATAAGAAATAAATGTATCATTGAACTTAAAGTCATTGCTGGCGAAAAGGATTAGCCCACGGGAATGCCCACAGATTTGAATGGTGAGTAGTTTTGAGAATTATATTTATTTTGTTTGATAGAAAAGGTTTCATGATTATATTTATATGCTGGTATAACAATGTTATTTAACCAAGCATTCACTATAAGCACCGTAACAGTACAACAGATTTATAAATAGCTAAATAAAATTTATTAAATTAATTTATGTATTCATATAACTTCTCATTCCATAAGATTTCTTCAGTCAAGTGGGCATTGATCTATTCAATTTCAGTATTCACAGGTTCAAATCCCTGCACGAAGTATGTGTTAACTATTTGCTGACCCATTTGACATAAAAATACTTTGCAACCCTATCCGTTTTCCTTATATTAGGGGAAAGATTCAAAACGGAAAACGGATTTTTCCCGTCGTGACGTTTGCTCGTCCCAGCGTAATTGGAAGATTTGTACCGCACTCAAACTGCAGTTTGCATTAAGTCCTCTTGGCAGTGGTTCCGCGCAATACGGAGCCAAGTCCTCGGTCTGTGTGAACTGCAAAATCTTCCAAGTTACTTTGAGGAGGTTTCAACGGTCCACAAAATTAGAGCTTTTTTATGTCCGATGATTCCGAATGGTGACCTAAAAGTTAAACTATTCATGAGTGACAATAATTACAAAACTAGAGCAAAGTATTTTTTTTAAAACTGCTCAATATACATATCGACTGTGGAAAGGAAAAAGGACATAACCCACAGTTTTTTTTAGATAATCACAATGTATCAAACTTGATACATGTTTTATCAAAAGGACGTAAGCTGTAAATGCCGAATTAGTATCTACATTTAGCTTTTAAGTCTGAAAAAAGATGAACTTGTGAAAATTGAAACCAAGAAAAAATGTTTTTCCTAGACAATTTCTTAAACTAATATTAAATTATGTCAATTAAACACCAGTTTAGAACTCTCCGTTCACTTCAAGGTTATGAATATTTCATAATTTGCATATGTTCCAAAGTCATCAAAACACGTTTTTTTTACGAGTGGTAGGTAAATTTATTCTTCTTTCTTCTTCCTTGGCCATGTTTGCTCCCTATGTGCAGCATATGGCCGCCACGCGGCATCTCCATGTTTCCCTGTCTCCCGCTAATTGCTTTGCTTCCTCCCATGACATGCCAGCATCCCTCAGTTCCGCCGAGTACATATTATATGGATAGTACCCGACGGACGTCCGGGACGCCGGAATCCCACCGGTTGAAAGAAGAGGCAGGAAGGATTGAGACTTTCCGGAGGCATCCGCAGCACGTGACCCAGCCAGTTTCAACATCTCACCACAAGCACTGACGTGACGGGACGCTGTCTTATACGCTCCCTTATCTCTGAATTCCTCACAAAATCAAACCACCTCACTCCCATTATCCGACGCAAGCATCTGTTCTCGAAGCTCAGTATACGGTTTTTCTGAGTCTTCGTCAGGTGCCATGATTCGCAACCGTAAAGCAGTACCGTCAGAATGCAAGCGTTGAATACGTGGCATTTGGTTTTAATCGAGTACAGCTGTGTGTCCCAGAGAGTCCACATTGAGTTGAATGTGGCTCCAGCCAGCCATTCCTGAACGAAATTTATTGGCTTACTATAAGTCCAGTTCTAGCATTACTTATCTATCTTTTCCCTGTTTGGCAATAAGTAAATGATGGTTTTTGTAGTTAAACTTATATTTAAGATATATTCAATTATGAGTGTATATGCCAAAAATTGTTAGCGGGTGTGATTTTTTTTCCATGTCCGCTCCCAATGTGAAGCATATGGACCCCTTATGGAGTTGAGTTTATCTCAACAGGAGTGTTTCTACGAGAACTGATTATTACTCAGTTGCTCAACCTCTCTTTTTCCAAAGAGAGTAGGAATATAAGGAAAGGGCTAAGACAGGACTAGTGGTTAGCTAGACCCTCTCGATACGCCCCGTTCATAGGATAGGTTGGGTGGGAGGGGGTAATTCAAGACATCACATACATCCATGCCTTTGAACAGAAATTCATTAATCGATTTAAAAATCAATTTATAAAGCTGCCGTACTGGGATTCGAACCCGTGACCTTCGTAGCGGTAACCAACGACGTTAACCAATCGACCACAAAGGCGTTCACGGGTGTGATTAAAAATACAAATTACATTTTTACTAACTTACAGTTCACTGTAGTGTGCCCTTCATTTTATTGAGTGGGCTTAATATTAAATTAAAAATAGTAATTTCATCTAGATAATATAAATTTAAAAATGAGTAAGATTTCTTTTCTTGTAATAATTCATTTTGAAAATTCATTTTTATGCTTGAGAGAAAATTGTCTTTTACGCTTACATTAATAAATAATTCGTTATTGGGGACATCAGCTTCAAATACTATTTTAATAAAAACACAATGTTTCTTTGTACTTTATTCCACTTCATTTAATAGGTCTGGACCGGTTTCGTTTATTGCGAGCATTGTCAACTGACAGTTGACATTGTCATTGACCTATTAAATAAAGTGAAATTAAGTACAAAGGAATAGTGTGTTTTTATTATTATAATGCCTTTCCACCAAGCATTGACAGTGAACACCCTAAAAGTTATCAAATAGTATTATTGGACATTTTGTGAATTTGCATAATCTTAGTTTTAGTAAGATAGTCACAATATAAAACAATCTTCCATTCGGAATTCTTGTCTTGTTTCTCTCTGGTACAGATCTTTACTGCAGCAATCAACGTTTTTCACTACCATTGATCATCGTTTTCCCTTTGCCAATTAATGACCGCTTCTGATTCTTGTCATTTTTTTTTACCAGCCATGGAAATTTTAATGCAAAATGTAGCCCTGGCCAAATTGTAAGGCTGTGCTGAGGTACAACAAACCATTCTCTCACAGATGTGCTGTCGAACAGTGTTTATCAACTGGGGGGTACAGAGAAAAAATAATTTTAGGGGAGCTACAATACAGTTAAAAAGGTTAGAAATAATTGGTCTTGATAAAATGTTTTCCGAAAAACATAGGTATGCCACGGAAAAACATGATATTCAAAAAGGTCCACGGATCAAAAAAGGTTGATAAACTTTGCTATAGAACACGCTGACTTTATTGCGACTGAGGTTTCCATCGCAACATTTGGATATTTTAGTAATTAATTTGGGGATCGCTAAATCTTCGATTCTCCGCTAGTCATTAAGATTGACAATAACAGCGTGCCCTAAATACACGTATTATACAGAAAATTTTGTATACATTTGATTAAAGTGGCTGAAATAGCCTTAGATAATTACTTGTTTTACTTTTTTTAAATATTTTCTTAAGCATACCATTTTTTTATAGAGTATGGTTCAATTTTTCATTTACATATCGACTGTGGAAAGGAAACAGCACGAAACCCACACATAAAAAATTGCACAAGAGACACAAGCAACGTTTTTTGATGATTTTAAGTAAAAGGCAAACTATTAAATATACACAACCTTTTAGTGCATGGAGACTGATAAACTGCCTTTTAATTGACTTTATCTGATATCAAACCTATACATTTAAAAAAAACTTTTTTTTATGTCTTTTTTCGTAATTGCAATTTCCACAGGTCGTTCATTTTTTTTTTAAATTTGAAAGCTAACTTTAGATACTAATTCGGCATTTTCAGCTTACATCCTTTTGGTAGAATGTGTATCACGTGGTATAGATTGTGATTATCGTAAAAAACTGTGGATTAAGTCCTTTTTACTTTCCACAGTCGATATGACGATTTTCTATATTTGATTGATCAACTTTTTTTTTTCGCCATATTTGTAAGACACGTCTAGGGCAACTTTCGAAATTGAATACCATGTTCATTGCGATATTCAGCGATTATATTTTAGATTGATTTTCCACGCCGCATGCTTTTGGATTCATTCGTCTCGCTGAAATAAGAAAGAAAAAACTCCAACTGGGACTCACAGCCAAAATTTCGTCATCCGCTGTTGGTCTTTCGTAATTTAAAATAAACGAAAAATAATAAATTTGCCGTACTACAAAAATTGCCAATTTCGGAGACAGTAAAATAATAATTATACCACTCAAGTTTTGGCGTAGCCAAATGCAGATTGAAAGTTATTGAGTTTTTATTTACTCGTATATATAACTAAAGGATCGAATCCACTAATTAAAACACAGTTTTTTCCTACTAATGAATATTTTTCGGCTCGTATTTTTCCGGTCAGAATAAATATTAAATTGTCATAATATATCGGTCGGAATTCAAATAAAATTTAAAAAATCTAACCTAACATAGCATAACTTAACCTAACCTAACCAAAGTGGTATAAAATATTCTGACCATATAATATTTTTATTTTGACCGTTCATATCGTTATTCTGACCAAAAATTGATTTAAATTCTGACCATTTAATTTGTTCCCATATTTTTCTTACAAAGGCTGAGGTAATTAATGCGCCCGATGATTTAGTAAGCTTTATATTTTTGTTTGTTATATCAGCAGGTTTGAATCCTTGAACGGTTATTGGAATAGCTCACTGATTGAATTGGCATACATTCAGTACAACTCCATTATGAAAAGGTAAAAAAATATCAATATTATAAAAATATAACGCGGCACCTCCATGTTTCCCTGTCTCCCGCCAACTGCTTTGGTTCCTCCCATGACATGCCAGCATCCCTCAGTTCCACCGAGTACATCTTATGGATCGTACCCGATGGACGTCCGGGGCGCCGGAATCCCACCGGTCGAAAAAACATGGAGGCAGGATTGAGGCTTTCCTGAGGCATCCGCAGCACGAGACCCAGCCAGTTCCAACATCTCTCTATAACCACTGACATGACGGAGCGCTGTCTTGTACGCTCCCTTATCTCCGAATTCCTCATAAAATCAAATCACCTCACCCCCATTATCCGACGCAAGTATCTGTTCTCGAAGCTCAGTATAAGGTTTTTCTAAATCGTCGTCAGGTGCCATGGTTCGCAACCGTATAGCAGTACCAGTAGAATGCAAGCGTTGAATAAGTGGCATTTGCTTTTAATCGAGTACAACTGTGTGTCAGATTATAAGCAGTTAATAATAAACAACGATGCTCCATTCAGAGAAAACGTAACCAGCTCGATTGATTATTTTATTTTTCTTATCTAATCGATGTATAAAAATAGTTTTACGAATCTCAAATCGTGAGGCCGTTTTTAACCGGTTCTCTGCTACCGAAGTGTTAACACGCCATACAATTTCGTGCTCGTAGGGCCGGCCATATATTAGTCTATGGGGCCGGCTATACAAAATGTGCGTGTTTACACGCAGTAATTGCGACGCGGCTTCAAGGCCACAATAAACGTATTAATAATTAAAAAATATCATGCATATAGCGACATCTCTTGGAATCAAAGTGGGATACTTAAACTTAAAAGACGTTGTTTTGTAATCTATAATACAACGAAATAAAATTTAAATAAAGCTTTTTTGTTGGGTTCAAATTTGTTGCTAGCAGGGCTATAATTCCTTAGCGGTAATTTCCGTTTTTGAAACGATTTTCGATAAATAACCCATCGAATATTTATATGGTAAGTGTTTGTGATGTACTATTTTTATATGTCCAAAAAGTACATATTTATAAGGTTTTATTTTTTGAAAGAAAATCACGGCTCTTCATGCAAGGTCATATTAATACCGCACGGCACAGATCAGGTTAACAGACAATGTTTTTAGTTTCTATTTTAAAATAAGCATTTATTCGAATCGGAATTTGTATCGTTTTCCCAGTGGTTTAAAAGCGACACGTGTTTAAAAAAATACACCGTGACACGCGTTGAGTAAGAGGAAATTTCTTTATGTTAATAAGTTTTGGAAGTTGATTACAAGAAGTTAAGGAAAACTTTATGAAAGTTTTGTTTTTCCATTTCTCATCGAGTTTGTATTCATAGTCCACAAAATGTTTATTTACGTTTGTTTTTATTAAATTTTATATTCAAAACAGTTTTTCAGAATACTAAAATATGTTTTTATGAATTTGAAAAGAGATAGGTAACACTGAAGCTACTGTAAAACCTACACCGAAAAACTAAAAAAAGAGCTTTTTAATAATTTTGATGTAAAGTGCATTTTTGTATGTTACTCTTTCTTTTTTACAATATACTAGAGATGCTTTTATAACATTTCTAATATATCGAAATAAGTGTTTGTTTATTCGTACTTTATGCATTGCCACACTGCTCATCCTATTAGAATAAAACTTTGACAAACTTTTTGCTTGAACTTCCGGGAAAGTTACAGGTGTAGTAAAATTAATTTACAGTAGGTCTTGTATATAAAAATCAATGTTTGTAAGTCTGCCGTACAGTTCATTTTGACAACGTATGCTTAAATTTGCGCGAAGGTTATAGTACAATTATCTTATAGTAGGTTGCGCGTGTGTCGTACCATAGACCATCGGCAGCAAATGTCAAACAGACAGAAAAAGAAAACATGCGCTTAAATAAACACAATTAAAACACAAACAATTTCTTTCTTTGAGTGGCATTGTAATGCTTGGCGGAAACCGGCTAGTGATAAATAAAAATTCATTGACAAACCAAATTTGCAACTACTAAAAGGATGTATTCAGGTACTATAGCGCAGCGGTTAGCGTTGTGGTCTTCCATGCCAGACTTTACGGGTTCGAGTCCCAGTACGAACAAGATTGTTTTTGAACTATTTTTCGACTTCTGTTCGAAGGCATTGGTGTTTGTGATGTCCCTCCCACCATTTCTATACATTTAACAACTGTGCGTAGCGAGATCGATACGCCAGCCACTATTCCTGTCCCAGCCTTATTCTTATATCCCTACTACTCTCTTTAAAAAAGATTGGTTGAGCGATTGAGTAACAAGCAGTTCTCGCAGAAAAAAATATGTTGAGATATCTCCAATAGGTCGTATGCTTCACATTGGATAAAAAAAAGTTTTTTAATCCATGGTAAAACCAGTTCATGAGATCACATTTTGTTAGTACTGTCATAACAAATTTTATTTTATTTAATTTCCACTACTAATGTAGATTATATGACTTCCTTACTAAGGTCTCAACAAAAGTTTTGTACAAGAACTGCTTGTTATTCAATCTCTCATTGGTGGCTTAGATTTTTACTGTTATTTCAATGTTAGATTGTTTTGCATTATTAATGCTATTTATTATTTTTGGATCGATCGATAAATATAAAAACAAATTTGCTTATGTTTTAATGATATGGAAATCATATTTATCAAATTTGGACGACCAAGCCGAGGAAAAGCAAATCGGTTAATTAAAACTATGTTTCAGAGGAATATGATAGTGAACAGTAATTATCACATATACAAAGAAAACACCGAAAAATTTAACAGTATTCAGTTGGTTAATTGCTTTTACCACAAAGAGATTTTTTTATGACCAATAATTTATTTTGATGTTGCCAGTGTAAAGTAAAAATCGGCAGAATTTATTACATCGTTAGATTCGAATTTGGTTAGTTAAAAATTTTGAATTTAAATTTAATTGCTTAAGGTCGATCAATATCTGTAATTTACTACAATCGTAGCAGACACGATTTTCTTGATAATGTTCACATCGCACATTCAGACCATATATTACAGCGGTTCTTAGCATATGGGTCGAGATCATAAATCGGGTTGGTTAGATGTTCAGTGGGTGATAGTGTTTTCTCTGAAACAATGTTTTCCAGGTTTTTTTTATATCAAATTAAAAAGTTAATCTGAGGGCGTATTTGCATTAATGTTTTTAGAGTTTTGTTGAAGGGTGTGATCGCTTCAGAGGTTCGCTTCATATTGGTGAACTCAATCCACAATGAAACCGGTCCATGTGGACACCATATGTATATAAAGAATGATGATTATTTATAATTTAAATCGTTAAGTCTAAAAAGAAGAAAATCTGTTCGTACTGGGATTTGAACCCGTGCCATGAAACCGACAAAGAAGTGAACGGATTTTATAATTGATATAAAATTTATTCTAAGAGTTTCAAATTTAAAAACTTGTCTAATAATAAAATTATTATATGTAAACGATAATTGTCGTGTCGCCTGTGCGTTCGAGTGGTCACTGACGTTGGCTACCACTACGGAGGTCACGAGTTTGAATCCCAGTATGGGCAGTTTTATAAAATGATTTTTTAATCGATTTATGAATTTCTGTTCAGAGGCAAGGATGTATGTGATGTCTTGAATTAATCCCTCCCACCCAACCTATCCTATGAACGGGGTGTATCGAGAGCGATTAGCTTACCACTAGTCCTGTCCTAGCCCTATCCTTCTATTCCAACTCTTTTTGGAAAAAGAGAGGTTGGGCAACTGAGTAACAAGCAGTTCTCGTAGAAACACTTCTGTTGAGATAAACTCCATTAGGAGACATGGTAATTAAAAAATTGTCGTGTCTGCCACAGTGGTCGTATGATAGTGTGAACAATCCTTTATGCCAGAATATATTTTTTTGTAATGATGTGAAATTGTTTTAATGTCTAGACCGTCTTGCTAAAAAAACACAATGCCACGTACAATTAATTAAAAACCTTCATTTATTACGTCAAATATTTGACTTTACAGCAATTGTTCAATGTTCCGAATATCTATAAAAACTATAAAACAAAAAATTAATGTGTCTGTATGTTACATGAACTCTTGTCAAACGGTGGCTACACAAAATATTCACATGTCACTCTTACTTGCATTTTTGGTAAACTGTGCTATTTTTAGCTTACAATCATTCCAATTAACCACTTGGATCCCAAGCGGACAAAGGTGTCCGGAACATATGCAAGCGAACACTGATGTCCAAGACATTTAAAAAAATCAAATTCTTGGTATGCTAATAGAATATTAGCAATATTTTGATAAGTATGTGTAGTGCCATCTATACTGAGTCAATAAAGGTTTTTATAATATCGAATTAGAGTGTATATTAGGCAAAATTATTTTTCTCCAAAAAGATAGCACGGGCAAACCATTTCCTGCATTTGTCTTTCAAATCGAAAATAAATAGACAAAAGAAATTTTAGATATTTAGGCAGGGGTGGGCTGGAAGGGCTCGAACGGGCTCGCGTGAGTCCCTTGTTATATTTTACTAAGGCTGGCGAGCTCCTTGTTAATATAAGAGAAAACAATATTCTCAGATCAAATGAGTACATAACTGCAATTTCTGACTTGCATATTATATTATCTAGGAAAGCTTCAGTATACACAGTTGTACATTTTTTTGTCATTTAAATTAATCAGTTTACGGTAAATCTGCATATTGTTACATATTATAAATATATTAAGTAACTATCGATTGCTTATTTAAGTGTTGCATATAATTCCATCGAAGTGATAAAAAAAAACTCACTGCTTCCCCAGAACACCTAGAATTGCTTTGATATAAAGTGAGTCCTTTATTAACGTATTAGCAGCCCACGGTTGTAACTAGGAATTATTAAAATAATTAGCCTAAAAATATTGGTTGATCTATTGCAATTGTGTAAAGCTTTGATATAAAGTAGTAGTTGCAGTCGAAAGCTTGTCTATAAATTGAAGTTGTATTGTTGAAATAATGCAATATACTCGTACATATTGACTTTTGGCAGCGAGGGCAAAGTGGTGTGGAGAAGACTTGCGAAGAAATTCTCATCACAACAGACTCTGATTGGCTTACATTGAACGTGCCAGGAATTTTGGTTGAATCTGGCAAAAGTGACCTAACTCTTTGAAAGCTCTCACTATTTGAAGCTTTTGGCTTACCTTCACGGGATACAAAGAGGAAGGGATTTGCCTAAGAATACTTTAGTTGGGTAAGATTTTTTTTACAATATAAATTCATTAACTCAGACTCAAAGCTTGCTATGAAGATAGTCAACGTTTTCGTATTGATTATAATCTGTATGTGATAACTTTGTTTAGAGGGTTTTCAGTCAAAATGTCTTTAGGGTATTTAAGAACAAACATAAGCACGATTCTAATTCTTTAATTAAAAATTACAAAACGGAGGTTGGGATTGTTTTCATTTGATTTTGAAAGTTAAAGGGTAAATTAAAAATAAAAGTAAAAATTCATTAGAAATATTAAAAAGAGTAAATCCTAACTGAAAAAATTAACAACGGTGAGTCACCTTTAATATTTTGAATGTTATCCCCTAATTACTCATTTTTTTCATTGGTTTATTATTTTTTTAAAACTCTAAATTGTTCACTCCTAACCTATTATTGTTTATTTGAAAAAGTATTTCAATTTTTTTGTGTTATATTATTTATCATAATTGGGATCACTTTCTGCAAAATTCCTTCTACCAACCGCCACGGGCATGCATCTGTATCAATTCGACGTTTTCCATGGCGTGAGTAACCATTTCCGTGGTTCAGTTTTGTGCTAGGATCGTCTAGGATCGTCCAGGAACAATTGACTTAGCTTATAGAATTGTATATAAAATGATTTTCGATTCTAAAAAATGATTACAATTGAGACACCTTGTGTTCCTTAATTCTTGAGTTGAAGTTTTTGTTTGTCTGTCCTACATAACAAGCTTGACAGTCTTCACAGGTGAGGCGATAGATTCCCCTCTGAGAAAAAGATTCTCACTCATCTAAACTATTTATTAAAAATTTTCAACTCTTCAATATGCTACTTACCTTTGTATTATTGTTTCGTCAAAATTTTTCTCATAGAACCTTGTAGTACTCGGGTCGCGATATAGCATCTTTATGGATACTAACAAAACATGGTTTATTCTATCAGAACTGCTTCTTTTTCAGTCAGTCAATCTGTATTTCTGAAATTAGATGGAAAAAAGAATGACGGAAATAAAGACACACCTGGTTTATTATTAAGGTGAACAAAATGCTCTGGCTACGTTTTGTTTTTATGGATCGGTTGGGAGATGTTCTTGACCAGAATTTAAAACATCACATACATTCACTTTCTTTTAACCCAAATATGAAAGCTTTCAAGCAGGGACTACATTTTGTCTGGACCACAATCAAAAACTGTAATGTCTATCAATATGGTTACATCGCAAAATATTTGTGATGCATTTTTTTTTGAACCTCACATAAAGTTTGATGGTGACAGAGCTTACTAAGACTGTGTTATCGCAAATGTATAAACACTTGTTTGGGCAAGCTTTTGAAAAGTGTACCGGAAAATTTCATCCCTCCATAATACGCTGTAAATGTTTTTTATGTTTTGGCAATATTTTTGCGATAGCCAATATTACGATCGTGCCAGTAATTTTTTCTTTTCATTTTCAGAAAAATGTAATAAAGGTGTTGCCAATTTTGACTGGCGTGACAGGTGAAAGGTAATAGAGAATTTCCTTTTTTCGAAAAATGGTCTTGTATGTTAATTTTTTTTAAATTTGTTTACCAATAAAAACCTACGGAATCACGCGTATAATGAATAATTCATTGTGACAGTGAAACTTACACCTTTTTTCGGAAGAAATAGTCAATATTGCAGTATAAAATGAATGTATCAAAAGATATAATTAGTTTTAAATAAAAGCCATAGGTTTTATAAATACGTCACATGGAATAATAAAAGAGTAACTCCAGTTATTTTAGGTTTTGGAGTAAATGGGTTTTCGTTTGATTCAACCTCCAAGAGTATTAATTGTCGTTGGCCTCCGAGAGTTTTAATTAACAGTTGGATCCAGGGCACAGTTCTCAATTTCGTTGGCTTCCATGCCTAACCTCACGGGTTCAAATACCAGTACGAACACTTTTTTTTTTAATCGTTTTATTGATCTCTGTTCAAATGCATGGATGTTTGTGATGTCAAAAATTTCATCCTATCCTTTCAATCCTTAAAATAATCTAATAACGGGGTGTAGTGAGGATGCTTAGCTAACCACTAGTTCTAACTTTTTACTTTCTATCCATAATCTTTAAAAAAAGAGAGGTTGAGTAACTGGGTTTTAAGATAAACAATATGCTCCACATTGAGAGCGGACAACGTACACTAAGCTTCGAGAGCAGATTCTTGCGTCATATAATGAAGGTGAGGTAGTTTGATTTTGCGAGGGATTAGCAGATTCGTCATCCTTCGAAAGATCTGTCTTACCAACTGTTAATAGATCTTTTAGCCTTTCTTTACTTGTTTCTCTGGGATGAATAAATATTAATATCATAGATACAATAAAACAACCGACAAACTTTAATTAAACATATTTCAGTCTTGGAAGAGCTCTGTTCGTATTTCCCTCTCAGGTAAAACAATGTCTACCTTTCATTCCAATAGACCATCAATTACTTCGCAAACACGAATTAAAGAGATCCAAATAAGTTAAACTGTAAAACAATTGTCTTGGAAAGTAATCCTACTTCGGGATTAGTTTGGTGTTTAAAGTTTACCAACTATTCTAAAGTTCGGCGGGAGCTTTTGCCTCATTGGAATATCAAATGACTATAAAACCATGAGCTTTAAATGCCAGTGTCTGAAGGGAATACTGTATTAATGAGCTTTTGTGTGGGATATGATTAAGTATCAACATAGAAGAAGAATACGCCAACAATATATTGTTTTGTGATGATATTTGTTTTAAATACAAAAATGATAAAAACAACTATGCATGCAATTAAGTCGACGATAATAAATAGGAAAATAATAACTTTTAGGGAGCTCACTGTCAATACTTGGTGGAAAGGCATTATATTAATAAAAAAAACAACATTCCTTTGTACTTTATTCCACTTTATTTAAAAGGTCAGGACTAGGGTATCCAATCCCGGAGCCTTTTTCCAATCCCGAGATTGGGATTAGCTCACCGATGAATTTGAAATCCTCAATTTGGTATACTTTTTCCCCAGATTGTCACAGAAGCTCGTTTTTTTTTTTTTAGCTCACCGAAGAATTTGAAATCTCCAATTTGCCAATTTCGTGATTTCCTCAAAATTTCTCAATCCCGAAATCCCGGGATCGCGACCATGTCAATCCCGGGATTTTGAGATCAGAAAATTGAACGGGATCTTGGGATTGGATGCCCTAGTCAGGACCCGTTTCGCTCATTGCAAGCATTGTCAACTGATAAGAAAAATATATAAACAGTGCTATTTATACAAAAATAAATGTTTGTAATTACCATCGTTACCACTTAAAATTTATTGATCTTTGGTGATTTTTTAATTATATGTTAGAGGTGTTAAACATTTTAATTTTGTGTAATTATAGTCACTTATACTGTAATTTGTAAATTCTTTTCATTGTTAATTGTTGTGTAAAAAATTAACGATGAAAAACTTTTTATATCAAATTTATTTTTGTATATTTTTTTTAAACCATGTCCGCTCCCAATGTGGAGCATATGGACTCCTAATGGAGTGTATCTCAACATAAGTGTTTTTACGAGAACTGCTTGTTACTCAGTTGCTCAACCTCTCTTTTTCCAAAGAGAGTAGGAGAAGAGTAATAGAGATAGGACAGGACTAGTGGTAAGCTAATCGCTCTCGATACGCTCGTTCATAGGATAGGATGGGTGGGAGGGGGGAATTCAAGACATCACATACATCCATGCCTATGAACAGAAATTCATTAATCAATTGAAAAATTAATTTTTAAAACTGCCCGTACTGGGATTCGAACCCGTGCCCTCCGTAGCGGTAGCCAACGATGTTGACCACTCGACCACACAGGTGGCAAACTTTTGCCGCCAGTATAGTTAATATTATAGTTTACAATATACAATGGAACCCCCAATTACACTACCTCGAATTGCGCGCTGGCTTAAAATATTCGCCGCAAATCCCCCAATTGCACTGTCGCATTCCATTGTCGTTGTTACGAGACGGCAGTCTATGCGGTGCATACAGTCAAATGTTGGCTAGCGTTTGTGTATTCAACACGTGCCAGGCTATACACGCATAGCCAGCCAACTGTCTATGTTTTGGGTTTTGGCGCGCTTTGCATTATATCACTAAGTAACTTAATATCTCGTTCATTTTCTTTTTTTTTTTGCAAAACTATGGGAAATCTTAGTTTTGCATATTTCACGGAAAAAACCAAATCCCTAATTTTGTATAAGATTCACTCCCCCAATTACACTACCCCGAATTACACTGTGCTGACTTTAGTGTAAATGGGGGTTTTACTGTATTGATAATTTCTTCACCACTCTAAAGCTAACGACCCACCGGTGTGTCGCATACCTACTAACCACACGCTACCCACCAGTGTGTTGTCATTATTACGACGTCAATAAATATTTTTTAGAGTTTGCATCATTGAAAAAGGGTCCGACATCTCTTAAGGGCTCACAAAATGAAAATTAAGTTTTCCTTTATTAGTTTTTAGAAAATTGCTAGCTTACAAGACCAAAAACGTTATTTTTTTCTAACTGTTAACGGGTTAAAGTAAGATTTATTATGCTCGTTTTTGAACCATAGCTATAACTAACTATGTTTGATGGACTATTTATATTTTTAAAAAAATACTTATTTGTACTAACTCTACTTTTGTTTTATATGACCAGGGCCGGATTAATATTAAATAATAGTGGAATTAGTACAAATGAGTGTTTTATTTTTTGAAAACAGTTAAATAATTTCAACCGAATGTATTCATGCAAAATGAATTGAAACGAAAACAATTTTGTAAAAGCTCTTTTATTAACTCTTACTTATGTGAATGGATTTGTTTTAATGTATGGAAAACTGTAAAATACTAAAATTTCCAATTCAACAACATATTGCACCCCTAGTTTTAAACTGTGACAAGTCAAAAAATGAAATTCTTATACTTTTGGTTTAACTAAATTTTAAATCTTATTAAATTAACACTTTGGATAGTAATTGTTTTTTGTAATCTGGGAAAAGGGACATTCTTATTAATAAATTCTTTTTTCAGTTAATGGTGTAGACCAGGCGTGGGGAACCTGCGGCCTTTTGGCTACTTTGGTGCGGTCTTTGCGTATTTTGTAATTCTGTATTTTTTTGTAAATAAGTAAATTTAAAACAAAACATAAAAAGGTCTCATGCGGGTAATTTTGGGAAATCCGCAATTTTCTGGGCTTTAGAAATTGGCATGAAATTGTTTCCGGCCAAAGATTCCCTAGTCAATGCTTACTGCGTCCTTATGTCGAATCAGAAAAGGTCCCCCACCCCTGGTGTAGAGTGTAATCTGTAGAGTGAAAACTTAATGTGCTCAAGCTTTTTTGTGTTGTGAGTTATTTTTCGATTTTAAGCTTTGATGAAGATTCTAGAGAAATTTTACCACGGTCTTACTTTGATCATTAATCCTCGTAAATCAATGATGACGAACCTTTTTGAAGCGTGAGTCAAATATTGTTAATTATTTTTTCAAATACCAACTCGTGGGTCACTAAGTCAGTGGAAGTCTTCTTGGGTCGGTGTCTGACTCGTGGGACATAGGTTCGCTTGCAATGTCCTAAATCATAAGATCACAAACTAAGTCGAGCCGAATAAGTCCTACCTCAAATTATTTTCCATCATCAGCTGTAAATATTTATATTAAATAATACATCTTTTTTCCAAATTCATTCAGAAGTTTTCGGGATCAACCAAATTTCGCTTTGCGATCGACCGTTTGAGCATCCTTGGTGTAGACAATATACAACTATCCTACAACTATCCTAAAAAACCTATTTTTGTGTCTACTAATTCATTTATGCCCGCTGTGGTCAAGTTGGTTAAAGTTTGCTTTACCGACCAGGTGGGTCCGGGTTCGATTCCCGGTAAGGTCAATGTCAAATATAAATTTGAGACCTAAGACGTGGGTGTTTGTGATTTCAATTTACCTCGAGTTTATCTCGATTGAATCAATAAATTACCATCAAGTTGTTCTTGTTTTATCTTTCAACTTAAAATAAAAAAACAAATTTTAACTTGGGACAACTTTTGACTAGGTAAATAATTGTATTTATATTCTTTCTGAATTATTATCTCAAAATGTATTTTTTTGACTTGTAACAGTGGTATACTAGGAGTGCGATATGGCTTGGAATTTACTGAATATTATTATCAATGTGAATGCTTTGCTTTTTGCAGTACAATATTTTTTGTAGCGAAGTAAACTGCATCAATTTATAAACGTATTTATAAAACAGATTATTTAATTTTGTTTGCGTAACATAGTAAAAAAAAAATACTGTATTGAATATGTTATCTCGAATTCAGAAGCGTCATAGAACACAATTTTATAATTGTATGAAACATAAACTCAATGGAAATATCTAAACATATTTAAATGTCTTAAATTACATCAAGTTATGCAATATTTATTTAAGAATTAATTTTATGTTATATGGCTTTAAAATTTCATTTAATCCTATATGTTTTTTCAATAAATAATACAGAAAATACAAAAATACACTTAGTAAAAAATCTATCAATCATTTTTTACACCCTCAGTTAAAATCTTATTTTTTTTTCGGCTACGTTTAAAGATAGGTTGTACGTTTTCATCGCCGGGAAATTCTAAAATATTTTTGAACGTAACGCAAATATCGGATTAGTATCTAAATTTATCTTTTAAGTTTAAAAAAAAATGAGATTGTGAAAATTGAAACCAACAAAACGACTGAAGAAAAGGTTTTTCCCAGACAATTTCTTTAATTAGTATGAGATTATATCAATTAAACGACAGTTTAGAAGCCTACATGCACTTCAAGGTTGTGTATATTTCATAATTTGCATATTACCCAAAATCATCAAAACACATTTTTTGTGCCTTCTGTAAAATTTTCTAAGTGTGAGTTACATCCTTTTTCTCTTCCAAACTCGATATAAATAGCGGATAATGTTTGTATTCACTTCATATTTAGTTCGTATGCCCTGCCGTGTTTGACATTTTCTTTTTCTTCTTCTTTTTCCGAAATTAATTTGTCACTACTCACTTTTTTACATTTTTAATTATCTAAAAAAATGCATGCATTTACAAGCTTAAGTAATTAGTAATAATTATTAACATTGACTGAAAGAAAGCGTCGAAAAAAGAATTCGGCATTAACTCCTGCATTTTGGTGATCGGACCAGAACCCTTACTTTCAACGTGGTAGAGTTATTGACGTTCGCGTAATTTTAGTATGTTTAATAAAATAACGTTAAGTATATCGACAAAAGAAAAAGGATTTAACTCACACATATCAAATTGTACAGGAGGCGCAAAAAACGTGTTTTGATAATTTTGGGCCAGATACAAATTATGAATTATACACAACCTTGAAGTGCACGGAGACTTCTTAACTGGCGTTTAATTGACATAATCTAACATTAATTAAAGAAATTGTCTAGGAAAAACCTTTATTTCAAACTGTTTTCTTGGTTTTAATTTTTTACAAGGTCATATTTTTCAAACTTAAAAGCTAAGCTGAGATACTAATTCGGAATTTGCTGCTTGCATCCTTTTGATAAAACATGTATCAAGTGTTATCGAAAAAAGCCTGTTTTGAAAAAACTGTGGGTTACGTCCTTTTTTCTTTCCACAATCGATATATAATCAATTTATAAATCATCATATACATATTCCTAAGAAGAAGTTCTATTTGGAGAATTAGTATGCATTTAATTGTTATTGTCGGTACACTTTTGATATTTTTATAATGCGAAAAAATTCTCCCGTTAAGGGCATCGGGCTTACAGCTCGTGTTTTCTTCATAGAGGTATTTTAACATAAGCTTTTTTACGAGAACTTAGTTGCTTAACATTACCTTTTTTTAAAATAGTATAAATACTAAGAACAGTAGTGGTAACCGCTCTCATTACGAACCGTATTTTTTTTTAATTGGAAGAATGGGAGAGAGTTTATCTACAACACAAACATCGATTTGTTCAAACAGATTGAAAAAAAATGATATTCGTACTGGGATTTAAGCCCTTGAAACCGTAACGGAAGTAAACGACGTTGATCACTCCACCATGGACCCGTGAGGATACGTCTTTTCTCCAACTTTCTTCGACGATGCGTAGAGTGGCTTTCTTGGACATATCTGATTATTTTTCGCAAAACCAATATCTCTTCTTTAACAAAACAGCTTTAATCTAAAATTCTAAAGAATAATTAAATAGATTAAATATTTTAATTCTGTCGAACTTTCTTACTCGTATTTGACACTTCAAGGAACCAAATTTCCGAGAGACAAACTTTTCAATCGATCTTCGTAACATTTTAAATAAAACAACAATATTCTGTTGACTATTCAATCGGGTTTAAAGTGGCGATTTATAATTAACGAAAATTTCTTTTGACAGTATCAGAAGGTAGTTTTGTTGGATAAGGTTTTATGATTATATTTACTTACATATAGGGTACAAAAGTGGGGAATTTGGCATATTTAACTGCTCATTTGAAATCGGCCAGGAGTACTTTTTTTAAATATATAGAACATTCTACAAAAAAATTACTTACATACTATATTTTCTAAATAAGATATCATAAAAACAATAATAACAGTGAAAGCTTAAGATAGATTAAATATGTTTTTGTATTAAATTTCTTATAGATAACTGTATTATTGGTACTTGTTCAAAAATTTCACAAAACAAAACTCTTTTCCCAGCGAACGCCCTTCCGGCTCATTGTAATTGCCTTCCCGCTGTGGATTTAATTATTATTTAAATATCAAAGTTAGGTTGTCGGATGTGTCCGAACAAATTACTCTGAATCAAAGTTTAAATAAAACATGATTTCCCTATTAACAGCACCTTCTACTGTATAATTAGAAGTAAATTTGAAACAATGCCAAACTTTTGTCTTTTTAACCTAATACATTTTGACAGAGGTGGTTTTTTAGTACAATTTTAATTATTTTATTAATGGTTAAATATAATTGCGTACATTTAAATCATATTACAAAATGTAGCAAACTTTTAATAGACCACTATTATATTTGTTTATAAACTTACAATTATTTATGGGATCAAAATAAATGGTCAGAGCTTAAATCAATTTTTGGTCGTAATTCAAATAAACTTTAGGTCGGAATAAAATTCAAGTTTTGGTCATAATACCAATATTTTACCGTCAGATTTTATAACCTTTAGGTTAGGTTTTTTTTTTATTTCATTTAAATTATTACTTTTATATTAATTATTATATTTTATAACCATTTTTGTTAGGTTAGAGTTTTTTTAAATTTCATTTAAATTATGACTTTTTTATATAAATTCTTACCATAAACTATTTATTCTGCCCTCTCTACACTGACCGATATATTATGACCATTTAATATAAATTCCGACCAATGTAATATAAATTCAGACCAACGTGATAAAAAATATGATCGAAACTGTATTAAAATTGAGACCGGTTTCGATGAGCCATTTAAAAATACATATTCTCTGATATAACGAGTAATGTTTGTGATGAGAAAATTTTGTCAGTCCCATTTTCCTCGTAATAACTAAGTTCGGCTGTATACTATTAGTGTAATATAATAAAAACGTTTTTTATAAAAGATCATTTATAAATCAACTGGAATTTATTTCTGTATCGCTATTCAACCAAGCGGAGTGATAGAACCGCAATATTTCATAAAACTCCACCATCAAATCGCGTAAAAATGTTTTTTTTTTGGGAACACGATAAAAATAAACATTGCTTTATTTCGAAAAAAGAATATTCGGATATTCAAAAAGGGAAACGAAACAATAAATCGCAATATCCGGTTGATTGGCTTCCGGAATGTGACAATTTGAGCGCTCGTGAACGGTTGTGTGACGTCACGGGATCGGGCTACGGGGGATGTATCGATTTTATAGTGGTGCAATAAAAAAATCACATTCGCTGCAGTCGGACTGAAAATCAGGTTTTTTTTGCCAACGTTGAATAAACATCCGAAAATATTCATTTTTGATTTTCTAGACGATTTTCACAAACTAGTCAATTTGAGGGTTTCGGGTGTTCGTTATTAAAGTAGTGAGTTATGACTTGAAAAAATCAGGCAAATCAAAACATTTTTAACAACGAAAATCTTGTTTTCACTTGGCTTAACACGTTGGATCCCGGAGCCGTGTTTTCGCGTGATAAGCTAGCCGAACGTTGAGTCTCGGAACCGTGTTTTCACGTGATGGGCTGTGCTTTAAAATAGAGCCATCATTGTGGTATCAAGCTACATTTTGTACAGAAGACTCAGTTTAATCATTATAACGGATACTCAAATTATTCTAAATCTATAGAATAATTTGAAACTATTAAATAAAATTATTACTTTTATGAAAGATAGTAACTGATTTTACCAACCAAAATTTAAGGATATTATAACGCATTTGATGCGTCCATTTGTCCTTCTGAAGATTAGATAATGATGCAGTCACTGAGTTCATTATCAATTTTAGCTTTAAATAATCTATAAAAAAGAATGTCAAAAAACATTTCTAAACATATTTTGTTACTTAGCATGCATTGGCAACACTATGGACTCGTGCAGTTTCAAAACAAATCATGAAATCATTTTTCAAAAATCGGATTTCAGTCATAAGATTCGTAAGAAAAAGTTGTACGCTACATTGACCGACGTTTGTCATTAATAATGTATACATAATTAATTGGTGTTTATCAAACAATGTCCTCGATAATTTATTAATTATAGCTAATTTGGGTAGGTAATTAATTTACTAATTTATTGAAAAATACTTTATAGTGATCAAATTAATAATACTGGTGAAGTTTGCGTTACCTATTCGCAGAAGTTGAGCATTTGAATTTCAGTTCAATTAATATAGGTTAAGTTTGCAATAATAATTAATGATGTACACATTACGTTGGAATATGTGGTTGATTATTTATTGTACTGATAGTATTCAAAATAACAATATTTAAATGAACAAATAATGAATCGTATTAAACCCGTCTTAATTTTAATACAGTTTCGGTCATAATTTTTATTACATTGGTCTGAATTTATATTCAATGGTCATAATATATCAGTTGGTGTATAGAGGGTAGAGTAGATAATTAATGGTCAGAATTTATATAAAATAGTCATAATTTAAATGAAATTTAAAAAATTACAACCTTACCTTACCTATCTAAAATGGTTTTAATATCTGACCGTATAATATTTTAATTCCGACCAAAAATTGAATTTTATTCAGACCGAAAGTTTATTTGAATTATTACTGAAAATTGATTTAAACTCTGACCATTTATTTTGTTCTCTTTTCAAATATTTATAATTCAAATAAAAATACACAATTTATTTACACACCCGTTACATATATATTACATTTATCTGTCAATCCACTTTTCTTATAAAATTTAAAATTAATGCTTGTTTCATTGTTTTCACTCTCATTGGCGATATTTTTGCTTTTTATGCTCGAGAAGTAGTCCGTTATAAAAGTGAATAAATATATGGACAAAACAATATACTAAAATGTTAACGAATACTTTTCATTACATCTGAGATTTCGTTATTTCCGTGATCGTAATAACCGAGTTTGACTGTACTTCTTCATATGTTGAAATAAGACATCATCAACATACAATGCACTTAACAACTCCATGCCCATGATGCAATCGTAAATAGTAGAGCCATTAAATCATTCAATATTTCTCTTAATATTGTCAATAAGTATTTATCATTTTAGATATTCTAGCATACGTACATTTTTTAAATTATCTTTTAGCTTCTAACTTAGATTTAAATACTGTCAATAAACAGTGAAACTGAGATGCCATCATGGCATGGAACGTGATTTTTTAGGATGGCATGTTATGGGTTAACCAGATAGTTGCCATAAACCCGTATACTCGCTTTATGGTAGAACGGTAAATCGGGGTCCTACTGCATATCATATTATCCATTTAAAAATTTAAGCTTAATATGAAACTTTGGCAACGCTTTTAAAACTGTTTCATGTAAACAATTTTTCGAAAGATGTAGATGATAATAAGAAGCGTAAATCGAAAAATAGTCTTTTACTTGCGGTCCTGTTCATTTTGAATTCTTTCATATAGCCCTCATCTGAAATGTACTTCTTTCTACTCTAAAATCTAGATAATAAAACTGTTCAGAAAATGTACTCAAGCATGACTATTGAACGTTTTTATTTGATTGTCTTTCTTGTGCTTAGCAAAATCAATTAACTAAAGTAAATAATAAAATTTATTTTAAGGTAGGAAGAAATAAATTCAAATATACGTTATTTGTTTATTTTGACAGCACTCTACTGAAAGCTTGATTGGAACACTTTATTGACAAATTTAAATTTTGAATTCTCCAAAACACGAATTGAAACGAACTTCAATAATTCAATCGAGCCTTACAATTCAGGAGAGCTTAATAATTTCGTTTAATAACTCAATTTCGAACTTTTTTTTTCAGATAAAATGCTTTGTATTTTATTATTAATTAGTCGCCGTTTCTTGAATGATACTTAAATAGATTTGGGTGATGAAAAAGACCCTCTTGTTGAAATAAAATATTTGAAAAGGCTTTTCTTGATGAAGTTTTATCGACCGTTAAATTACAATAAATTATTTAGATAAAATGAAGAGATTGTTTTTTTGATATGATGCGAAATAAAGATTTTGTAAAAAAAATCGTAAATTGGAAAATTGAAATTAAGCTGTTTTTTGTCCATGTCTGAGCTACAAACGTGGAGCATATGGCTGTCTAATGGAGAGTATACCAACAGAATTTTTTTCTACAAAAACTTACTTGGTTGCTCAACCTCATTTTTTTTCAAAGATTTAGTTGGGAAAGAAGGATAAGGTTAGAACAAGACTGGTAGTTGGCTAACCACTATTGCTACACCCAAATTTTAAATGTTCAAAAGGATGGAAGGAGAGGAAATAATTTGAATTGACATCACAAACACCCAGTCTACGATCACAACTTTGAATTGTTTTAATCCATGTCTGAGCTCCAAATGTGGAACATATGGTCTCCTAATGGAGGGCATAGCAACAGAAGTTTTTTCTGCGAGAACTGCTTATTACTCAGTCATTCAACCTCACTTTTTTTCAAAGTAAGTAGTTGGGAAAGAAAGATAAGGCTAAAACAGGACTAGTGGTTGACTAATCGCTATTGCTACACTCAGTTATTCAAGGATCAGAAGGATGGGAAGAGAATAAATAATGTGAATTGACATCACAAATACTCAGCCTTCGATCAGAACTTTGAATCGAATAATTCACTGTGATCTTACCGGGAATTGAACCCAGACATGCGTGATCTATAGAGCAAGCTCTAACTAACTGAGTTACAGCAGGCGACACAACTATTATATGAAGCTATTATTTTTTAACCAGGCTCGTTCCAAAATTGGTGAAAGGTGAACCATTACTGTAATTAAGTAAATACAAATACATTTTTTAAGTATTTTTAGAAGTTAATCTAAAAAATGGTTTAATAGCATACAAAATATCATTCCAAAGTTATTTAAAACTATAAATACATACTTTAAAAATCTATATTATTTTACAAAATAAAAATTAAATTTTGTTTATTTAACCATTTTAAAATGAGCCGGGTTTGCAAGTAATAGTCTTTTATATTTATAATACAATATTTCGAATAAACATAATATGTTAGGAAGACATAGTTTATTTCAAACCTAAGTTATATTCACACGACTGGTTGTGTATTGGTTGTTATTTATTTTGTTGTAAATTGTATGCTTTTAAGCAGTAGTACCAAACCTTTGAAAGTAGCTAAATGTTTTAGTTGTATTGGTGAAATGAAAATTGCATTAGAGGTTAATGTAAATCTAATATCTAATAATATAAAAAAAATGAAGGTTTTTTTGTTCGTACTTTATGCGTTGCCACACCGCTCATCCGATTGCAATAAATCTTTGAAAAACTTTTTTCTTGTACTTCCGTGAAGGTTATATGCATTGTAAAATTAACTTACAGTAGGTCTTATACATAAAAATCAATGTAGGTTATAGTACAATTTACTTACAGTAGATGGCGCGTGTGTCGTACTATAGACAATTGGCAGCATATGTCAAACAGACAAAAAGAAAAAGGAAAACAGTTTATTTCTTTGAGTGGCATTGCAACGCTTGCTAGGAACCGGCTAGTAACAAATGAAAATATATCGATATTTTATGTTACGTATATAATTATAATATCAAAATATAGAAATTTAAAACGTTCAACACCTCAAACATATTATTAAAAAATCATCAAAGATTAATAAATTTTAAGTGTTGACTGATGATGGATAATTATAGAGTCACTTTTACTATAATTTGTAAATTATTTTCAAAGTCAATTGTTGTTTACACCTTTTTATTTCAATTTATTTTTTGTATAAATAGCACTGTTTATATATTTTTCTTATCAGTTGACAATGCTTGTAATGAGCGAAACCTGTCTTGACATTTAAATAAAGTGGAATAAAGTACAAAGGAACATTGTGTTTTTATTTATATAATGCCTTTCTACCAAGTATTGACAGTGAACACCATAAAAGTGATTCAATTTTCGTGCGTGAAAAAGATAATATTTTTAAAACTTTATTCACAAATTAAAACCACTCTAAAAAACGTTTCTCGATCGGCCGGTAGATCGCGATAGATGGATTGCAAAGACCCTCAATAATATATTACCGTGACATTACTTCTGTATTCAAAATGTTACCCATTTCTACTGGGATGATTTATCCAACAATGGATAAATTTTGTAGGTATGTACATCTGTCATAAATGAAATATGAAAATCGAATATCTAATGCACACCTTCCGTACAAATAGAGTTTATCAAATTTGAATACGTGAGTGGATTTTCGAATATTAAAGTAAAATACGAATACGTTTATTCAAAGTAGGGATAGCACCGCTGGAGTTATAAAAACCGGGATCCCGGTAATTCAGTTTGTTTCCTAAAAACATACTTAAATGCTACTGGGTCAATTTCGCAGTGATTAACGTCTTCGGTCTTATGTGTTTAAGTCCCATTACGAACATAAAATCGAGTAGATCGAATTTAATTTGACCGATATTTAAATTTGAATCGTTCAAATTATGTATATTCACACAATTTTTTTCATTAACGACCTGGGATTAGCCATTCAGCATCTTCAAGCGTTCAAGTGCACGGATGAAATTTAACTGACGCTTAGTAAATGAATGTCTCGTGTTTATATAAGAAATAAACGTATTATTGAGTTTAAAGCCATTGCTGGTGAAAAGGATTATCCCATTGGAATGCCCACAGATTTGAATGGTGAGTAGTTTTAAGAATTATATTGATTTTGTTTGTTAGAAGAGGTCAAATGGTTATATTTATATAGGCTATAAAAGTGGAGAATCCGGAATATTGATTTGGTCATTTAAAATCGGAAGACTTCAATTGCGCTGTGTTTATTTCTAAAATTTCCTGGAAAAATAATATGGAGATGCCGAAAGGTGAATCTTGGGTCGTTAGTGACAAAATTTGAGTGGATGTACATAATTTGAACGAATCAAATTTAGTACCGGTATTTAGTATGAACTACTGAAATTTATTTATTTTTCCGGAAGTACCAACCCTAGTTCCAGGGGTGTTTTATTGGCATAGTCACTTAGGATGCGATATTCAACGTTCAGCATAGATTTATTTACATAAGTTTTGAAATTTGCGTTTGTTTGTTAGCAAACCATTAGTCAGCTTTTGTAGCCTGGTTCCGTTTAGCGATCATAAAGTGAAGAAAATGATCTCGATCGAGTTTTCACAAAGTAAATATGTGTCTATTCCATTTTTTTTTCAATTTAAAATTGCATGTATTGAATTGATTTTTGTGCCTTGTATTTTAATGTATATCCATGGATGTTTGTGATGTCAGATATTTTCTCTCATCCTTTCAAGCCTGAAATAGCCTAGCGTAGTAATTTTAAGTTTTCTTTTAATTTAAGTTAATTAAAAATTACAGTAAAAACCCCATTTAAACTAAAGTCGAGACAGTATAATTCGGGGTAGTGTAATTGGGGGAGTGAATCTCATACAAAATTAAGGATGTTGTTTTTTCCGCAAAAAATAAGATTAAAACTAAGATTTGCCTTAGTTTCTCAAAAAACGTTTGAGAGAAATATTTAGTTACTAAGTAATAAAATGCAAAACGTGCCAAAATCCAACACATAGACAGTCGCCCGGCTATACGTGTATAGCCTGGCACGTGTTGAATACACAGACGCTAGCCAACATTTGACTGTATGCGCCGCACAGACGACCGTCTCGTAGCAACGAACAATGGAATGTGACAGTGCACTTGGAGGATTTGCGGTGAATATTTCAAGCCAGCGCGTTATTCGGGGTAGTTTAATTGGGGGTTCCACTGTATTCTAAGAAGCACGTGTCTCGCTACTGATAAATTTATTTCCAACGGGCTTAACCCTTCCAAATAGATACAACTCATTAGATTAGTTAATCGTTTTGTAATTAAATGTCATTTGTAGTATCATTATTGTTTGTTTGTTTTTCTATCCTCCCCTCCATGCTTCCCGTTTTTGTTTTTTCAAAATATATTATGTTAGAATATTAAAATTAAAATCATTCGTACTTAAGCAAGCATTTGTAATAGTAAGATCGTCTGATGATACCTCTGAAAGAGGCTAAACACGTGTCACAGTTAGTAGGACAATACGTGGAGTAATCTAAGTTATTTTAAATGTTATATAAAAGTGAACTTCTACCGCCGAATCCATCGAAAGTAGCCTAGCGTATCGCTAGCAATTTCCTGAGCACTATTTTAGTCCAAACCTTATCATGTCTACACTTACTCTCTTCCAAAACAAGAAAGGTTGAGTTGTTGAGCAGTTCTCGTAGAAAGACTTCTGTTGGGATATCTACATATATCAAAAAGGTATATGTTCCACATTGGTAGTGGGCGTGGATTAAAAAATGTATTCCTTATTCAGGGTTTCCAAAACTTATTCTGGGATGGAACACTTTGCAAGACCGGAAAATTTAGCGGAACACTTGTCAAATCTGGAAATACTACCGGAACACAGTTTTTTTTAGGTCGGGTAATTCTTAATAGTAAAAATATTTGTTATTAAACCACTTATTATGTATTGATTAATTATCTTTAAGACATATTACATATAAATATGAGTAAACAAAGTTTATAGTGATTTAAAATCTCCGCCTGTACCTAGATATTTGACGTTTTAAACATCACTGGAGATTTACTATCACTCGATTTTTCATATGAATTCAGTAGAAGATACATAAATTTTGTTGCAGCGTATGTCACCATTCCAAATTTTTGCGAAACATCTATTTAATTCCTACGGAACACCAGTGTTTCGCGGAACATGGTTTGGAAAACCCTGCCCTATATCATTAAACGCATTATGAATACATAAGCAAATATTTCTGTACAGGAATCAGCCTAAAAACTTGTCGAATTAAAAACAGTTTAAAACTGTTCTTACAAGGACAAAAAAACTCTACAATCATTTGTCTTTGTATTGAATTAAAACTTTTCCGTTAAATGCTTTCAAGTTGAACTTTCTAGTTTCACAAGAGGAAAAGTTAAAGCTTTCGCTGACCATTCGGAAATGTTATGTAATGCTTACAACTGGAATGCCAGGAAATGTTCTGCTCGATTGTACAACTTTATTTGAACATTGGACTGGGTTGTTGAAAATAGGGCATCTAGCTCCGGAACATTTTTGCGACCCCGGGAATGATAATTTATTATTTTTTGATTAGATCAGTTTTTTTATAGGTATACAAAATTTTGATGTAACAATATATCTTGCATCACAGCTAGAGAATCCAATCCCGAGCCAAAATGCTGATCCCGGGGCTAGTTCCGAAATTAGGGATTTTTTTATTTGTACATTTTATTTTTATAAATGATATTTATAATATTGGTCAAAAATTAATCATACAACTCATTTATTTTGTACTATGTAGATACAATCTTAGACATATTTTTAAATAAAATAAATAATATGGTTTTTGTTGAGTCTAATTTTAAAGAGTTATAATGTTATTGTTTATCACCTTTTTTCAAATTTTATTTTTAATAAAGTCATACAAATATTTAGAACAATAGAAAAATCACTTTAGTTTTCGTCACACTAGATTTCACAGATACTATTAAAGATAAAAAGCAACGCATAAAACTTCTTCATAGAGCAAAGCCGAAATGGCATAAAAATAAATAAAAAGTCAATTTACATTGTAATATGCACAATGCATGATAAAGAAACAAGAAACGTTTCATACAAAAAATATCTTATCGCTAAAAGTGTCCTCTTACAGTAATCTATAATATGCTTTAGAATTCAATATTTTTGAGATTCATTCAAAAGTAATTTATTACCATATGTGACTTCTAGTATTTCATTTTATTAATTTCGTCTGCAGAGTTTATTTTACAATATGATATCTTAATTGTGCTTTGTGAAACAATGGACAATAGAACATTGTTTATTATATTTGAAGATAAGATTATATTGACTGCGTTTTATTTTACAAAGCCAAGACAATTTTGTTTTATACGAAAATCAATCCCGAAAGTTTCGGGATCATGTCTTCTAATCCCAGGATTAAAATGTATCGAAAGCTGTACGGAATACCGGGATTGGATTCACTTACCACAGCTAACGGCCAAGGTGACAGATTTTTTTATTTTTAAGACGTCACAATTCCTTGAGGTCGATTCAAGGAGATGAAATATTACAAACACCTACGTTCGAGATGTTTTTGTTAATTGCCGGACATCTTTTTTTGTTTTGTATTTTTTAATTTATAACAAATCAGACAACCGTTTAACAATAAAAAAAAATACGTAACAAATCAGAACAGGTATTTTTTATGTGGACGTCATATTGATGAGATTTTGAATTTATTATTGACCAATAAAAATTATCGTAAATTAAATAACAAAAAAAATCGAGAAGAATCCCGTTACATCGACCTCTATAAAATAATATATTACAGCTAAAATAGTTAGGAAAAAATGTTCTGCTTCTGACTACAACTGTTTCAAAATATAAGATAGAGTAAGATCAAAATTAATTTATTAATTATTATTATTTTATCCATGTCTGGTCCCAATATGGAAGAAATGTCTTTTTAGCCTTTCCCTCCCAGCAATATGTATTTACTACAATTCGAATCAAATAATGTCAATATCGATAAGAAATATAATAGATACGGTGCTCAGAATTTATGTATTCCTCCGTAATATAATTACGAATTATATATTTTTAAAATTATGTATAATGATAATAAATAAATATTTTTTCGACGTATTGGGGATAGACTCACCAATACAGGAATGTTTGCCGGTGCATTTCGCTGTGTGCGTATCTGTATGCACATGTTTGACCTCGTCTGGTATGAAACGTACTCGATTTAGTAACACGTAAGTTGTCTTTTTCGCCAGCAATGGCTTTAGACTCAGTGATACATTTATTTATTATATAAACACGAAACACGCGTTTACTAAGCGTCAGTTCAAGTTCACCCGTGCACTTGAACGCCTGAAGATGCGGAAAGGCAAAACCCGGGTCGTTAGTGACAAAATCTGTGTGATTGTACATAATTTGAAGGATTCAAATTTAATGTACGTTGTCATATGCAGTGGTACTGCCGGATATTTGCGATGCCTTTTTCTCGTTTTCAGACAATTTTTAGCGCTAACATTACAAAAATTGTTATATTTCTACTTGAAATATGATTAATAAAATCAATATTCGTTAATACTCTTATTTTTCCGATTTTTAAATCACTTTTTCATAAGTTGTAGTAAATACATATCACCGGAGCGCGCCAGATTTTTAGCACCGTACGAAAAAGGTTAATGGAAGAATCTCAACAGAACTTTTTCTACGAGAGCTGTTTATTACGCAGTCCTTTTTCTAAGAGAGTAGTAGGGATAGAAAAGATAAAAGTATACAAATTGTCCGAATTTGTCCATAAAAAGATGTATTTTGTTTTCATTATGTAGAAATATCCGTAACGGTCATATTGGACATCCAGATTTAGTTTTGTCTCCGGAAAATTTCTATGACTTCAAAAAATTGCTGGTTCTTTTGGAGAAAAAGTTTATCTTCCCTGCCCCTCGCCCTTTAAAGATAACTTTGATAAGTTATTGATAGATAACCACGATTTCATAGGTTCTTATTTAAAATTGATTTTCGTTTGTCCCAATCACTCATATACACGATTTTTTATTATTATTTGGCGATCGATGTTTATAAACAAGATGTTTATAAAGCGCGTCAATTAATTATATAATTAAATATATTATCAAAATAGTTGTTTGAGCTCAGGGTCAAATTAGACTGTACACTTTTTTTGGCGGTGTAAATCTCAGACAGTAATCAGAAGTCGAGAATCCTTGGCGCGATGGTAGTTTATTAAAAATATGTAATAAAATGTAAAGAGTAAGATATCGACTGTGAAAAGGAAAAAAGACGTAACCCAGACATATCTAATTTTACATGAGGCGCCAAAAAGGTGTTTTGATGATTTTGTGACATAAGCAAATTATGAATTATACACAACCTTGAAGTGCACGGAGATAATTGACATAATCGAATATTAATTAAAGAAATTATCTGGGAAAAACCTTTATTTCAGTCTTTTTTCTAGGTTTTAATTTATTACAAGGTCATCTTTTTCAAACTTAAAAGCTAGATTTATATACTAATTCAGCATTTGCAGCTTAACATGGAGGTATCTTAACATTTTTTTTTTCTATGAGAAATGTTTGTTACTCAGCCGCTCAACCTTATTAGTTTCAAAATTATAGTTATTCCAAATTTGTTTAATTTACATTTGCTAATATTTTTATTTTTTTTGCTTATTGTTGCTTATCATGTTATTAAATCAATGTTATTCAAATATATCACTGAGGAGATTTTATCTTCAGTGGGAAACAAAAGAAAAAAAAGTAAAGATAGAAAGATTAGGCTAAGACAGGAATCGTGGTTAACTAATCGCTTTCGCTACGCCCAGTTGTTAAGGGACCGAAAATATTAGGGACATCACAAACACCCATTCTATCGAACAGAAACCGATAAATCAATCGAAAAAAATATATTCGAACCCGCGAGGTCTGGCACGGAAGCCCACAACGCTAACCACTGCGTCATATGACCCAATTGATAGATTCACAAAAATGTTGCGGCCATCTAAAACTGAATAATGAATGTTTCTTCCTCAAAAAAAGACTCAGCCTTCGTTTGGAAGAAATTGCCCGAAGAGAAATTCTTTAGGCTTTGGTGGCATGCACTGTTGTGAGCAGAATTTTAAATGAAATAAAAAGGGTCTATTTAAGAGCTTTTATGAATTGAGCTTTCTTCGTTTTCCATAAAACGCCGGAAATTCTTTGAATGCCTTGAAATTTACCCTTGATGCAACCAACTCGGCATGACTGAAGGGGTCTACAGATCTGCGAGCTTTATCTAACCCAGTAATACATTATGGATTCATGTATTTTTGATAAATACAGCATTATCTTTTCCGGTTCTAACCTCAAGAAATGCGACCCCAATACCCACATTTTCTTAAATATATATTTTACTATGGGTGATACAATGTTTATAATTAAAGTATCCTTATATCATAGTTTTTTGAACCTTTTGTAGTTAATATAAATACGTGATAACGCGATAACGAGATAAGCGCCCGCGATAGCGATCGTTCGTAAGATAGCTGGGCTAAACGCGTCAGTTGCAAATACAAATGTGTGCTGGGATGACGTCTTTTTTACGCGCAACTTAAAATAAGATTATTTATTAAAAAACGACGGATTTTTATAAAAAAAATATGAGGAATGATGCAAAGAGATATTTTAAAGAGCTAAGACTATTTTTTTTTTGAAATTCATAAGAATAAGGCCAATAATGAGGAAACCACTGAGGTCCCTAAACGACCCCCATCGGCAGAGAAGTATTTTTCTAGCCTCCGAGCCGCGAGAGTTATTGCAGTTTTGACGTTATTTTATTTTATTATTACAAACAATAATTACCCTTATTGCATCACTAAGAATTGTATTAAGAAAAATACAATATCCCTTTTTACTTATTTCCACTTTTGTTCACCATCAAGATCAGAACTGGTTTTGCTCATGGCAAGCATTATCAACCGATAAGAAGAAGAATTTATCAGTGCTATTTTTACTCAGTTGATAATACTCGCCATAGGCGGATCTGGTCCTGATATTGGTATTTTGCTCGCTGGCTGATTTTAAAAACCTGGAAATCTACAAAATTGGACAGGATCCCGGGATTGGAGACCCAAAGAATATTATTCAAAAGTTTGTCCAAAATTAGTAATTCATCGAGATTTTTTTTTACCATGTCCGCTCCCAATGTGGAGCATATGAAATCTTAATGGAGTTTATCTCAACAGAAGTGTTTCTACGAGAACTGCTTGTTAGTCAATTGCTATCGAAAGGAGATTAGGAATAAAAGGATAGGACTACGACAGGACTTCTTCTTCTTTGGCCATGTTCGCTCCTTATGTGGAGAATATGGCCGCCACGCGGCACCTTGATGTTTTCCTGTCTCCCGCCAATTGCTTTGCTTCCTCTCATGACATGCCAGCATCCCACAGTTCCGCCGAGTATATCCTATGGATAGTAACCGACGGACGTCCGGGACGCCGAAATCCCACCGGTCGAAAGAAGAGACTGGCGTGACTGGGGCTTTCCGGAGGCATCCGC
Source organism: Himalopsyche anomala (assembly GCA_031772345.1). Taxonomy (NCBI): domain Eukaryota; kingdom Metazoa; phylum Arthropoda; class Insecta; order Trichoptera; family Rhyacophilidae; genus Himalopsyche; species Himalopsyche anomala. The sequence goes on along the minus strand of CM062834.1, from coordinate 22,970,407 downwards.
AGCACGTGACCCATGCAGTTCCAACGTCTCTCCATAACCACTTACGTGAAGGGACGCTGTCTTGCGATACATCCATGCCTTCGGACAGAAATTCATAAATCGATTGAAAAACCAATTTATAAAACCATCCGTAATGGGATTCGAACCTGTGATCTCCGTAACCGAAGCCAACGACGTTGACCACTCGACCACACAGGTATTTTAATCAATGATTTATTATATAAGAAATAAATAGTAAATAGCAAAATATGAGCACGATTTATAGCTGCAGACAAAGTGTAGCAATTGCAATCTTACTCTCTGAATAATCCCTGTGTTTGAGTGTCATACAGCTATAAAAGACGAGTTTCGCTATTATTTTATTTTTTAACAAAGTGGCCATGCACTACTTTGGAAGATGTGACGTGAGTGAAGATTACTCAGATGGCTTTAGAAGTACTAGAGGTACGTGGAAATTTACAGAGACGACCTACTGTGCATTTCCAATGATGTGCATGAGATAATATAGAATGATATGTACAATAGGGCTTGTCTGCATTAATGTATTACTATATGTATATTTGTAGGCTGCTGTGGCCCAGTTGGTTGAAATGAGTGCTACGCAGTCACGATAAACCTAACTTTTCCGGTTCTAAGCTCAAGAAATGCTACCCCAATACCCACATTTTCTTAAATATCTATTTTAATATGGGGGATACAATGTTTATCATTAAGGTATTTTTATATCATAGTTTTTTGGACCATTTGTAGTTTATACGCGATAACGCGCCAATGCGATAACGAGATAAGCGCCCGCTTATCAGCGATCGTTCGTAAGATAACTGGGCTGCACGCGTCAGTTGCAAATTCATATTTGTACTGGAATGACGTCTTTTTATGATGATATGATTATTTATTAAAAAACCACGATTTTTTTATAAAAAAATGTATGAGGAATGATGTATAGAGATATTTTAAAGCTCTAAGACTATTTGTTTTTTTGAAATTCATAAGAATAAGGCCAATAATGAGGAAACCACTGGGGTCCCTAAACGACCCCCATCGGTAGAGTATTTTTCTAGTCTCCGAGCCGCGAGAGTTAATAAAAACTTTATTATTTTTCAGTCAGACTTTATATTTCATTGATCAGAATTTATTGGTCAGGTAAATAGTCAAAATTTAAATAAAATTTAAAAAAACCTCACCTTACCTAACCAAAATGGTTATAAAATATTTTTACCGTATACTATCGTCGCCTGCTGTTGCTCAGTTGGTTAGAGCTTGCTCTACCGATCACGCAGATCTGGGTTTTATTCCCGGTCTGATCACAGTGAATTTGAGAATTATTCCATTCAAAGTTGTGATCAAAGACTAGGTAATTGTGATGTCAATTCACATAATTTCCTCTCCTCCCATCCTTCTGATTTTTTAACACCTCCATGCCCATGATGCAATCGTAAATAGTTGTGCCATTAAATCATTCAATATTTCTCTTAATATTGTCAATAAGTATTTTTCATTTTAGGTATTCAGCCATCGAGCTGAATCGTATTCATATTTTTAACGTTTTACAAGTGATGTCGGTTTTCAGCGGCACCTGTACTTTAAGACAAATTGTAAAGTGACTTTTTAAGAAAATTCGTGTAATTGTAAGTGCGATTGATAGAATCTAAATGAAAAAGATTTTAAAAATATCCCCGATGGGTTAAAACAGGGGTGGGGAACCTGCGGCCTCTTGGCTACTCTGATGCGACATTTAATTTATGCCAATATATATATTTTTAATAAATCTGGATAGAAGGATAGGGCTACGACAGGACTAGTGGTTAGTTAATCGCTCTCGATACACTCCATTGTGGGTGGGAGAGGAGAGTTCAAGTCATCACAAACATCCAAGCCTTTGAACAGAAATTCGTAAATCGATTGAAAAATCAATTTATAAAACTGCCCGTACTGGGATTCAAACCCGTGACCTCCGTAGCGGTAGCCAACGACGTAGACCATTCGACCACACAGGCGGCAATAAGTAGATAGTACAATGAATTGTTTTGGTATTTTTTATAAAAATAGAAAATATTTACATAAAAGGTTGGGCTGTAAAACCCTTTTAAAATTAAAATTTTCATTTTCTTGAAAACGTTTGTGAACCCTTGCTTTACGTAATGATGTTGTTTTCACACTGATAACTAACATATTCGCATTTCGTATAAAAAAATGTTTTTTTTTTATTTAATTTTTAATAATTTCGAATTTCTTTATTTGCTATTGCATTTATTTTTTTACAAAACTGCAATGTTAATACCAGCGGCATTTCGATTATTTTATTGAGGAAAAAAGGTGCAAGTTGCAAGCCGCATGCATCTTAATTTTTAGGTGTAATAGCGGTGTTTATTTTTATTTGGGACTATAACAGTGACAATAAAATAAATAAATAAATATGTTATTTCAACAGCCATGCAATTAATTTAGGTCTGTTTATATTTTACGAATATTCGAATTAAAATATTCACAAACCTAAACGCAGAAATAAAATAAAAAAGATAAAAATAAGATGAAATAATGTTTCACAAAGATTGTCACTTGTGGCAGTTGTGGCCCACTTCATATTTAAGAAATGATGAGTTTGGTATCAAATTTTTGATATTTTTCAGGTAAGTATGTACTAGATAACATTTTTATTTATGTCCGCTCTCAAAATGGAGTATATGACCTCCTTATAGAGGTATCTTAACAGAAGTATTTCTAGGAGAACTTTTTGTTAATTAGTCGCTCAATCTCTCTTTTTCCAAAGAGAGTGATAGGGACAGAAGGAAAAGGCTAGAACAAGACTAGTGATAAGCTTATCGTTCTCGCTACGGCTAGTTATTGAAGGATAGAAGGTGAGAGCGATTAGTTTACCACTAGTCCTGCCTTAGCATTATTCTTCTATCTCTACTACTCTTTTGAAAATACAAGAAAAGACTGAGTAACAAACAGTTATTATAGAAACACGTTGAGATACCTCTACTAGGAGGCCATATGCTTCACATTGAAATCAGACATGGATTAAAACAAAAAAATATATTTCGTATCTTAAGAAAATGCTTTTTTTTGCTCACGGTAAATATTTATGATAATTTATTACTTATTTAAATAATAATTACGAAAAATCGTGCACCTTGTAATTTTATTATAACTCGATTTTAGAAAATGTGAGTTATAATACAAGTCCAGTGGTCCTTAACCGGTGCACCGCGGAAAAAATGGTAAAAGATAAGAAATCCGCGAATGCTAAAAACTGAAAAAATGGTTCGCGAAATTATGAAAGATGAATCGATATGTTAATTTATTATATCTATGAAATGTTTTATATTTTATTATATCGACTGTGGAAAGGAAAAAGGACGTAACCCAAACATCAAATTTTACAGGAGACGCTAAAAACGTGTTTTGATGATTTTGTGACATATGCAAATTATGAATTATACACAACCTTGATACAAGAAAATGTCTCGGAAAAACCTTCATTTCAGTGTTTTTTCTTGGTTTTAATTTTTTACAATGTCATCTTTTTCTAACTTAAAAGCTAAATTTAGATACTTATTCGGAATTTTCAGCTTCCATCTTTTTGATAAAATGTGTGTCAAGTTGTTTACATTGTGATTATCGAAAAAAAGCTATTTTGGAAAATTGAGGGTTGCGTCCTTTTTTCTTTCCACAGTCGATATACATGAAAAAAGCACAAAAAAAACTGTTGTATTTTTTTAAATAAAACACAAAGTATTCTAAATTACGTTGTATATTTTATTTCAATGGATTCAATGAAACCATTTTTCTAATCTCACTTTTGTCGCTAATGGATATTCAATTCCAAGTAATTTTAATCGACAAATTTCCATTGGATAAAATGTTCATAGATAGGTTTGTAAAAGTTCCAATTAATTTTAAATAAGATGTAATTTGGAAAGTCATCTTAGGCAGGTAAATCTCTGTAAATGAGCACTCAACAATACAAAATAATATTATTTTGCGCGCTACTGTCGGCGCGTTAAGGCCCCACGCTGAAGTCGGGAATGTACTGCGCGCTAGTCCCTAAGCGCTAATGCTGGCGCGCTAACATCGGCGCGCTAGAATCGCGCATCTTTTCTTTGAATATTTTTTGCTGTACAAAAATTTGTAATAAAGTTTATGTCCGCATATTTTAATTTGATTTTTATTATCCATATCCGCTTCTAATGTGCAGTGTATGACCTACTAATGCAGGTATCTCAAATAAACTTTTTCTACGAGATCTGTTTGTTAGTCAGTCACTCAACCTTTCTTTCCCACAGAGAGTAGTAGGGATTGAAGGATAAGGCTAGTATAAGCCTAGTGGTTAACCAATAGCTCTCGCTACGCCCAGTTCTTTAAAGAATCAGGAAGGTGGGAAGGAATTTGTAGAAAAAACACAAACACCCATTGCCTTCGAACATAAATCAATATTAACAAAAACACAATACTCCTTTGTACTTTATTCAATAGGTCAGGTTAGGACCGGTTTCGCTCATTGCAAGCATTTTTATTGAATTCCCGTGCACTCAACGTTGTACCCACCACCACCCGCTACGGCTTCACAATCTTCGTATAGGGTGTATTCCGTAGCGTAACAACGTTAGTCGTGTTCAAAATTTTGCCAGAAATGTCCCGAGAATAAATTTTTCAAGACTTGGTTGAATGCACTGTAGCAAGGGTGTCCAACCTTTATTGCCCTGGGGTCGACTTTTCAATCTTAAGTTAACTCGCGATCGACTTCTAACATGATTATTATAAGAAATTTTAATAAAAACACAATAATCCTTTGTACTTCATTCCACTTGATTTAATATGTCAGGACCGGTTTCGCTCATTACGAGCATCGTCAACTGACGATGCTCGTAATGAGCGAAACCGGTCCTGACATATTAAATAAAGTGGAATGAAGTACAAAGGATTATTGTGTTTTTATTAATATAATGCCTTTCCACCAAGTATTGACAGTGAACACCCTAAAAGTGATAAGAAATTTTATTTACCAAGATTTTTTCCCTTCTTCAAACTAAGAAATGTTTTATTTTATATGCGAAATATATATCATAAGATAGGTATGTGCTTACAAAATAATTGAATTTTTGTGTTTTTCTATATTTTATATTCAAATTACATATTTTTTTTAATTCACGGAAGCTTTCGGGATCGACCAAATTTTGCTTTGGGATGCCCATGCACTACAGTGTGCAGAATTGTCAACTGAGAGAAAAAATCAACATATCGATCGAAAAAATGCTGTTCGTACCGAGGCTCGAACCCTTGAGATCCGGCACGGAAGCCAAACACGCTAACCGTTGCGCCATAGTACCAGGCAATGTTGTTTGATTTTGTTGCACCGGCATTTTTTCGCATGATAAAAAGTGCACCGTGATCTCGAAAAGGTAAAGAACCACTGTAGTAGTCAAATGACATATTTTATTTCCGTTATTTTGTACCGGCATGACTGGTTTGTAAGGGTTTCCAATATAAAGTAAGTGGTAATAAATATTGACTTAAGTTGGCTAAATTAAACGTTTTAATAAGAATCCGGTATCTAAGTGCATTCTTGTGAGAAATCAGTATCTACATAAGCTTTGCTTGCATCCACCAGCTGCCAAAAGTATTTCATCCTGTGCTGGTACTGGTTGACACTTTTCGTGTGCTTGGTGAATAATATTGGGAAAAAAATGGCATTGATAACCCCAAGAGCTGGCCGGCTTTTGAAGGCTATCTCTTCGTATCAAGAAAACTTCAAGACATGGGACACTCTGAATGTATTCAATAAGGTATTTTTAGCCTTTTAGCTGCCGTAGATAATTAATAGTAATTACCAAGCACGCCGGTTATAATTTGCAATTATTAATTTAATTAGTTATTGACGTGTTTTTAAGTGTTGTCGGTTTTCAGTGGCACCTGTACATAAGGCAAATTGTTTAGTGACTTTTTAAGAACATTCGTGTAATTGTAAGTGTAATTGATAGAATCTAAATGAAAAAGATTTTAAAAAATATCCCCGATGGGTTAAACGTTAAACCAGTGGTGGGGAACCTGCAGCCTCTTGGCTACTCTGATGCGGCATTTGATTTGTGGCAATATTTTTTTTTTAATAAATCTGGATAGAAGGATAGGCTAGGACAGAATTAGTGGTTGGCTAATCACTCTCGGTACGCCCCATTCATATGATAGGATGGGCGGGAGAGGAGAATTCAAGACATCACATACATCCACGACTTCGAACAGAAATTCATAAATCGATTGAAAAATCTATTTATAAAACTGTCCATACTGGGATTCAAACCCGTGACCACCGTAACCGAAGCCAACGACGTTGACCACTCGACCAAACATGCGGCGAATATCTTTAATAGCTGAATATCCTCTTTAGGTTGTTCAATGTCAATACTTGGTGGAAAGGCATTATATTAATAAAAACACAATATTCATTTGTATTTGTGAAATTTTAAAAACGTTTCTTTTTTCTTACAGTATTAAAAATTAATCAAATATGTTTTTTTATTTAAATATTTATCGGTATCTTCATGCGTTTAAGTGCATGGATGAACTTGAACTAAGGCTTCGTTTACAGCTGTATCCTACGTGACAAAAAGCACGCCGCGATCAGTTTATTTGATATTTTTATTCGATTTATTTCGCATTAAACCGCGTTCCAATCGTGTGTCACTTCATCCACGTAAGACGTAGCCTTAGTGTACCGTGTACATGGTATTACTTGCAAGCCCGGCTTATTTCAAAGTTGTTGAAACATGAACCATGAATGTAATTTTTCTTTTTAAGACATGTCCGCTCCCAATGTGGAGCATATGAACTCTTAATGGAGTTTATCTCAACAGAAGTGTTTCTACGAGAACTGCTGGTTACTCAGTTGCTCAAACTCTCTTTTTCCAAAGAGAGTAGGATGAAGGATAGAGCAAGCAAGTTAGTGGTAAGCTATCGCTCTCGATACGCCCCTTCAGAAGATGGGGGAAGGGAAATCAAGATATCGCATACATCCATGCTTTGAACAGAAATTCATAAATCGATTGAAGAATCAATTTATAAAACTGCCATACGGATTCGAACCGGGACCTCCGTCGCTGACGCGAAGATGCCGAAAGGCGAAACCCGGGTCGTTAGTGACAAAATCTGTGGGAGTGTACATAATTTGAATGATTCAAATTTAATATTGAAATTCCACCAAGCACCTTCAGTCGAAATCTTAAATTATAAAATAAAAAGGTTTAATAAACCATTGGTATTGAATAGAATTTCCAAAAAAAAAAAAAAATTTAAAAGATGTTGCTTATTGTATAGACTTTATTACTCTTTTGTGAACTTTTTAATTACACGTTAGAGGTGTTTTGAACATTTTAATTTGTGCTAGTTTAAAGTCACTTATTCATAATTTCAACTGTTATTTCTAAATTCTTTTCAATGCCAATTGTTTATTACACCTTTTTATTTATATTTGTTTTTGTATAAACAACACTGTGAAACTATTTTTCTTATCAGTTGACAATGTTCGCCACGAGCGAGACTGGCTCTGATCTTGGTAAATAAAATTGTAAATAAGTACAAAGGAATATTGTATTTTTCTTAATATAATGCCTTTCCACCAAGTATTGTTAGTGAACACCCTAAAAGTGTTTTTTAATTTAATTTTGCTTAAAATAAATATCAACTGTGGAAAGCAGAAAGGACATAGCCTTCAGTTTTTTGCGATAATCACATTGTATCCAACTTTATACACGTTCTATCAAAAAGATGTAAGCTGTAAATGCCGATTTAGCTTTTAAGTTTGAAAAAAGATGGGCTTGTAAAAATTGAAACCAAGAAAAAAGACTGAAATAAAGGTTTTTTCTAGACAATTTCTTTAATTAATATTAGATTATGTCAATTTAACATCAGCTTAGAAGTTTTCGAACGCTTCAGGCTTGTTTTTATTTAATAATTTGCATATGGCCCAAAATCATCAAATCACTTTTTTTGTGCCTCTTGTAAAATTTTCTATGCGTGGGTTACGTCCTTTTTCCTTTCCACAGTCGATATAAAGAATAAAGCAAGGGTGAATTTAGAAGATTTTCTTCATGAGCTGATTTACAAACTGCAATGATGTACTCAATGAATTTTTAAAACATAAATTCGTTTAAAATATATGTGAAGAATTAAGTATAGAAGATATTGAGCTGTATAAAAAAAAATCTATTTGTACAAACATCTATTGTCAACAACGTTTGGGTTTTGTTTTAGATAAGGATAAAAGAAGCTGGTAATGGAATCCTTAAAGGATCATTCAATGTGACTGAAGACGTTACTAACGTTGCAAACAGTTTACATGGAGGCTTTACATCATCAGTGATTGATGTTTTCTCCATATACGGATACGCCCAACACTCGAGAGGACAATTGGCATGGACCACCGATATGTATATTCAGTAAGTTTTTTTTATCTATATCCACTTCCTATTCGTAGCATATAAACACCACAAGGTTTCTTCGAGATTCTTTGCTTCCTCACAGGTCATTTAACCGGTTCTCTGCCACGGACGCGTTAACACGCCATACAATTTCGTGCTCGTAAGGCCGGCCATACAAAATGTGCGTGTTTACACTCAGTACTTAAGATGCGGCTTAAAGACCACAATAAACGTATTTAATAATTTTAAAATATAATGCATATAGTGACATTTCTTGAAATCATAGTGTGATACTTAAACATTAAAAATATTTTTTTTTAATCTACAATAGCTAGCAGGGCTATGCTAATGTGGAGGTAATTTCCGTTTTTAAAACGTTTTTGGATAAATGATGGCGAAAATGACCCATCGTGTATTTATATGGTAAGTGTTTGTGATGTACTATTATTATAAGTCAAAAAAGTACATATTTATTAGGTTTTATCTTTTTAAAGAAAACCACGGCCCTCCATGCACGGCCATATTAATACCGCAGGGCACAGAACAGGTTAAGTGTTCCGTAGCTCCGCCAAGTACATTATTTTGGTTGTCAACAGTGGTTTTACATTATTATGGATAAAAAGTACTATAACTGCAATCTAACCTTAATAAGAAATTAAGTCGGTAAAACTTGGCTACTAAAAACTAAAAACAGATTTTTGTGGCAAGAGGTACATTCAGGTTTTAAGCAAGAACAAAAAAAAGAGTGTATTTATTTAACGTAACCGACAGATGAAATTTCTTAAAGCAACAACCAATATTTCCACTGGGCAGTTTCTGTAGTTGGAGACATTTTAGTATTTTAAGCTTTGTATGTGTAGTGTATTTGTTTAATCAGATAGTATTTCAACTAAGGAAAAATATGTCTATTTTAACCAGCCTGTCAATCAGTTATAAGCAGTACATAACCATTCATCAGTTTTTTTCAACATAATTTTTTATCAGTTTCTGTGTGCAATTTCGATAACATTAATAAAGTATGAAGATTTTTTTGTATCAAGTTATTTACTATCACCTCAAATTGTGCAAAATATTTTGCAGTAAACATACATATATTTTTTAAAGATTTTGATTTATTGTAGGTTGATCGGTTTTTGCTTTTAAATGTTTCAAATTATATATACAGTGGAACCCCCAATTAAACTACCTCGAATTACGCGCTGGCTTTAAATATTCGCCGCAAATCCTCCAATTGCACTGTTGTATTTCATTGTCGTTGCTACGAGACAGTCGTCTGTGCGGTGCATACAGTCACATTTTGGCTAGCTTCTGTGTATTCAACACGTATAGGTGGGCGACCGTCTATGTGTCTGATTTCGGCGCGCTTTGCATTTTATCATTTAGTAACTAGCCCATATTTTTTTTTTGCAAAACTAATGGAAATCTTAGTTTTGCATGTTTTGCCGAAAAAAACTAAATCTCTTATTTTGTATGAGATTCACTCTTCCGATTACACTACCTCGAATTACTCTGTCACTACGTTAGTGTAAATGGGAGTTTTATTATATAAGTATACTGTATACAGATAAGATTTATTTCCAGATACTTAAATCCTGGACAAGTGGGCGATGAAATCAACGTTGAAGTAAGACCTTACAAGTTAACAAGTACAAGAGCAGTGATGGAATGTTTGCTTTTCAATCAGACCAGTAGAAAACCAGTTGCCAGAGGAACTGTTGGTCTGTCAGTTCCTCACGTACATCCTTTGTACCTTGAAACGCTACCTTTTGATTCTAGACTGAAAGACGAATAAGCAAATGACCAAAGCAGTGTATTTAATATATAAATGGATATAGTATGCATATCACCAGCCATTTTTGTATATGTGTGTCCAACAGACGTGCAAACCAGTGACGTCAAAATCTTTATGTGTTTGTTGTGCAGTTGTGTGCTAAGACTGGTTTGGAAGTAATTGACAAGGACAATACTTGACGGTGTTTTCCAAATGTGCAAAGTGCAAATAGTTATCATTCTTAGGGTGTTCACTGTCAATACTTGGTGGAAACACATTATATTAATAAAAACACAATGTTCCTCTGTACTTTATTCCACTGTATTTAAACAGGTTTCGCTCATTGCGAGCATTGTCAACTGATAATAAAAATATATAAACATTGCTATTTATAAAAATATAAATTGAAAATAAAAAGGTGTAAACAACAATTGACAGTCAAAATAATTTACAAATAACAGTATAAGTGACTCAATAATTACATAAAATTAAAATGCTTAACACCTATAACATATAACTAAAAAATCATTAAAAATTAATTTAAAAAAAATTAAGTGGTGACTGATGGTAATTATAAATACAATTAAAATTTGAGAAATTTTTAAAAAAGTGAAATTCTACATTACTAAAGTAAATAAATAATGATAATTTTTGTTTTAATGTTGTAAGTATGTGTACCTTAACAAAATTGACAGCTATGAAGATTCTGAAAAAAGACATTTTTAAAAACCCTATCAATTTTTACAAAAGAAATAAAGTTTTAAAACATATGCAAATATAATACAAAAGAATAGTTAACATAGGTTAATGTAAAGAAACCCGGTCTTGACCTATTAAATAAAGTGAAATAATGTACAATTAATTTCAGACTTTTTTCTTGGTTTTAATTTTTTTACTTTTGAACTTAAATGCCAAATTTAGATATTAATTCAGAATTTGCAGCTTGCATCCTTTTGACAAAACGTGTATCAAGTTTGATACATTGTGATTATCAAAAAATAGCTGTTTTGAAAAAACTGTGGGTTACGTAATTTTTCCCTTCCACAGTCGATATGATAAGATGGTTTTTGAAGTTCTCTGGAATAAAAGTTTGTTTGAACCATAACACAGTTATAAATGAATGATAGACAATGACAACATTAAACTTTCACCACAATAATTAAATCAATATGTACATTAATTCTTTTGTATATTGGATCATTCATCATTTGCAGATTGTATTGTACGTAACATTATGTTTTATATGTTGACATGAATCCTTCAATTACCGAAAAAAACTATTTACAGTTACCGAAGACGAAGATGCATGACATACTTACTAGAATGCATTATACACTATAGAATATTTAGCAAGAGATACAAAAGAAAACAAATTAAATTTGAATCGTTCAAATTATACACACTCCCACAGATTTTGTCACTAACGACCTGGGTTTCGCCTTTCGGCATCTTCAGGCGTCCACATGCACGGATGAACTTGAACTTGAACTGAACTCACTTTTAGGGTGTTCACTGTCAATACTTGGTGGAAAGGCATTATATTAGTAAAAACACAATATTCTTCTGTACTTCATTCCACTTTATTTAATATGTCAGTACCGGTTTCGCTCATTACGAGCATCGTCAATGAGCGACGTATGACGATGCTCGTAATGAGCGAAACCGGTCCTGACATATTAAATAAAGTGGAATAAAGTACAAAGGAATATTGTGTTTTTACTAATTGAACTGAACTGGTCAGTTCAAGTTCATCCGTGCACTTGAACGCCTGAAGATGCCGAAAGGCGAAACCCGAGTCGTTGGTGACAAAATCTGTGGGAGCGTACACAATTTGAACGATTCAAATTTAATATTGAAATTTCACCAAGCACCTTCAGTCGAAATCTTAAATTACGAAAACAAATTAGTTTGAGTACGCCACAACATTGATATTTGTCAATACAGTTACCTATTTTTTTTTTAAATTCTTGTCCGCTCCCAATGTGGAGCATATGACCTTCTTATGGAGGTATCTCAACAGAAACTTTTTCTACGAGAAATGTTTATTACTCAGTTCTACACTGAGAACAGAAGTGGTTTTTAAAGAAGCTTAATTTTTGACATTTTTATTTTTAAATAATAACGTATATGAACTTCTTATCTCTGTAGTGATCGCGCCCTTCCGTCTGCGAACGACGGTAAGGGGATGCAATTTACAATTTTTCAAAATCTTTATCGATGAAGGAGACTGGAAGAACCTTGACGCTGGCGCGTCCTGGTACTTGAAGCTCCATAAATTTGATATCCAAAAAAAAAAAAAAAAATATATGTGAAGATTTAATTGTTGAAAAACTGTAGTGTCTGCAAATTTTTAGCCAGAAGCTGATTTATTAGCTTAACAAGTTAATATGGTGATGTGGTGTTGCGCTAGTCGGCTTATCTATGGATTAATGCTTCGTTTTATCGTAGAAGTTGTAGCGTACGTCAGATTTAGTGCGCTATTAACGTATTCCCTTCTGGGCACCATTTGCAAACTGCCAAGTTACTGTTGTACAACTTTATAATGTGCGCACAAATATTATTGAAGATTCAACACTGTTGAGATGTCGTATATGTATTCTACCTATAAGCCAAGAGGTTGACCGTTAAAAGCTCACTATTCTTGTGCAGAGAGCAGAGGTCAGAGACGGTAAATTTACTAGCTGTTCAAAGTGTCACTGTATGTATATTCCGATAAACAAAAGCATCCGTTTATAGATTGAACTGTGTAAACTTGTTTTCACTTTTAGTGTGTTCACTGTCAATAATTGGTGGAAAGGCGTTATATTAATAAGAACACAATATTCTTTTGAGGTGTATTCCACTTTATTTAAAAGATCAGGACCGGTTTCGCTCATGGCGAGCATTGTCAATTGATAAGAAATATAATTTAACAGTGCTATTTATACAAAAACATTGTTAACACCTCCGTACCCATGATGTTATCGTAAATCAGTGGTTTCCAACCTTTATGTGACTACGTCTCCCTTTCAAGAAAAAAATATATTTGCGCCTCCCCATCCTTTATTTCATATAGTAAAAAAGACACGTTTTAAAGGATAAATAAATATTTTGGACTGATTGCGCCTCCCTTTGCAATAGCCTACGCCTCCCAGGTTGGAAATCGCTGTCGTAAATAGTTGAGCCATTAAATCATTCAATATTTCTCTTAGTATTTTCAATAAGTATTTATTATTTTAGGTATTCTAGCATATATACATTTTTTAAATTATTTTTTGGCTTCTAACTTGAGTTTAAATACTGTCAATAAACAGTGAAACTGAGATGCCATCATGGTAGAAAACGTGATTTTTTACGATGGCATGTTACGGGTTAATGAGCGAAATCGGTCCTGACCACCACAAAAATGTATTACTTTGAACTGAAATCGATTAAAAATTTCAGTTCAAATTAATAGGAGACGAACCCGTGAGATTTATCTTGGAAGTCAACGACGTGACACTGCACTACGGAACCGACCATTATACGTAATAATGGTATTTAGCATGTGATAAATTTGAACGTAACATTTTCAATGAAATCGTCTGAAACTAGTTCAGTCGATAAAACTTTCGCATTGGAAAGCTTTTTTCGTTTATTCCTAAAGATTTCTAAAGCTGAGTAGATTACAAAATTTCTTCGCTAGCTCAATAGTGTTAAAAGTTCGTAATTAAATAAGCTCTGCGGGTTAAAATAAAGCTCTGTAATTAGTAAGAAAAACTTTCAGCCTCTTGTTATAATTATTATTGGCGTAAGGGGAAAACTTTCTAATGACAGAAGGAAACATTGTTTTTTTTGTTTAAAGCACATTTTTTTAAAGAAAGAAAGTGATTTAAGTCAAACAAATGCTTTAAGAACTTTGGTACAAGCATGATTTAAATTACAGTGGAACCTCTTATAACGAGTAATTCGCATAACGAGAAAAACAAATTGTGAAAAAAATGCTCCCTTAACGAGCGACATTTCGCATAACGAGTTTTGGAAAGATCACTTTCACATCGTTGCTTGCCTCAATATGATTGTCAAGGCGTGGAAAGCTTCAGCTTGGAAGAAGCTCTGCCAAGGAGCGTTGTCGAATGTGAATTTGAGGGGTATGAAACAGTACCTGTGAAGTCTACAGTCAACGAAATTGTATCTATGTTACGCTCCTCAACAATTTATAAGTATGTAATTTTACATCAGTACACGTTAAAAATATAAAAATTGTTTTTTTTTTTCCGGTATGGAACGCATTATTGTATTTTATATTGTTTTATATGGGAAAAATGGTTTCGCGTTACGAGTATTTCACATAGCGAGTAAGATTCTGGAAAGAATTAAACTCGTTATGAGAGGTTTCACTGTATTACTGTCAAACTTAACTGAAGGGAGAGTTTCAAATGATTATAAAAATGGTTTATTTATTATCACTTTTAGGGTGTTCACTGTCAAGTGTCAATACTTGGTGAAAAAGCATTATATTAATAAAAACACAATATTCCTTTGTACTTTATTCCACTTTATTTAATAAGTAAGGACCGGTTACATTATTGTTAGCATTGATTCTTTTCATTGTTAATGGTTGCTTACATATTTTATTTTAATTTAATTTTGTATAAATAGCACTGTTTATATATATTTTTATCAGTTGAAAATGCCCGCAATGAGTGAAACCGGTCCTGACCTATTAAATAAAGTGGAATAAAGTTAAAAGAAATATTGTGTTTTTATTAATAGGTAAAAATACTTTGCTCTTAATGGTTTATGACGGTTATTTATATGAAATATCGAAATAACTATTGTAATTTACTCACTTAAAAATATTTCAAACAAGGTTTTTCATATTTTCGCTTTACTTAAACTTTTTTCTTAATATTTGCAATAATTAAAATAAAATACCGGTGTAGATATATTTATCCGGTATTGCAATAACGACCCGTACCGTTCTTATTTACTAGTACCAACTCAATTAAGATACCTGGCCGGCCATCGACCCACAGTCTCAAAAAGGCCGACATCATTACCTGTGACGTATTTTTTTTTTAGCTTTCATTGTATTACAAAGGAATATTGTGTTTATATTAAGTTTATTTTATTTCATAAATAAGTTCCCAAGATCGATAAAAAAATACATAATTCACTTGATATAAACTTGGTACAAATATTATCTTTGGTCGAATTGTCAAAAAAGGTGAATGTTTTGTTATTACAAGAATAAATATGGGTTTAATGACATGGTTGGTATAAAATCTGAACTCAGAAATACTATGTCACATTTTGTAATCTTTCCTTTGATGTCGTCTGTGTTTTCTCTCGTTTGCAATTTCAAATCAAGAGAGTCCATATTGCACAATACGACAAGATATGTAGTAATTCTTAGATTTTATAACTGTTTGGGTGTTCACTGTCAATACTTACTTGGTGGAAAGACATTATATTCAACAACAAAAAAACAACTAAATTGTAATAATTGTACTTATATATAATATGATTAAGACTGGTTTTGGTTATGACGAGCATTATCTACTGATTGGTTGATAATACTGGTCAAAAAAACGAAACAGGTCCTGATCATATTAAATAATGTAAAATTGGTAAAAATAAGTTTTATTTTTTTGATTTTGTAGCTAATAAGTAAATATATTCCGGCTGCGTGGTCGAGTGTTAATTTCGTTGTCTGTGCACACGGAAATCGCGGGTTTGAATCCCAGTACGTACATTTCTTTTAGATTGATTTTTAATCGATTAATGGATTTCTGTCCAAAGGTATACATTTATTTGATGTCTTGAATTCTCTCTCACTCGTCCTATCGTAGAACGAGCGTAGCAAAAAGGATGAGTTAACCCCTAGTCCTGACCTAGTTCTATCTACTCCCTTTAAAAAATTGAGTAACTGAGTAAAAAAATATGTTGAGATACCTACAATAGTATGCTATATGCTCCATATTAGGAGCGAACTTGGATTAAAAAATCGTTTAAAAATATGGAGTTTTTGTTAAAAAGATGTTGATAATTTGTTAAAAATAACCAGGGCTTCGAAACGTTATTTTTTTCGTTCCGGGTTTCGTTCCGTTTCAAGTAAAAAAATATATATCGGTTCGATTCCGGTTTTCGTTGCGAC
Organism: Himalopsyche anomala; assembly: GCA_031772345.1. Lineage (NCBI taxonomy): Eukaryota > Metazoa > Arthropoda > Insecta > Trichoptera > Rhyacophilidae > Himalopsyche > Himalopsyche anomala. The sequence goes on along the minus strand of CM062834.1, from coordinate 22,954,101 downwards.
AAAAATAATGGTTTTTCCGGTTTTCTTTTATTTTTTTTAGCTCTTCCACCATGACTTTCGAATCCCAAAACCCAGAAATTTACTAATATGCCCAAAATACCAGCGTGACTCGTTTTTTTTTAACTCTACCGAGACTTTCGAAAACTGAACCGAAAAAGAAAAAAAATCGGTTCAGTTACGGTTCGAAGCCCTTTACATAGACATACTGAATTATGTAATGTCAAAATAAACAATAAAAATAATATTTCTCAAAAAATAATAATTTGCTAAAATATAAGTGTCGTAAAAGATTTTTCCATGTAACTAGTTAATTTTCGTCTCCTAAGAGTTGTGCTTAGTAAAAATGTAGCTATCATTTCGGAAACATTTTGCCAAGCGGATTTCACAGAAAAGGTATTATTTTGTTTAGTTACCGAGTTGTTTTCTTTGTGTAGCGTTCTCAAATCTCATGACCGGATCGCGGTCTTGTGGGTGGGGATTAAGATTATCGTGTAGGAATGACTTGTAAAGCTCACTTGAGATTTGCACACAAGTTTCGCCGTCATAAAGCGGCGAGAAACTTTTCAATCGGGCCAAAGCAAAACACAAAATAAAAAGAAAAACGAAACATGATCCGCGAAAAATAAGCACGATTCTTCGGCTTTGTTTTCCCTCTCTGTTTAACTTGCCAGCTTAACTTCTGAAGTTTTTTCGGTACACCAGAGCTTTGATTGATAGAAATTGTGCGACAGTTCAACTTAAAAAGCTCTGCGATGGCGTGATTTATATAGGAAGTAAAGTGTTGCCAAAGAATAAAGCTGCGGACATTTTAGTGGGTTTACTTTGACGGAAATTTCAAAATTAACTTTGTGATAAATAGGGATGTCAATTAAAGTACTTTACACTTAAGAAAAATTGTTTTAAGCGAGGTTTTGAATTTGTAAATAATTAATATTGACATAATTTTATTTTATGACGTGGATTTACGTCAGTCATCAAATTTAAAATGAAAACTTATCTGTGATGTTTTTGTTCATCAAATTTATTACAACCGCGATAAGTTTGTTGAGTTTTTAACTATAAGTATCAATACCATTGGTAAAAAAACTAAGTATCAAATATTGACGGCTTAAAAACTTAACTTAAATTATCAATCAATTTAAAATATATATTACTTATTGATTTAATTAGACATTTCTTGTATTTTCTCAAATAAATTTTACGTATTACTGATGATAAAATATCCAACAGAAATAATTTGTATTGATTCAAATTATTTATTTATTGTTTAAAAATTACAGTACATGACATTACAGCCGACGTCAATTCGACAAATATAATTTAAATAAAAAACAATATATAATACATCAAAATCAACACACAAAATCAAGAAATAAAAAGTAAAACCTAACAAACAGTTCACAGATACTGTTACTGAAAATGTCGATTTCTCACGGTAATGAGTTGATTAGTTGAACGGCCCATGGAATTGACGACTTATTCGTACTACGCGACGAACAAGTTTTTAGAGACAAAAGTTTTTGGTAATAGTTTCGCCCACGTAAGAATAAATTAGGAAGATGTAAGTTAATAGTCATGAGAACTTCAGGATTATTAACAAAGCCACGAAGAAAAAGAGTCCATGTGTCTATTAATTAATAATAATAGGTGATAGCCAAACCTTCTTACCTTAATTTAATTATAATTTTATTAACTATAATTTTACTTAGTTACACAAAGTTATTAAGTTATACGATTATTTCAACAAACTAGCATCAGAAACAAAATATTAATAAGATTATTGAAATATCATTTTGAACGTTAAAATAAATAAATCATACTAAAAAACGTACTTACGAAATCCTTAAAATGATGCAATAAAGTTGTTATGCTTGTCTAAAACCTAGTCCTCAATCCATTAAAAAATAAAGCGTTGTACAGTGGAACCCCCAATTACACTACCCCGAATTACGCGCTGGTTTGAAATATTCGTCGCAAATCCTCCAATTGCATTACTAAGAGACGGTCGTCTGTGCCGTCAAATGTTGACTAGCATCTGTGTATTCGACACGTGCCAAGGGCTATACATGCATAGCTGGGCGTCTGTCTGTGTGCGGTATATTTACTACTACAAAAACTTAATATATCATTCATATTTTTATTTTGCAAAACTAAAGGAAATATTAGTTTTGCGTTTTCCGTGGAAAAAAACCAAATATCTAATTTTGTATGAGATTCACACCCCCAATTACACGGTCCCGACTATAGTGTAAATAAGGGTTTTGCTGTAGTTGAATGGTGCTTGCCAAGGATATATTATTGGTTAATAAACACCACTTCAAATCAATGACTTCTATACACATAAAATTTGATTTTGGTTGATTTTCAATACTGTAATACCGGTATTCTCACATTTAAAAAACCGGTAGATTAACATTGAAATAAACAATAAATACCGGAATTCCATTTTCAGTAATACCGGTATTGCAAACCTAATAAAAGTCACTTTCACTAATCACATTTAGGGTGTTCACTGTCAATACTTGGTGGAAAGGCATTATATTAAAAAAACACAATATTCCTTTGTAATTTATTCCACTTTATAAAAAAGATCAGGACCGGTATTGCTCGTTGAGAGCATTGTACTTTGTATTGTATTTACTTTAGTGATGTAGAATTTCACTTTGTTGAAAAGTTCCCAAATTTTAACTATGTTTATAATTAATAAAAATAATAAAACATTTTGAGTACTTTTTCCACATAAAATTAATTGGATCAGGACCGGTTTCGCTCATCGCGAGCATTATCAACTGATAAAAAAATATATAAACAGTGCTATTTATACAAATTTAAATTGAAATAAAAGGTTAAAGTAACTATTATTATTTTTATTTTATTATACTTATTTTTTTTATTATAATGCCATTCCACCAAGTATTGACAGTGAACACATTAAAAGTGATGATTATAATTACCATCAGTGACCACTTCAAAATTATTTATCTTTGATGATTTTGTAATTTTATGTTATAATTTTAAAAACACATTAAACATTCTAATTTTGTGTAATTAAAGAGTCAATTATACTGTAATTTGTTTATTCTTTTAATTGACAATTGTTGTTTACACATTTTATTTCAATAAAATTTTGTACAGATAGCACTGTTTATATATTTTTCTTATCAGTTGACAATGCTCGCAATGGTCGAAACCGGTCCTGACCTTTTTAATATAGTGGAGTAAAGTACAAAGGAATGTTTTGTTTTTTAATCATAATCATTAATATAATAATACACATGTCCAGATTTCTGTGCTATAAGTAAAAGCTATCAGATAATAATACTCGCCGAGTAGTAAATATTTGTAGCTTTTTCCAAATTCGACGTTTGCCTCGATTCAGTGAAGATCAAGGCTCCCCAAGGCTTGACGTCAATTACCGCATCGGTGTGCCAACGCCTGAGTGATCTGCAAACCTTGGAAATCATAAATCCAAATACGTCTCTGAACTTACCTTTATTTGATTAAGTCTTCTTGGTATTTGCTAATAAATACAACATACGTTCTTAAGACAAATTCAGTTATCGTCGTTTTGGGTAAACATAGTTCCATCTACATTTTTTTTCATACAATAACTTTTTAACGCGTAACATGCCATCCTAAAAAATCACGTTCCCTGCCATGAAGGCATCTCAGTTTCACTGTTTATTGACAGTATTTAAATCTAAGTTAGAAGCTAAAAAATAATTTTAAAAATGTATATATGCTAGAATACATAAAATGATAAATACTTATTGACAATATTAAGAGAAATATTGAATGATTTAATGGCTCAACTATTAACGATTGCATCATGGCCATGGAGGTGTTAATGCAGTTTTATCCGCATTAAAAATACGGTTCTATCTGCATTAAAAATTCTAATTAAATCCATCAATATTCAAAAATGAAAATTTCTCAGTCATTGAAATTGGGCAGCGAATTTTTTTTTTTTAAATCTGCGAGAAAGACTTTCATTTTAGGAAACCCGTTATTTCGTAGGTTTTATAATCGACGACCAACAATTGCGAAGTCCTAAATGTGTCCACAATTTAATGGTGAATTTTCAATCCCGGAATCCCAGGATCAGAGAAATTTTAAATCCCAAAATCATAAGATTACAAAAATGTCTGATATTGGATGCCCTAATAAATCATGTGGATTAGTATACAAGTGTGTTTTTAAATGTCAATAAAATACTAGAATTAATTAATATAAAAATAATATAATATTTTTCCAACAGATTCAAATAATCATGGCAACACAGAAAGCTCTTAGCTGTTTACGTCGAAAATGTACAACAACGATATCATGTATAATTGTACAATGTATACATTCTGTGTTTGTATGTATAAGCCTCTAATTATAGCACTGAATCCAAACTTTAATTAAATTAAAGAATACATAACAACATGAACGGTTTGGTTATGAATATTTGTTATTTATTGTCATGCTCTGTCTAAATTGTATTTAAAATGGTTGCAAACAGTAAATTATGGCTTTTATGATTGATTAAGCTTGTTACGTATTTTGACGTTAGGCTTAATATTTGCAGTGTTAATGATGATAAAACTTTAATGCATTAAAACATAAATCATACGAGTATATCAAAGGTTCTTGAATATTAAACCATGGCGGAAACTTTAAAATAAGATGTTTGTTTTCATACAATATCGACTTCATCATTTTAATATCGACTGTGGAAAGGAAAAAGAAAGTTACCGACAGTTTTCTCAAAACATGTTTTTTTTGATAATCACAATGTATCAAACTTGATACACGTTATATCAAAAGGATGCAAGCTGCAAATGCCGAATTAGTATCTAAATTAAGCTTTTAAGTTTGAAAAATGATGACCTTGTAAAATATTAAAACCAAGAAAAAATACTGAAATAAATGTTTTCTATAGACAATTTCTTTAATTAATATTAGATTATGTCAATTAAACACCAGTTTAGAAGTCTCTGTTCACTTCAAGGTTGAGTATAATTCATAATTTGCATATGGCCCAAAATCATCAAAACACGTTTTTTGCGGCTCCTGTAAAATTTTATGTGTGTGGGTTACGTTCTTTTTCCTTTCCACAGTCGATATAAAATTCAAATAACTTCGATCATTACACGTATTGTGCCAGCAACAGTGATACGTGTTTCGTCACTTTTAGAAGCATCTTTAAACTAACGATTTTAATATTCTAACGTGATTTATTTTAAAAATGGGAAGCAAGGAGAAGGGGATGGAAACAGACTGCAATAATGAATTTACAAATGACGTTACATTACAAAATTAATTACTAATGAGTTTAAAATTGGAAATAGATATCCTAAATATAACAGGTGATCCTCAAATATTATTTTTTAAATGTTTGTATAATTGGGAACCACTTTTGAACGTATGACAGTGCAGGTAATTGCATGCATACAAGCAATTAGTGCGGGTAATTTGTATTCTGTGAAAAAAAGATCATGCGACAAAAATTATATTTATGATGCATCCAATTAACAAAATAATAGTTTATACACGAATTTCATTTTTAATATTAAAATTAAAAACCACATCATTTTACATTTTAATACGAAATATAAATGCAAAAAAAAAAACAGGTTTGTAAGTAATTAAAATTTCGACCGTTATATTTAGTATCAAGTTTTTTAATTGCCTTTTTAGTTATTGTAAGTAAAGAGTTTTTTTTAGAGGAATGTTTATAATCCAGTTGATAAATCTTTCATTTATTTTATTCAATCACTTTGAATTTGTTCATTGTCATTTCTTTGTAGAAAAGCATTACCTACATTAATAAATATAAAACACTATTGTACTAATTTCACAAGAATACACATTATTTAAGTGACCATCGATTGTATTTTAAAGAAATCACATTTGCATTTTTTTTTATTGAATAATAAATTATTTCTACCTCTCGAAGCCAATATATTATATTTTTTAAAATGACCCAAAAAAGCAATTGTGTTTTTGTGTGCGTGAATTTGAAAAATATACTAATTTTTCAATTAGTAGACAGTGTTATTTCAAAATCGTATAAAATAAGATTTGATTGTATTTTTCCAATCAACGAGTATTTTACGATTTGATACCCATTCAATAATTTTTCGTTATTGTCTTTTTCAAGATGAAGTAAAATTGTGTCTTAAGTTAAAAAGAAAAACGATAGTGAAACAAATTAACCGTTTGAATACCGCGCAAATAAATCATGAATCCAGGCCCAGGGATACTGTGTGTTTTTGAGAAAAATAATTTTGCCTAACATGCACTCGAATTTGATATTTTATAAACGTATATTGACTCAGTATAGATAGCACTATACATATTCATCAAATTATTGCTTATACTCTATTAGAATACCAAGTATTTGATTTTTTAAATGTCTTGGACATCCGTGTTCGCTTGCATATTTTCCGGACACCAGTGTCCGCTTGGTATTCAAGTGGTTAAATTACGTTTCCTTCTTATAAGTAATTGAAATCTATCTTATCGTGATTGAATGTTTCTCTTCAATTTGAATTAATAATTATAATATTTAAATGATTTAAGCTGACGTACAGTGCTGATTACCAAATTTGATTTCATCTCAAAAATGAAAAGTCGAATTTTCTGAAAACGGAATTATTTCATCAAAAAGATAAGGACGTGTTACGCAACCATGACCGAAACAAGTCTTATACCACTGCCTTACGATTCAGTGATGGCAAACTCTCGAATGTATTTTGAAGATCAATTGCATCTTATTATCATTCATTGATTGAAAATCAATTGCATAGCTTTTTACTAACATTATTGTATCAAACGTGTTACATCTTTTATAACGACTTTTATTTAACGAAACATTCGTTTTTAATATTAATTATTCAATATTTGGCAGCCCATGTGGTCAAGTGGTCAACGTCCTTGGCTTCGGTTACGGAGGTCACGGATTCGAATCACAGTACGGACAGCTTTATTAATTGATTTTCCAATCGATGTACATGATGTCTTGAATTTCCCTCTCCCACCCATTCTATCAACCTATCCTATCACCCGATTAGTCAACCACTAGTTCTGTCCTAGCCCTATCCTTCTATTACTACTCTCTTTGGAAAAAGAGAGGTTAAGCAACTGAGTAACAAGCAGTTCTCGTAGAAAAACTTCTGTTGAGATAAACTCAATAAGGAGTCCATATGCTTCACATTGAGAGCGGACATAAAAAAAAAACAACAACCTAAGTGAAATCTAATCAAATATTTTTTTTGAATCACAGATTTTGAACAAAATTTACCGAATTTGACTATTTGACTATTTGACTGTCGGCCCCTAAAGCGCTGCTGGCTTTCATGCAGGACATCACGGATTCGAGCCCCAGTACGAACAGCATTTTTTCGATCGATTATCGATTTCTGTTCGAAGGCATGGGTGTTTGTGATGTCTTAAAACTCCCTCCTACCCTTACGACTCCTCAATAACTGAGCGTAGCGAGAGCGATTAGTTTAATACTAGTCCTTTTCTAGCCTTATCTTTCTATCTCTACTACTGTCTTTGGAAAATAGAGATTGAATGACTGAGTAACAAACAGTTAGACAGCTGATAAAACTGGTTAATAAAATATGGGTATTTTAAAATGCAACTATCGGATGTAATCCAGATGTTCCCTCTAAGTTGGGCGCGCGCCCGACCGCGCAGCAATTTGAAACCCTCCGCGCACTCATTCCGGGTTGACGCACACTCCAACACAAGTATTCAAATATTAATTTTATAAATTGGAATAACCTTAATTAACCGAAATAAATAAGAAAATGAATATTTAGATAATTCAATCAAAATAAAATTTATACAAATATTATCGGAGCAATAAATTGATCTTAATAAATTGACTATATAATAAAAAGAGTTGCAATGGACGATGTGGAAAACTTAGAAATTTTTAATATATTTAACCTAAATATATTAAATATAACTCACTGATAATGACTGAGTTATTTTTTATTTAATACACTTATTTATAAATTATTTAATGATAATATTTTATATTATGTCACGCATTTGTTGCATTGACCCGCGCAGCGTTTGAATTTTTCCGCACAGCTAACCTCTTGTCTTAGAGGGAACATTGATCCAGAATCGGCTTTTATATAACAACCGACATTTTAACCACCCCTGCCCTTTATTGATAATATAATCAAGTTAAACACAAATAATTAACGACGGTCCAAGTGAATGCATGCCAACATCAGTTGACAGTGGTTTAAAACTCTGCTGAAAAAGTTTCCTCGCTCCTGCGCAAGGGTGCTAATTGGAAATTTGATTAATGACCTAGTGTTTCTTCTACCAAACCGCCTTGATTGATTACGCCTCCATTCCGTGTAAACAGTGCGAGACCAGCGACATCCGACGGCCACCGGACGAGGCTTGAATCTTGAGTTTCATCAATGCCTAATTTCTCTTCCCCCTTAAGGCTCTTCTTAACTCTTGGAGGGTTTTGCGGGGAAGACCCTTCGAGGAAGTTGGGCGATAAATTTTAAGCTCGTTGATTCAAAAGGGGTTTTTAAGATAAAACGTACATCGTGAAAAGTATGTAAGACATTCTCGATGTAAGCATTTATTTCACAACAATTTCCTTCCCTATGTAAAGAACACATAATTTTGGTAGCAAATTAAATAGTGAGAATTTAAATCAATTTTTGGTCAGAATAAAAATATGAACGGTCAAAATAAAGATATACTAGCTGTAAGCCGTTGGTCCCAACTGGAGGATTTTTCGTATTATAAAAAAAAACAAATTTTCCATGTTACAATCAAATGCATATTTATCAAATTAATAAGAATAAATTAACTTCACTAATTCGCCAAACGGAGCTTATTTTTAGGAATATATGAGTCTTTAAGGGAACCAAACATAAAAATAGTGAAACTTTTCCATTTGACTTTAAGTGCAATTACGTTTTCAATTATTTTTGTGGGAATTTTATGTGAAAGTTTTTTCAATAAATAAGCATAAAAAAGTAATGCAAATAACTTAGATTATTCCACGTATTGTGCTACAAACTGTGACACGTGTTTCGCCTATTTCAGAGGCATCCTCAGACAGACTTACTTTCAGTAAGTAAAAGTAAGTCTGTCTGAGGATGCCTCTGAAAAAGGCAAAATATGTGTCACAGTTTGTAGCACAATACGTGGAATAATCTAAGTTATTTTTTATTTTATATTCAAATGAACTTCCACAAAGTTACCGACGAATCCATCGAAAGCATAAACAATGTATTTTAGAGAAAAAATGATTTAAATTATGCAATAAAAAGGGTGGGTTCAGTTCACTTTTTCCCATCATCCTAACTTGGCTCACTTTGCCGTATTTTAATCTCGTTGTCCCCAATCTATCAAACTATTTCGCTTACTTTATTTATATTACTATTTGAGCATAAATTTACCTTTTCCAAAGCATAGTATGAATAAAAAAATGGCGACAGCGCGGCTGGTGAGGAAGGAGGGGGAGAGTCAAGGGGAGGGAAAATCGCGGACAATCATTCAGACGGACGGACATTATCGACTATTAATATATAGATTTTTTTATCCATGTTCGCTCCCAATGTAGAGCATATGGTCTCTTAACGGAGATGTCTCAACAGAAGTTTTTCTACGAGAACTGTTTGTTACTCAGTCGCTCAACCTCACTTTTTTTCAAAGCGAGTAGTAGGGAAAGAATGATAGGGCTAGAACAGGACTAGTGGTTGACTAATCGCTATTGCTACACTCAGTTATTAAAGGATCAAAAGAATGGGAGGTGAATAAATAATGTGAATTGACATCACAAACACCCAGTTTTTGATCACAACTTTGAATTAAATGATTTTCAAATTCAATGTGATCTGACCGGGAATCGAACCCAGACCTGATCGGTAGAGTAAGCTCTAACCAACTGGGCCACAGCAGGCGACGATATTATACGGTCAGAATATTTCATTACCATTTTGGTTAGGTTAAGTTAGCTAAGGTTTTTTCAATTTTATTAAAATTTTGACTGTTTACAATGACCGATATATTATGACCATTGTAAATTCTGACTCTCTCTGAAAAGCTCTCGTCACTGGAGGGTTTACTACACGTGACCATATGATCATTCTCATCCTTATATTACAGTGTAATATTGTGTACGGACAGCAGTAATAACGAGCGTGACTGCATGGGCACACAAAAATTTGGGGTCGAAATATAGCTAAACGTGAAATTTTTGAAAATATTTATAATTTTAACTCTTTAGATCAACATAATTTCAACACAAATATATTAGTAAAAGTAGTGTGAATAATTTTATTTTTTGATAAAATAATTATTTAACAGTTTAAAAAAGTCCATCAAAAATAAACGGAAATTCAAAAAATCGCACGTGCTTTTGGTAGTCATTTTCGTCTCCGCGTCTGATGACTCACTGAAGTCTGTATTATTTTTAAACAAATTTAAGTAAAAGCAACGATATTCAGGTAGAAATAAATGAATACTGGGACCAATAGACAATGGTGTTTACTGTGGCCATATGGTCACGCTCGTCCTTGGAGGGTTTTAAAGGTAAAATAACTTTGTTATTTTGCTATAAAAAAATTGAGTTCTAGAACAAAAGATCGTTGGTTCATCTACTCTCTGTACTTACTTGAACAAAGACAGAAGTTTGAAGTTGGTAATTGAGCAAGTAGGAATTTTGTACGCCGTAGTTAACATGTATAATATTATATATAGCAGCTTCTGCATAATGAATTTATAATTTAACCCCAGTCTCATAACAATCATAAATTTCGTTACTTCTTCCTTGTAGTAGTGGCAGTGCCTTAATCATGGCAGCGTAGGGGTGATGACAGTGTACTTTCCACCCCTATTTGAAGAAAGTAGTATCTCATTTTAAAAGGGGCGGGGTGCTTTCGTCGAATTGGGGCATCGGCGCAATCAATCAATGCTATTTGGTGTGCGAGGAATAAAATGTTTTTATCGAAATTTATGTTGAAATATCAATTCTAATTAAAAAGCTTCGTATGAACCGTATTGTTGGTATTTTTTTTTGTTGCTAATAACTTAAAAATGTTAAGGCTCAGATGCAGCGCAGGGCAGCACAGATTTTATATTATATGAAGAAGCACATAACTGCGTAGTAGTTCCTTTGTAGTGCCAGTTTAGATGCCTAGGTCTTTGAAAAAAAAAGGTTTGCGTTACAAACAGTTCTCGTAAAAAACACCTTCATTAGACGACAGTAAACCTTAGATTGGGAGTGGACGTGGATTAAAAGGTATATATTTAATCTTATTGATTTAATTGACTGAACTTCATCTACATTTTCATTCATTCAATTCATTATACTTGGTTGATAGCTATTTCCGTTTCACACCATCATCAAAACTCAAAGATTAACATTCAATTAACAACTAAATAAAATGGTATTTTGACCTTATAATTTCATCATTTGAAAAACTGAAGGAAAAAAATATTGATTGAATTGGCAGTTACTTGGTAGAACTCCACTATAATATGATAAAAATAGCACGAAAGTTATATTTAATAAATGTAATACTATAATTGTAACATGAATAAGAATGTTAGAATGAATAACAATATCTATTATGTATCCCTTCGGAGCCAGTATATATAGCTGAGCAAAATGTAAGTTTAAACATAGTCCTGACGATGACCAAGCCTGAAATAGCTATAAAATTATATTACAAAAACTGGAGAATTAAATACGTTGCTATGATTACCCTATTTTAGGGAAAATATTTTTGTTAATAAAATCTACTGAGTCATCGCCAACATTTTAGTTTTTACTTACTTTATTATACTAACATCCATGCAACGTTCAATTATTTATTATTTTCGTCAATATTTTTGGATATCCAGAGTTGGAGCGAGGCATAAAGGCATTTGCTCGAAAATTGCAAAATGCACGCTGGGCCGTAGCGCCCATTTTTACATATTGTGTTAAATACAAAAAAACGTGTTTATCATCAAACGTTAATTTTAAGACCATAACCATTTATAAGAAAACCTTAATGAGGCTTTAATATTAATTTTAAATTAATGAAATGAAGTCCAGCAGCACTGCGGTGCTAATTTTGTTAACAGCAGTGGCGGTTCTACACAATGTAATAGGTGGGCTTAATTCAATCTGAAATATGTAAAAAAATAATCTTAAAGTGACTTAATTAAAACAAACAGCAATTCAGACAAAAGTTTTACGTAAAACGTAACTAACCTTTCACAAATCCATGAATTAGGAATCCAGAAATTAGGCTTGGCTTGTTTGAAATAAGTCAATAGAAAAGCCAATGTTTTTACACAATATTTCCCTAAAATGCAACATTAAGCATTTGATTCAATTTTTTGAATTGAAATCGAGCTAGGGTGAAATAAACTTGTCCATACATGAAAACACCAACAAAAAATAGTTAACAAGAAACATAGCGTCAGTCAGAGAAATACTTTAACTGAATTCTCCTTTTCTTCCCACAGAATAATAATTAAATCCAAACTCTTGATTATGTTATATGTATTTTAAAATAAAAACCAAGATGGGCTCAAATAAAGTAGGCCATCCATACTCTATATGTATATGAAAACAACAAAATATAATTAGAAATTCACATCTACTCAAACATATATCTTATGGATTTTCTGTGGTTTCTTTCTTTTTATAAAATTCTCTCTTTCTCTTTATAAAATTCATTTAAAACTAAAATTCATTAGCCGTTTTATCAATTAAATATGTCTTTAAGTGGAAACCTGCACAGTTTCGTAAATTACAATGCTTAATTTTAAAAAAGCCGCCTGTGTGGTCGAGTGGTCAACATCGTTGACTACCGCTACGAAGGTCACGGGTTCGAATCACAGTACGAGCAGTTTTATAAATTAATTTTTCAACCGATTTATGAATTTCTGTTCAATGGCATGGATGTATATGATGTCTTGAATTCCCCCTGCCACCCATCTTATCCTATGAACGGGGTGTATCGAGAGCGATTAGCTAACCACTAGTCCTGTCCTAAGCTCTTTCCTTCTATTCCTACTCTTTTTGGAAAAAGAGAGGTTGAGCAACTAAGTAACAAGCAGTTCTCGTAAAAACACTTCTGTCGAGATAATCTCCATTAGGAGTCCATATGCTCCACATTGGAGCGGACATAGTAAAAAAAAAAACTGAACTGGGCTAAAATAAAGTAGACCATCCATACTCCATATACGAAAACAACAATATATAATTAGAAATTCACATCTACTCAAACATATATCTTATGAATTTTCTGTGGTTTCTTTCAATTTTTAAAATTCTCTCTTTCTTTTTATAGATTTTTTTCTTTATGAAATTCTTTTAAAATTCAAATTCATTAGCCGTTTTATCAATCGAAAATGTCTTTCAGTGGAAACCAGCACAGTTTTGTAAATTAAAATTAAAAAAAAAAAAATAAAAAAAAAACCACCAAAAATTTGAGGTCACGAACCGCCACTGGTTAACAGGTGTAAGTGCTTAAGGCGACTGTTTACATTTCTATTTCAGGGCCTACTAAAATCGTCAAGCTCTTCTTTTAAAAGGAAACATTCACGGTGATTAAATATGCTCTGAGTCATTAAGCATTTTAAAAGAGTCATTAACGTAAGGAATAGCTCATTAGTGTAGCAATAACGTGACCATTCATAAACAGGGATTGCAACACCGGTATAAGGTACAGAAAAAAAATAAACAAAGTAACAAATACGGCCAAATGGAGCCGCAACACTAAGCGAGTAAATTATAATTGTTATTTCAACATTTCTTAATTACATATCGACTGTGGAAAGGAAAAAGGATGTAACCCACACATTTGAAATTTTACAGCAGGCACTATTATTTGACCTATTTCCTCCAACCATTCCAATCCTTCAATAACTGGTCGTAGTGCGAGCGATCAGTTAACAACTAGTCCTGTTCTAGTCTAATCCTTTTGCTTCTGCTTTGGTCTATTTGGTTAGAGCTTGCTCTACCGACCAGGTGGGTCATGGTTTGATTCCCGGCAAAGCCAATGTCCAATTAAGTTTTTTCAATTTAAATTTCAGACATGGGTGTTTGTGATGCCAATTTACCTCGAGTTGGTATCGAGTGACTTGCAATATATTTTCATCGATTTTTTCTCGTATAATCTTTCAACTTTAAAATATTTAGCGCATTGGCTTTAGCTGTAATGCCAAATATTTTTTTATTAAAAAAAAAACTACTTTTGAAAGATACTATTAGCCGCCTGTGTGGTGGAGTGGTCAACGTCGTTGGCTTCGGTTACGAAGGGCACGGGTTCAAATCCCGCTACGGACAGTTTTATAAAATGAATTATGAATTTCTGTTCGTAGGCATGGATGTATGTGATGTCTTCAATTCCCCACTCCCACTCATCCTATCCTATGAACGGGCGTATCGAGAGCGATTAGCTTACCTCTAGTTCTGTCCTAGCCCTATCCTTCTATCTCTACTCTCTTTGGAAAAAGAGAGGTTGAGCAACTGAGTAACAAGCAGTTCTCGTAGAAACACTTCTGTTGATATAAGCTCCGCGGACATGGTTTAAAAAAAAATTAAAGATAATTTTATAGTTTATATAGGAAAATGCTGTCAACGAAGATTGCTTTAAGAATTTTCTGAGTGGCAAAAAATTCCGATAGCTTAGAACAGAGGGGGAAAACTTTTCGGATGAAGGGTCAAATTCAGCAATTTAAAATGAGCGGCAGGCCGCAAGTAAAATACCATTTATATATATACATAATTTATTATCATGAAAAAAAAACAATCTAATGAGAGGAATGGAACTGTTTTACGTCTTTTAGCATATTTTAAAATTCAGATGCTAATTTTGTAAAACTGCTAGTAAATGTTCGTCGGTGATGATTGACCGTTGTTTTTATTGAAGTTCATGATTGAAAAGTTTGTTGATCCAAAAAAACAATTAAGTAAATCTTTTTCAAATAAATAATATCGCGGGCCACAGTTTACCCGTGCCTGGCTTAGAATATATCGAATACCTCTGATATAAATCGACCCCCTTTTTCAATTTATTGATAATACACCGCTGGAGAAGACTTTGGCAAATAGTATATGTCTCAGTACTGAACAAACACATATAAAAAAATAAACGAAAAAAACATCTTATAATATATCAAACAATGAGAATCTATTGTTTGGTTCAAAAGCTGGGAAGTATGTTATTAATAGAATTTATTTACAATAGCTAATTATAGACATTCGGGAAGTTAAATAAGTAGAAATAACAGCTTTTACTGACATAATATTTGTCAAAACACGTCAACTTCTGTGTTGTCTTGTACTGTGGGAAGGTAAAAGGATGTAACCCAAAGTTTTTTCAAAACATATTTTTTCGATAATCACAATATATCTAAATTGATACACGTTCTATCAAAATGATGTAAGCTGCAAATGCCGAATTAGTATCTAAATTTAGCTTTTAAGTTTAAAAAAAGATGAGCTTGTGAAAATTGAAGCGAAGAAAAAAGACTGAAATAAAGGTTTTTCCTAGACAACTTCTTTAATTAATATTATATTATGTCAATTAAACACCAGTTTAGAAGTCTCCGTGCACTTCAAGGTTATGCATAATTCATAATTTGCAAATCTTCAAAACACGTTTTTTGCGCCTCCTGTAAAATTTCATATGTGTGGGTTACGTTCTTTTTCCTTTCCACACTCGATATAATATAAGGAAAACATTTCTTTCTGATTTCATTAAATAATATAACAATGAAGATAATAAAAACTCTTCCTTGTTGGTAAAATGTCATGTAGGAAAATTCAGTTATAACAATATCTTTTTAAAAGCTTTTATTCAAAAATTCGAAGGCTAGTATAGGATTACCCTGGTTGTATTTATTTATTTATGTATAACCTTAACATATTCGTGACATGCAGACGTTTTATCGTTAAAATGGATAGAACTCTGACCTTGTCAAGGTTAACCCAGGCGGGGGCTCCGTAAGGCTTTGTCTTGGGAATCATATTATACAATAAAGACACGCACAACATACCCTCTGGTAGGGGATGCATTTAAAGCTAAGTACGCAGGTTGTACAGTCAATATATCAAAATACGATTACGGGATTTGATGTTAGGCATTTGGCATAGTGGACAATGTGGTAAACTTACATAACGAATCTCTCTGGTTCAAGTACCAGTACGAAAAGCATTTTTAAAATCAATTTATTGACTCCTGTCCGAAGGCATGAATGTGTGTTATGTGTGAAAAATATGTATGTACCTTTTCAACCCAAAAATTACAGGACGCAGCGAGAGCGATTAGTTAACCGCTAGTTCTGTCCCAGCCTCAGGGGTGGGCTGAAAGGGGTTGAAAAATTTTACCAAGGCCGGCGAGCCCCTTCTTAAATTAAGAGAAAACAATAGTATCAGATAAAATAAGTATATAACTGCAATTTCTGACATATTTTCTACGACAGTTTCAGGATACACGGTAGCACGTTTTTAGCCATTTAGATTGGTAAGTTTACGATAAATTGCATTTGTTACATATTGCTTTGGGATTAAGTGAGCCTATTTTTAACGTATTGGCAGCTCACCGTTGCCTAGCCCCATTCTTATATCACTACTACTCTTATCGAAAAAGAGAGGTCGAGCAACCCAGTAAGTTTTCATTTTAAGTGAGTTAATATGTTTAGCGCAAAAATATATAAAATTCCTAAAATCAACACAACTTCTAAGCCAAAAAATATTTTCGGCTGAAATTTTCAAAGAAATCATATGTGACATTTATTCATTAAAAATAAAATGAAAACATTTTGAATACATCATAATTTCACTACTTTTCTAAGCTGAATATAAAAACCTGTTATTAATTTAGTAGATAGCACTTCTCTTGTTATCAATATGAAATATTCAAAATATTCCGTATGAAAAATAACATTTATCTATACCATACAATGATATAAATTATTATAGTATAAAATTCTCATTCCTACAAATTTACAATCACTGGGAGTGTGAAATCTGATGCCCTAAATATTCGAGAAACATGTGTCACCTTTCAAAAAAAATACTATGTGTGAACTAACATTCAGGGCATAATAAATTATGAGGTTTATTGCTTATTGTCAAAAAAGGTCACTTGCCGCGGCAGTTATTTTGAAGAAACCATTGAGTGAATATACCAACAAAACTGGCAGTACACGATAAACGTATTTTTACGTTTCCCGCCTATAATGTGTTAAGTTACTTACATTGGGTGTAGGTTTGGATTTAAAAGAAAAAACATTTGATTTAAAAATAGTCACTGACGGAATAGTATAATTTCGTTTGGTTTCGATAAAAATCTTCATGCATGATCAGAGTCGACATGATCTCTTTGCGCGAAATGAGCTTTTGGTCTCTTCTTTCGATAGTATTTGAAAGCATCAAACCAATACGTGTAAGTGCTTTATTTTATAAATAAAAGATTTTATAAAATGTTGTTTATATTTTAACGGCGGTTTCATGTTGAGTGTATAAACCAACCGCACCCATGCGAAAAAAAGCCTCATATTTTTCAAAAGCTCTTTTTCTTAAAATTCACACTCATTCAACGAGCTTATTTTATCGTCAAATCGATCGTTAGTACACTTGACTGGCGTGGAAGCATTTCCAGTGGGGTAGAGTTACAATGAACATTATCCACTTTTAAATGTTTTTTTAATATATTTTTTAATCCATGTTTGTTCCCAATATGAAGTTTATGACCTTCTAATTGAGGTAAGGATTCCAATACCGGGCAATTATATCTACACTTATATGACAAAAAAAAAGCAAAAAAGGAAATGAATAATGATTGCAATAGTGGCAAGTAAATTAAAATTAGTACCGCATTATTTTATAAACAAATGCAATACCAATTTTTCATAATTATCATTATCATAATCTACTGATTTTAATAAATATTGTATGGTTCCTCAAATAATTATTTATTATTTATTTTTGTCAATTCTGGTAACTGCCAATATTAATTTTCTTAAACAGATTTTAAATGTTTCAATTATTTTATTTTTTTAATTCATTTATACCCTTTTAATAATGTCAATGGATTCGGTTGTAACGGCTTGTAAAAGATCCTTTGACATATTTAATTTAATTTGCTATTTCATTTGTTTTTTTTATAAAATCTTACACGTGTTTTGTCTTTCTTTGTCAAAAATTTATTTATTTTTATTATGAATAAAATCTATCAAATGATTTAAATGAAATAATTCGTCAATTCTGAAAAATGACTGTGTCAAACATTTTTAATTCTAGTATTAAAGTGTTTACCTTTCTACCCTACATAAGCAGCTTGACAGTCTTGACAGATGAGGCGATATATACCACTCTGAAAGAATGATTTAATCTTATCGTTACTATTTCTAGTAAAAAAAGCGGGTTTCAAGTAAAGGCTTACTCCTTTAAATCAAAAAATACAATTACATACTACGGATGAAAGAAAAGATAAATGGACTAATTTAAATAACTGGTGTATGTATTATTCTCAATATTATATGTTACCTCTTGCGATTTGTTTTCAATTACTACAGAGTCTCTATAACTAATAATTATAGACATATAAGAAATAGGTTTATAGTAAGTAATGAATACAGAGAATTATCGTAGAGGTTTTCCGGTTCTACGACTCTACGCTACTGGCCGTGTCGTAGAAGCGTACAGATGAAAACATGCGTCACTCAGGGCCATTTTTTTACACTCCACGCTCTTTGCGGAAAGTTTAGCAAAAGCTTCAATTGAGAGCTTATTTGAGTAAAGCTCGCTCCTTATAATAGAGCGCGGTTTATACGTGGATAAATCGGATTAGAAACTTAAAGGACGATGACATTGAGAAATCTTTTAAAGAGCAAAGGCAATTTTTGTAAGTGATGTATTATATACAAGCTATTTAGTTTTGTTTATTTTAAAAGAAAATTTTAAAGATTTAGTTTTATCAAATTATGACAGAATATTACCTAGTCCCTAAACTGTTTTTTTTTTCATATCCACTCTCTAGTCGGAGTAAATGGCTACCGCATGATTCCTCCAAGATTCTCTGTCCCTCGCCAGTCTTCTTGCTTCCTCCCATGGCATTCCAGTGTACCGTAGCTCCGCCGACTACATCCTATAGATGGCCATCGGTGGCTTTCCACGACAACGGTATCCATCCGGTTGGAAAAAGAGACAAGCAGAATTCAGTCTTTCTTGAGGCATCCTCAGCACATGTCCAAGCCAGGTCAATCGTCGCTTTTTTACTTTGGACGTAATTGACGGATGCTTAGTCCGTTTCCTTATCTCCGTGTTTCTGGTAAAGTCAAACCACCGCACTCCCAGTATTCGGCGCAGGCATATGTTTTCAAAGAACAGATACGGTTACTTTGTTATGTTGTAAGGTGCCATGACTCGCAACCGAAAATTACTGAAGTGCAACTCTTCCTAGTTTTAAATGAGGAATTTTAAGATAAATTATTTCATATAAATAAAAACACAATATTCCTTTGTACTTTATTCCACTTTATTAAAAAGGTAAGGACCGGTTTCGCTCATTGCGAGCATTGTCAACTGACAAGAAAAATATATAAACAGTGCCATTTTTACAAAATTAATTTAAAATAAAAGGTGTAAACAACAATTGACAATGAAAAGAATTTACGTAAGACAATGCTCGCAATGAGCGAAACCGGTCCTGACCTTTTAAATAAAGTGGAATAAAGTAAAAAGAAATATTGTGTTTTTATTAAATTTTCCGGTTCTAAGCTCAAGAAATGCGACCCATTGGGGTGGGGTATTGACCCACATTTTCTTAAACATTTATTTTAATATGGGTGATACAATGTTTATAATTAAGGTATTCTTATATAATAGTTTTTTGGACCTTTTGTATTTTATATAAATACGCGATTACGTGATAATGCGATGAGATAAGCGCCCGCTTATCGACGATCGTTCGTAAGATAACTGGACTGAACGCGTCAGTTGCAAATTAATATTTGTACTGAAATGACGTATTTTTTCTCGCAACTTAAAATATGATTATTTGTTAAAAAAAACCACGGATTTTTTTAAAAAATGTATGAGGAATGATGCAGAGAGATATTTTAAAGCGTTTACACTATTTATTTTTTTTGAAATTCATAAGAATAAGGCCAATAATGAGGAAACCACTGGGGTCCCTAAACGACCCCCATCGGCAGAGAAGTATTTTTCTAGTCTCCGAGCCGCGAGAGTTAATATAATGCCTTTTCATCAAGTATTGACAGTGAACACTCTAAAAGTGATAAATTATTTCAATATAAATGACAGACAGTATTTGATCAAAGTTATATAATAACATGAGACAATTCTAAGAGGTCAAAAGATTAAGCTTCTTGAGTAACTAAAAGTGGCTAACCTTTTGCTCACGGCAAAAGTACAAAACGACAGCATTTCAACCATCACGTCCGGATTGTTGAGTTTTCTTCATTTTTGTATTTCTTGTAAAACTAAACTTTAACCACTTGGATACCAAGCAGACACAGGTGTCCGGAACATATGCAAGCGTCCACGACATTAAATAAATCAAATACTTGGTATGCTAATAGAATATAAGCAATATTTTGATGAATATGTGTAGTGCTATCTATACTGAGTCAATAAAGGTTTTTATAATATCGAATTTGAGTGTTTATTAGGCAAAATTGTTTTTCTCAAAAACACGCAGTATCTTTGGGACATAGTGATTTATTTCCGCGTTATTCAAACGGTTAAGTATGTTATTTCAAGAAAGCACAGTCAGTGTAATGGAAACGGAATCTAGAAATAATAATTTGATAAAGTTTGAAACAGCAATGTACGTTAGCTTCACATTGTTTTTATATCGATAGCTATTTTAGCTTTATATAAATAACGATGCTTGAACATAAATAAGCTATATATATATATGAACTTTTGAGAGGTGAAGTATGCCTATTCCTGTGAACTTTATTCCACTTTATTTAATAGTTCAGGACCGGTTTCGCTCATTGCGAGCATTGTCAAGGATGGCATGTTACGGGTTAAGCGTATTTTTTATTTATCTCGTCCGCTCCCAATATGGAGCATATGGACTCCTAATAGAGAACTTGTTACTCAGTTGCTCAACCTCTCTTTTTCCAAAGAGAGTAGAAATAGAAAGAAAAGGCTAGGACAGGACTAGTGGTTAGCTAATCGCTCTCGATACGCCCCGTTCATAGGATAGTATGAGTGGGAGGGGGGAATTCAAGACATCACATACACCCATGCCTTTGAACAGAAATTAATAAAACGATTGAAAAATCAATTTATAAAACTGCCCATACTGGGATTCGAACCCGTAGCGGTAGCTAACGACGTTGACCACTCGACCACACAAGCGGCTTGTTATTTGGTGGATAAAAATAAACTTTGAAAGTATTTCAACTCATCAGTTTCAAACATGGCTTAACAACATCCGAAATGTCATTCCAAAGTAAGTAATATAAGACTTAAAATACTTTTAAAATGTACATTGTTTTTCAAAATGATTTATTTTTATTTTTTTATAATAAAAAGCCCTATTTGCAAGTAATTATCCTGAAATATTTCTCAAGTTGCTTAATCGTTGAAACTCGGTCATTTGAGTCAATACTAATGGATGTGCACAAAAATTGATAGCTTTAAATTTTATATTAAAGTTTCATAAAACAACGTCGGCTAAAATGCAAATTTAATTTATAAAATTTTCTTTCAAAAGAATTTCTTTATTGATAAAAAATTAGTCATAACTCATTAATTCATTTTGTACAGAGCCAACGTATTGGTGTTCTTGTATAGTTAAAATAAGAAGAATTGGATTTTTTGTATGCAAAGACGTTGAAAAATAAGAAAAAAACATCACAAAATTTCTTCGCTCGCCTTGCCAAGCGCTCGTAGCGACCTCTAGTTTATTTGCAAGCCAACAGCGAAGGAAATGAGATTTTTTTAAATAGCCATGGCTACAATGTATCCTTTTTTATCGGAAATAACATTTTCCATCACTTGCCAAGAGACGCACTTATAATTTTCGTAAAGGAAAAGAATTCAACATTTTTTTACAAAATATTGCAAGCTTGTAACTGTATATACGATGGAAAATAAAAAGTAGCCTAACATTTTTAAACGATTTCTTGAATTTTTAGTTATCTGATATTTAGTAAAAAAATCTTATTCAAAAAGTATTTTTATGACACAGTGGAGAAAGTAATTTCGAGAGAAAAATAGCGAAAATGAATCGCTTACAGTTCGTAAGACAACTTTATTGAGTTATCTATAACGACTGTAGAAATAAAGAAGGAAGATACCCACACATAGAAAATTTTACAGGAGGCACAAAAAACGTAATTTTATGTTTTTGGGTCATATGCAAATTATGAAATATACACAACTCTAAGTGCACGGAGACTTCTTAACTGGTGTTTAATTGACATAATCCAATATTAATTAAATAAATTGTCAAAGAAAAACCTTTTTTTTCAGTCATTTTTCATGGTTTCAATTTTCACAAGCTCATCTTTTTAAAAACTTAAAAGCTAAATTTAGATACTAATTCGGCATTTGCAGATTACATCCTTTTGATAGAACATGTATCAAGTTTAATATATTGTGATTATCGAAAAAAGTTGTTTAAAAACAAACTGTGAGCTATTTCCTTTTTTGTTTTTAAAGTCAATAATATTAAACCGCTCCTGGTCTTGGAAAATACTCTATACTATACGATTGTTTGATTAACTATTTGAATATCAGAATGAAAGTTTAAGTAAAGTAAAGTAAACAAACCGTACCGTTTTAGTTTACTAATATCAACTCAATTAGCACACCTGGTCGGCCATTGATCCGCACTCTCAAAAAGGCCAACATCGTTACCTGTGACGTATTTTTTTTTTTACCTTTTATTGTGTGGTTTTATGATTTCCCGCTGGAGGATTTATGTAACGGATTTCCACGGCCGAATGTGTATCTTTAGCGCTCCAGTGTTGCCAACATGCGAACGAAAAAAATGATGGATTTTTTTATGTGTCTTTTTTACGGCAGCCTGGCGTGATACAAGCAATGTCTGCCCTAATTGGATTTGTTTATTTCTTTGTGTTGAAGTTTATTGATAGCATTTTAACGGAACATGTTTTGGCGAAGTCCAAAGTCAGGCAAACTCTCGAGTGTAATATGGCAAATAGAGATACCAAAAGTTTCGTTTTCACTGCTTAGGTCATTCAGCTCAACTAATCAGTAGATTGTGCAGATTATAGTTAAGGTAATTTATTTAACAGAATCTTTGTGATAATTTTCCCAAGAGAAGGGACATTCACAACATAAAGTGACTAATAGAGATAACATTTCACTGTGGTCTTTTTACTGTAAATATTCTTCTTAGTTTTATTAAAATTAGAAATGTGGAAATATATTCAATTTGTTCGAAGAAGCCTCGTTTGACAGTGCAATAAATCCCCCATTTACACTAAAGTCCCGTGTAATTTGGAGTAGTGTAATTGGGGGAGTGAATCTCATACAAAATTAGGGATTTGGTTTTTTCCGCGAAAAATGCAAAACTAAGATTTCCCTTTGTTTTGCAAAATAAATATGAACGAAATATTAAGTTACAAAGAAGTGATAAAATCCAAACTCCAACACATAGACAGTCGCCAGGCAATGCATAAATAGCCTGGCACTTGTTACACAGACGCTAGCCAACATTTGACTGTATGTACCACAAAGACGACCGATATATAATATTTACGATTTAGCCAATTATAATTTGAAGCAAATGAACTCCTCTACGTACATACTTATTTAAAACACAATATGGTGAATTTGAATTGTTTAAATCATGAACTTGAAGTAAATGAATGTATCATGCTTATATAAGAAATAAATATATTACTAAGCTTAAAGCCATTGCTTTCGAAATGGATTAACCCATAAGAATGCCTACAGATTTGAATGGTTAATAATTTCAGAAACTATATCACCTTTTACCTACAATGTTTACGTTTTTACTCTCGTTAAATAATATTGTAGTATAGAGAGTATATGTGTGTAGTATGTATGTAGTATGTATGTATGTATGTATGTATGTATGTATGTATGTATGTATGTATGTATGTATGTATGTATGTATGCATGCATGTATGTATGTATTGTATGTAGTATGTATTTAAGCTTTGACTAATTTGTGATGTATTATGTTTGCCGCCTTCGTGGCCGAGTGGTCAGCATTGTTGGCTTCGGTTACGGAGGGCACGGGTTGAAATCCCGGTACGGACAGTTTTATAAATTGATTTTTCAATCGATTTATGAATATCTGTTCGAAGGCATGGATGTATGTGATGTCTTGAATTCCCCTCTCCCACCCATCCTATCCTATAAGCGGGGCGTATCGAGAGCGATTAGCTTACCACTAGTCCTGTCCTAGCTCTATCCTTTTATCCCTACTCTCTTTGGAAAAAGAGAGGTTGAGCAACTGAGTAACACGCAGTTCTCGTAGAAACACTTCTGTTGAGATAAACTCCATTAGAAGTCCATATGCTCCACATTAGGAACGGACATGGTTAAAAAAAAATATTTTTAAATATTTTAAAAATGAATATTTATGAAGGGAAATTTTTCAAAACAGCTATTTAATTACTTGAGAAATGATTCAACTAAAATTAATGATAACATTTTATGTTTATTATGTAAGGAACTCTTATCTTTTTGTTTAAAAATATTAATACTGTTTAAGTGTTGAATATTAATTTTATCAAGATATTGTTGCTAAGCTTATCACAAATGTAATAACACTGTAATGTTAGGTATACACGAGACGAAATATTTATCTTGATTTGTGGATTTTAACAGGAAATATTTCTTAGTAAGTGAAAAATTGCGTGATATAGAATAATTACTACAAAGGAAATGGCAATTACCCATTCATTTATTTACCGGTGTGAAAACAATGTTTTTTGCTTTTTATTGGCGCTATAAAAATATTTTTTCGTAAATAAATTGTATTATAATGCTTTTATAAGCTGCAACGGATTTAATTTACTTTTTCCCTACCACTCTTTTAATACTTAAAAAACGAAGCGTAGCGGCACTGATTAAATAACCACTAGTCCTGTCCTAGCTCTTTCGTCGCTATCTCTAATCTCCTCGATAGGTTGAGCAACTATATTAATAACAAGCAGTTTTCGTTAAAAATATAGAGGTTAAAAAGATCTCTGTATCGAATCGATCTATATTTTTAAAGTAAAAAGCCAGTGGCGTGCTTAAGCAGTAAACTCCTATTTTTTTTAAAATATTGTATCTCAACTATTAATTTTTTAATGTTTTATTAAATGTTCACATTGATATTAACATTTAATTCTTATTTTTTTTTTTAATTTGACAATTCATACCTTATTTAATATTGAAATAGTAGCTGTCAAATGAAGAATTGTCATAAAATAGATAGTTAATGTTATTATTAATGTACTTAATTTGTTTATCATTTAATAAGTTTTTCATAAATAAATATTGTTTTTTGGTTGAGATACAATTTGTTATTGAAAAAAATATGATGTCAACGATTAAGCATGCCACTGGCTAAATGCTCATTTAAAAAAAGTATTGGAATATAATAATTAGGAAAGATTTACTTAACTGGGATGTTTTGAAAATCATATTAACCTAGATTCTTTCAATTACACTAATAATTGTAAAGAAGTAACTTAATTAATTATAGGTATCACCGAAGACTGCTTCAATAACCTTTAAACGATAGTTTCGGCGGTAACTTTGTGGAAGTTATTTTCTTAAAGTTATAGGTACGAGTTGAAAAAACATATTTTTTAAAACACTTTACTCTCACAAGTGTTTCAAGAGGCGCAGTTATCAATATACGACCAACAACCATGGCTAATAATCAAACATTCAAAAATAATTCAAGAATTTTCCAGGATTAAGAATAAAGGAGTTGCTTGCACGTGCATATTTTTTTAGCGCCTGTTTCTATTCTAGGGGTGAGTGACCTTTTTCTCATGTAATGTACTCAACATCCTGAGATAAATTCACAAAAAATTAAAAAGCTTAGGAAGGCTAACAAGAAAGTGTAATGTCTCTTTTAGGCCAACCGAGTACGCGACCAAGTACAAATATTGAACGAGTAAGCGTCTACATGCAAGTTTTTTTAGCTATACAGTTCGTTTTTACGTGTGATTTGTTCGATTCAACCACACTTTTAGAATTCCAAATCTGACTCATCAAAAATGTAAAACAAAGCGTACAACAGGTGGTAAGTATTTCCTATTGACTAAAGAAATAGAAACGGTTTTTATTCACTCGCTCGTTTAAAATCACTCGACCGAGTTCCGTACACTGCGTTCAGGTTGTTTTGTATTCGACCGCGTACTCGGTCGGTCTAAAAAAGACATTACATTGTATTGTTACCCTACACACTTCTCAAATTCAGAAGTCTTACAACAAGTGGTGACGGTATTCCCATCGACCGAGGAAACAGAAACTGTTTTAGTTCTCTCGCTCGCTTAAAATCACTCGTCAAATCGCTTGGCTGAGCGTTCAGGTTGTTTTGTATTCGACCGCGTACTCGGTCGGTCTAAAAGAAAAATTACTGTTTTTTTACCCTTTCTATTTTTTATATCCTTCCGCTTATCTTTTCTTAAATTTATCACAGGATGTTAAGTACATTACATGACAATAAGGTCACCCACCCCTAGAATTGAGACTGGCGCCAAAAAAATATCCGCGTGTACCCCTTCACAATATTCCACCGTAATCCTGTGCCAGTCTCCATGTCTTGTGAACTACATAGATTCACTCAGTTGTCTCTTAACAAACCCAGCGATCGTAAACTTTTTATGGCTCAGCACATTATCGGAGGCTGGCGTTCCGGCTCGTGAATTTTTCTATGAAAAGCGTGACGCGTAGCTGACATCTGTATGCCAATTGTTATGACCAATAAAGACAGACGTCAAAGTCAAGCTACGCAGCTCCGAGGGGGTTGCAAATTTAAATATTCCCACATAAATTTAAGGCGCTAGCATTGAAGATTGTTTTACTTCATACAATGCCGGATTAATGAAATCATATCTATCGACAATAAAGTGCTGACCTGTACTCCCGTGTTCATGCAGCGGCTATAGCATATTGCAATCGTCATGGAAAACAAAGGTGGCAGCTTTCATAATTCAAAATTATTGACAAATTAACATAATTCAAACGTTTTTTTTTCGATAAAACACCTAAAAAAATTGATGCTATTTTTTTTATTATTTTATGAAATTCGTTTAAAAACTGCCGTGTTTGTTATATAAAGCTATGTAAACTGCCAGTTTTGTTAAAAAATCGATTTTATTTATTAAAAAACGTACATATTATAGTATATGCCGCCTGTGTGGTCGAATAGTCAACGTCTTTGGCTTCGGTTACGCAGGTCACGGGTTCGAATCCCGGTACGGACAGTTTTATAAATTGATTTTTCAATCGATTTATGAATTTCTATTTGAAGACATGGATGTATGTGATTTCTTGAATTCCCCTCTACCACCCATCGTATCCCATGAACGGGGCCTATCGAGAGATAGCAACTAGTCCTGTCCTATCAATGCAATGCCACTCAAAGGTTTTTCTTATACAATTTCTTAAATTAATATTAGATTACGTCAATTCAGAAGTCTCAGTGCACTTAAAGGTTATTTTTATTTCATAATTTGCAAATGACCGAAAATAATCAAAACACTTTTTTGTCCCTTCTGAAAAATTTGGGTTACGTGCTTTTTCTTTTCCACAGTCGATATATTACGTATATTATATATGTAGATATGCTTGAAATTGAAACTAGATTATTTTGAAAAAAAAAATATTGTTTCGTTTATGGCTCAAATCAGCGTGACGTGTGACTTAAAAAAATATTCGGTCACTTTTGTATCGGCAGCCGTAAAACTTTTGTGTGGGGGGGGGGGTGTGATTCTTTACTGCCGTTGTACTCTATTTGTTTTTAAATGCAACCATTTTGAACCCGGAATATTTTGCACAACGTCATAAAACGTGAAATGGTTTACGACCTTTTGCCCAACCGCGGTAACGTTTTGAAAATATTATAACAACTGAAATAACTTAATATTTCACACACTGTGGTTGTTTTGAAAATATATTTAACTCTTTTTTAACACGATTTTGAAATAACGCGGTCAAATAAAAAGAACAAATACTATATTTTTACACGAATTATTTGTTCTGTATGTGTTGTGTAATGTAATGCTGTGGCCCAGTTGGTTAGAGCTTCCTCTACTGATCACGCAGGTCTGGGTTAGATTCCCGGTCAAATCACAGTGAATTTGAGATTATTATTTTAAATTTTATATTGATTATTCAATTCAATATAAAATTTAAAATAAATTGTGCTATCCTCAGACTTACTATCGCAAAGTTTGCTTAAGTAATGAAGCAAGATTGATTCTAACATTTTAAATTATGAAATTACAAAATGGAGTTTGGGTTTTTTTTCCTTTTAAGGGAAGCAAGACTCCATTTTGTAATTTCATAACTTAAAATGTTAGAATCAATCTTGCTTTATTACTTAAGCAAACTTTGTGATAGTAAGTCTGAGGATGCCTCTGAAAGAGGCGAAACACGTGTCACAGTTAGTAGCACAATACGTGGAATAATCAAAGTTATTTTAAATTTTATATTAAAATGAACTTCCACAAAGTTACCGCCAAAGCTATCGAAAGTATTCAATTCAAAGTTTTGACCGAAGACTGTGTGTTTGTGATGTCAATTCACATAATTTCCTCTCCTCCCATCCTTCTGATTCTTTAATAACTGGGTGTAGCAATAGCGTTTAGTTAACACTAGTCCTGTTCTAGCCTTATCATTCTTTCCCTACTACTCACTTTGAAAAAATTGAGGTTGAGTGACTGAGTAACAAACAGTTCTGATGGAAAAAAAATCGGTTGAGATACCTCCATTAGGAGGCCATAAGCTCCACATTAGGAGCGGACATGGATTAAAAAAAATAAAAATATTATTTATTATCATAGAAAATTTATTTGAATTTATAAATATCATGTGTATACAAATTTTCTTGTAAGAATACAAAAGAATGGTTTTCCCATACGTATTTTTGTAAAGAAACATGAAAATATATCAAAGAGTTTGGAAAAGGTTCAAATATGTACTTCTACGAGGATAGTGGAAATCTTTTAAAAGCCTTACCGAATATTTTTGGACCTCTCAGGAAAATTCGAAGTTTTACATTATTAATCGTTAGACCGTTCAAAGGTTTGCTTACAATTGAATCTGAGGTCTTAACTTTTAGGCTATTTTGGTTTAAAGTTTAAACCTTTTTTTTATCTGTGTAAAGTGTTCAGACATTTCAGATTTAAGAAACGGTTTGATATGTTCGCATTAGTTAATGAACATATTTCTACAGTGAAGCTTTCAAAGATATATTTTACATTTTGACAGTTTTAAACTGTGTTAATATGCAGCAATGATCTTTATTACAATGCCTCTGTTTTGGTATAATTAATTATTATTATTTTTTTTTTTTACCATGTCCGCTCTCAATGTGGAGCATATGGACTCCTAATGGAGTTTATTTCAACATTAGTATTTCTACGAGAACTGATTGTTACTCAGTTGCTCAACCTCTCTTTTTCCAAAGAAAGTAGGAATAGAAGGAAAGAGCAAGGAAAGAACTAGTGGTTAGCTAATCGCTCTCGATACGCCCCGTTTTTAGGATAGGATGGGTGGGAGGGGGGAATTCAAGACATCACATACATCCATGCCTTTGAACAGAAATTCATAAATCGATAGAAAAATCAATTTATAAATCTGCCCGTACTGGGATTCGAACCCGTGACCTCCGTAGCGGTAGCCAACGACGTTGACCACTAGACCACACAGACGGCAACTACTTTATTACTTTACTAATTATTTATATTCATAATAATA
Source organism: Himalopsyche anomala (assembly GCA_031772345.1). NCBI lineage: Eukaryota > Metazoa > Arthropoda > Insecta > Trichoptera > Rhyacophilidae > Himalopsyche > Himalopsyche anomala. The sequence goes on along the minus strand of CM062834.1, from coordinate 22,924,151 downwards.
CACAACAAGAAATTATAGTGTTACTCTTCAGAAAATAAGATTTGAGAAAATACAAAATTTCCTGATATCGAAAATAGCCTTGCGCTGAGTATTAAAGTGTAATGAGTAATAAAAGATAAAAATTTTCTGTCCTTTTATTTAAAGACTGGCATAGATAGAAAATTCGGTACAACCGGTTATGAAGTTGAAAAACCGGTTTTCGAATGTCACAAATTTAGCCAAAAACCGGTTTTTGAAAACCGACAAGCTCTAGTACCTACCTATAAAGTTTAAGTTTAAAAAAATTGGCTCTCAAAAGAATTTTAAATTGTTGTATAGCTGATGTTTTTCTCAGTAGACTAATGAGTTTGCCAACCACTAGTCTAGGGCGTCAGTGAAAATTTAATGCGTTATTCGCCTTATCTTTTATAGGACCGCTGCATTTTTGTGTTTTGACTTTGTTATCGTTAAACACAATAATCCTTAAATTTGAATCATTCAAATTATGTACACTCCCACAGATTTTGTCACTAACGACCCGGGTTTCGCCTTTCAGCATCTTCAGGCGTTCAAGCGCACGGATGAACTTCAGAACGGACGAACGGTCAGTTCAAGTTCATCCGTGCGCTTGAACGCCTGAAGATGCCGAAAGGCGAAACCCGGGTCGTTAGTGACAAAATCTGTGGGAGTGAACATAATTTGAATGATTCAAATTTAATATTGAAATTCCACCAAGCACCTTCAGTCGAAATCTTAAATTATAACAATAATCCTTTGTAATTACGTTTACTTTTATTTCTCAAGATCGGGACCAGTTTCACTTATGATGAGCATTGTTAACTGATAATAAATATAATTTAACAGTGCTATTTATACAAAAACAAATTGAAATGAAAAGATGTAATAAACGATTGCTATTGAAAATATTTTAGAAATTAAAGTAGGAATTGTGAATAAGTGACATTAAACTAACACAAATTAAAATCTTCAACGCCTCTAAAATGAAATTAACCCGTAACATGCCATTCTAAAAAACCACTTTCCCTGCCATGATGGCATTTCAGTTTCACTGTTTATTAACAGTATTTAAACCTAAGTTAGAAGCTTAAAAATAATTTTAAAAATGTATACATTCTAGAATATCTAAAATGATAAATACTTATTGACAATATTAAAAGAAATATTGAATGATTTAATGGCTCAACTATTTACGATTACATCATGGGCATGGAGGTGTTAAAAAATCATTATTTTATTATAATATCAGGATAGACATTGTCCATATATTACTATTAACTAAACGCATTTAACTCTCACGACTCGGAGACTAGAAAAATACTTCTCTGCCGATGGTGGTCGTTTAGGACCCCTGTGGTTTCCTCATTATTGGCCTTATTCTTATGAATTTCAATTTATTCAAAAATAGTCTAAGGGCTTTAAAATATCTCTCCTCAAACATTTTTTTATATTTTTTTTGTTTTTTTAATAAACAATCATATTTTAAGTTGCGCGTAAAAACGACGTCATCCCAGCACACATGTGAAATTGCAACTGACGCGTTTAGCCCAGCTATCTTACGAACGAGCGCTTATCTCGCTATCGCGTTATCGCCCATTTATATAAACTACAAAAAGTCCAAAAAATTATTATATAAGAATAACTTAACTATATACATTGTATCACCCATATTAAAATAGATATTTAAGAAAATGTGGGTATTTGGGTCGCATTTCTTGAGCTTAGAACCGGAAAAGTTAAGGAATTCCTTTTTCACACTTATTACGAGAGTAATTTAAACAAAAACCTTCTCATGTAAAATTTATAAATAGTCCGTTACGATGTTCTGCCTATTACGTTTCGATATCATAAATTACAAATTTCATTTTATTATTCTCAAATTGTACAACCTTTCCCAATGTTAACGACATTGCTGGATTCGTAAAATACCATTGTCTGAATTCTTTACTACCCGAGCTGTACACAGAAGTAAATAAATTACCCGAATGTGAGTGTGTTAACTTCCATTCAAGACATTAATTTCTTCGCATTCCGAAGTGGAAACTTATTCACCGAACAGAATGAAGGCTTATGTCACCCCTAGGATGTTCAAATGTATCACAACTTTATCTCCAAACTATAGGGGTAAGTCTTTGCAGCTCAGATATTCACAAAATACGACGATAGATAACGCCCAGGGATTTGTTTCGCTTCATAATCTCGTGTTTGCATTATCTCTTGGCAGCATTCTGAATAAACTATTAAACGATATGGTTGTGTTTTATCGTTTTTAATCGGCATCGTAGTGGTTATTATTTTTCTGGTAAAAATCGTCAAAAATATTAGTAACTTTTAAGGTTTTCACTGTGAATACTCGGTGGAATGGCATTATAATAAAAATAATAAAAGATTGTAAGTACTTTTTCCACTTAAAATTGTATTTAATCAGGACTGGTTTCGCTCTTCACGAGCATTATCAACGTATATGGAAAATAAATTAAACAGTGCTATTTATACAAGTTAAATTGAAATAAAATTGTGTTTATTATCCAAAATTTTAATTGTGTTTATAATTGACATCATTTGCCACTTATATTTATTGATGATTTTTTAATTGTATGTTATAGGTGTTAAGCATTTTAATTTTGTGTAATTATAATGTAATTTGTTAATCCTTTTAATTGTTAGTAATTGCTTACACCTTTTTATTTCAATTTAATTTGTATAAAAAGCACTGTTTTTTTATTTTCCTTATCAGTTGATAATGCTCGTGAGGAGCGAAACCGGTCCTGATCAAATAAAATTTTAAGTGGAAAAAGTACTAAAAATCTTTTATTATTTTTATTAATATTAGTAACTATTCCAGAAATTGGTAATTTCGGAAAAACACTTGTTCAATCAGGAACAAGGGATAAAAATGTTGCACCCAAATAAGGACACTCATAAACTCTTTTTCCAGGAAGTTTTAGAGATAAAAAGAGCGCAATTGAACAGTTTTCCGATTTTAAATGAAATGCTACACATGCCTGGCTCTCCACTTTTATACTCTATATAAATATTATCATTAAACCTTTTCCGACAAAAAAAATAAATATAATTCTTAAAACTACTCACCATTTAAATCTTTGGGCAGTCTCATGGGCAAATCCTTTTCGCCAGCAATGGCTTTAAGCTCAATGATACATTTATTTCTTATATAAACACGAAACATTCATTTGCTTAGCGTCAGTTCAAGTTCATCCGTGCACTTGAACGCCTGAAGATGCCGAAAGATTCACACATATTTTGTCACTAACGACCCGGGTTTCGCCTTTCAGCATCTTCAGGCGTTCAAGTGCACGGATGAACTTGAACTGAGTTCAATTGAAATTTCACCAAGCACCTTCAGTCGAAATCTAAAATTGTATTGTTATTGAAAAAAAAACATTTTGAATACACAGTAAGTAAATAACACAAAATATTATTTTTTATATTGTATTTTAATTAAGAAAAACATATATGCACGGAGACTTTTATGAGAAACTATACCTAAATTGCTTTCTTCGCTAGAAATAACTAACAGGTCACCTGTGTGGTCGAGTGGTCAACATCGTTGGTTTCGGTTAAGGTCACGGGTTCGAATCCCAGCACGGACAATTTTATAAATTGATTTTTCAATCAATTTATGAATTTCTGTTCGAAGGCATGGATGTATGTGATGTCTTGAATTCCTCCCTCTCACCCATCCTATCCTATAAACGGGGCGTATCGAGAGCGATAAGCTAACCACTAGTCGTGTCCTAGCCCTTACCTTCTATTCCTATTCTCTTTGGAAAAAAGAGAGGCTGAGCAACTGAGTAACAAACAGTTCTCGTAGAAAAACTTTTGTTGGGATAAACTCTATTAAGAGTCCATATGCTCCACATTAAGAAATGGTAAATAAATATATTTTTTAAAGATTTAATGAAGCCTTTGGTTCGTTATTGCTGTCGTGTAAGATTCTGGAAAGAATTAAACTCGTTATAAGAGGTTCTACTGTATAGTAATTCGTCGGCAATATTGTAAGACCAACGTAACACATTTTTGTTGATAAAATTACATTTTATTTGTTGTAATCTCTTATATCATTGCACATTTTCAACGTGGAATACAATAATTATTAATCCCAATACAAAGCGTAAGTGAAAAGTTCAATATTTTTGCAGTAAAAACATTTATTATCTCTCCTGTCAAATGCAGTTAAAGTAAAATTTAGTGTTCTTGCAGTATAGACGACGAATTTTTATTTTTAGTGGAACGTTTTATTTCAAAATCGTGTTTAAAAAGAATTGAGATTAATTATAATTTTTTCTCACAATACGTTTTATACTAATGCAAGACGGCAATTTATCTAAGTAAAAAAATACGATGTCATTATTTTTTCAATGAAGGAATCCATTATAGTATGATTAGCTTTTTAAAAGGGAGTCTACAAAAAGAAGACGAAGAAGAGAGCATAGTTTGTTTTAACCGGAAGTAATAAAGGCTTTGAGGAAAGTAATACTTTCGTTATGTGCAAGATAAACGTTGACACACTAATGAGAACGCTGCACTAAGAAATACTTACGTACACTTCTTTCAGTTATGGTTAATATTTGACGATAAAACTGGCAAGAAAGTGGTTTATAAATGTATTAATTCAATTTATAACTAATTCAAATTTAATACATATGAGAGTTCGGCATACAAAGGTATAGAGTTAAAGCAAGGCTCGTATTGTTTCGGTCAGAATCTATATATTAATAGTCGTTAATGTCCGTCCGTCCGTCCGTCCGTCTGTCTGTCCGTCTGTCTGTAAATTGTCCCCGATTTCCCCTTCCCCTCCTCCGCCCCAGCCACGCTGTCAACATTTTTTTATTCATACTAAAGAGATACTTTTTTCGTTTGTATATTATAGTCGCGATTTCGCCTATTCGATGACGTCAAGAAAGACGGTCCCCCTCCCCCCCATCCTGCCCCGCTGTCGTCATTAATTCATTTCTTCATTTTTCTCTGACGTCATGAGTGAATTTTTGAAATCATGACATTTTTATTTTATTATGTGTAAAAACAATTAATTTTCAAAAAATATTCTCTCAAGCTGTGGGATTCGATACCATGCCCCAATTTTCATGCGCGACGTTCGGACGGCTTACACACTGATCTACGAATCCACTTGAGAAAAGCGATATAAAAACTTTATATAATTTAAATAATACAAAGCAAAAAAAAAGAACGCGTTTTAAGTGAACTAATAATGACATCTGTGGGTGAAATCTTGCACTAAACGATTTTGAATTCCAAGATTTCCACCTGCAGGGTTGTGAACGGCTATATAGGGCTGCTCAATTATATATAATAATTTAATTAACTATTTATTTATATATATACGAAAAATGGTTGTTAGCAAACTTAAACATTATTCCAAAAATTAAATAATTTACGAGGTCTATTTCTGCTAATAGGAAAAATAATTGTTAGCAAACTTAAACATTATTCCAAAAATTAAGTAATTTACAAGGACTATTTTTGCTACTATGAAAAATAATTGTTAGCAAACTTAAAAATTATACCAAAAATAAAATAATTTACGAAATTTCTGCTTCTAAGAAAAATGGTTGTTAGCAAACTTAAACATTGTTCCAAAAATTAAGTAATTTACAAGGACTATTTTTGCTACTATGAAAAATGGTTGTTAGCAAACTTAAACATTATTCCAAAAATTAAATAATTTACGAGGTCTATTTCTGCTAATAGGAAAAATAATTGTTAGCAAACTTAAACATTATTCCAAAAATTAAGTAATTTACAAGGACTATTTTTGCTACTATGAAAAATAATTGTTAGCAAACTTAAAAATTATACCAAAAACAAAATAATTAACGAAATTTCTGCTTCTAAGAAAAATGGTTGTTAGCAAACTTAAACATTATTCCAAATATTAAATAATTTACGAGGTCTATTTCTGCTAATAGGAAAAATAATTGTTAGCAAACTTAAACATTATTCCAAAAATTAAGTAATTTACAAGGACTATTTTTGCTACTATGAAAAATGGTTGTTAGCAAATTTAAACATTATTCCAAAAATTAAATAATTTACGAGGTCTATTTCTGCTAATAGGAAAAATAATTGTTAGCAAACTTAAACATTATTCCAAAAATTAAGTAATTTACAAGGACTATTTTTGCTACTATGAAAAATAATTGTTAGCAAACTTAAAAATTATACCAAAAATAAAATAATTAACGAAATTTCTGCTTCTAAGAAAAATGGTTGTTAGCAAACATAAACATTATTCCAAAAATTAAATAATTTACAAGGACTATTTTTGCTACTATGAAAAATAATTGTTAGCAAACTTAAAAATTATACCAAAAACAAAATAATTAACGAAATTTCTGCTTCTAAGAAAAATGGTTGTTAGCAAACTTAAACATTATTCCAAATATTAAATAATTTACGAGGTCTATTTCTGCTAATAGGAAAAATAATTGTTAGCAAACTTAAACATTATTCCAAAAATTAAGTAATTTACAAGGACTATTTTTGCTACTATGAAAAATAATTGTTAGCAAACTTAAAAATTATACCAAAAATAAAATAATTAACGAAATTTCTGCTTCTAAGAAAAATGGTTGTTAGCAAACTTAAACATTATTCCAAAAATTAAAAAATTTACGAGGTCTATTTCTGCTAATAGGAAAAATAATTGTTAGCAAACTTAAACATTATTCCAAAAATTAAGTAATTTACAAGGACTATTTTTGCTACTATGAAAAATAATTGTTAGCAAACTTAAAAATTATACCAAAAACAAAATAACTAACGAAATTTCTGCTTCTAAGAAAAATGGTTGTTAGCAAACTTAAACATTATTCCAAATATTAAATAATTTACGAGGTCTATTTCTGCTAATAGGAAAAATAATTGTTAGCAAACTTAAACATTATTCCAAAAATTAAGTAATTTACAAGGACTATTTTTGCTACTATGAAAAATAATTGTTAGCAAACTTAAAAATTATACCAAAAACAAAATAATTAACGAAATTTCTGCTTCTAAGAAAAATGGTTGTTAGCAAACTTAAACATTATTCCAAATATTAAATAATTTACGAGGTCTATTTCTGCTAATAGGAAAAATAATTGTTAGCAAACTTAAACATTATTCCAAAAATTAAGTAATTTACAAGGACTATTTTTGCTACTATGAAAAATGGTTGTTAGCAAATTTAAACATTATTCCAAAAATTAAATAATTTACGAGGTCTATTTCTGCTAATAGGAAAAATAATTGTTAGCAAACTTAAACATTATTCCAAAAATTAAGTAATTTACAAGGACTATTTTTGCTACTATGAAAAATAATTGTTAGCAAACTTAAAAATTATACCAAAAACAAAATAACTAACGAAATTTCTGCTTCTAAGAAAAATGGTTGTTAGCAAACTTAAACATTATTCCAAATATTAAATAATTTACGAGGTCTATTTCTGCTAATAGGAAAAATAATTGTTAGCAAACTTAAACATTATTCCAAAAATTAAGTAATTTACAAGGACTATTTTTGCTACTATGAAAAATGGTTGTTAGCAAATTTAAACATTATTCCAAAAATTAAATAATTTACGAGGTCTATTTCTGCTAATAGAAAAAATAATTGTTAGCAAACTTAAACATTATTCCAAAAATTAAGTAATTTACAAGGACTATTTTTGCTACTATGAAAAATAATTGTTAGCAAACTTAAAAATTATACCAAAAATAAAATAATTAACGAAATTTCTGCTTCTAAGAAAAATGGTTGTTAGCAAACATAAACATTATTCCAAAAATTAAATAATTTACAAAATTTCTGCTATTACGAAAAATAGTTGTTAGCAAACTAGAACATAATTCCAAAAATAAATAATTTACAATTTAAATACTGCAGGGCAGGGCTGTCGATATACGCCCCGAGATATTTCTTTTACTATCAGAATTTCTGGATTATTCAATAAATAGGTTAGTAATTTATTTTTCACGCCAGTAACTTTTCTGACTACTTAAAAATGCAACAAAAATCTCTCCGTTGAGGTCAACGGGCTTACAGCTAGTCTTTATTAAATAGTCATAATATATCGGTCAGAACAAACCTAACCTAACCAAAATGGTTATAAAATATTCTGACCATATAATATTTTTATTCTGACCGTTCATATTTTTATTCTGACCAAAAATTGATTTAAATTATGTCGATTTAATTTGTTCCCTTTTTTTGGAGCATATGGCCTCCTAATGGAAGTATTTCAACAGAAGTTTTTTCTACGAGAGCTGTTTATTACTCAGTCGCTCAACCTCGCTTTTTTTCAAATTGAGAAATATGGGAAGAAGGATAAGACTAGAACAGGACTAGTGGTTAACTAATGGCTATTGCTACACCCTGTTATTAAAGGATCAGAATGATGGAAAGAGAGGAAATAATTTGAATTGACATCACAAAAACCCAGTCTTTGATCGCAATTTTGAATTGAATAATTCTCAAATTCACTGTGATCTTACCGGGAATCGAACCCGGACCTGCGTGATCGGTAGAGCAAGCTCTAACAAACTGGGCCACGGCAGGCGACAATAATAAGTAATTCATAAATAACATATTCATAAGTTTGTCTAAATATACTTCTCAAAGAGGCGAAAAACATAAGAAAGTTTGTAGAATAACAAAATTAATAAATTCAATTTAATTTTTCTTTTAAAATAACCTTATAATAATATATATGTATAATAAATAAATACTTGGCTTATTTAAAATCTTATTCTAGAAGTAACTTCGTCGTTACTAAAAGCCCTTTAAAATAATTAAGTAAATTGAATCTCTGACTTAGTATAAATGATACTTTTAGTCAAAAAGAAATTATTTTCTGTACACTTCAGATAAGTACGTGCCACCCAGTCTTGAACAATTGCTAATAAGACATTTACGAGGGAAAGAAAACTGAGGATTTGGGTACGTCATTTGATACCCCACGTAGATGGGTAAGAAACCATAAGTGGGTAGACAAGACAAGATAGTCTCATATTTCTATACAAATAAAACATATTTCTTTATCATTTACGATGGCCTTTCCATGAACTAAAGCTTGAATTACTTATAGGTAGTAATTTTATCTAAAGAAGATATGTTTAATACATTTTCATTGTTTGTGTAGGATTATTTTTGTTTATTTGTATTTTCTTTTAAATTTTTATCGTTAACACATAATTGTTGTATTAAGAACATCAATAAGTCAATGAATAAGCTAATCTAATATATAAAAATGAATGTTAGTTTGTTCATACTCTACGGGCTGCCAAACCGCTGATCCGATTTCAAGAAAACTTTGCCAATTTTTTTGCTTGCACTTCCGGGAAGGTTATAGGCATAGTAAAATTAACTTACAGTAAGTATTATATATAAAAATCAATGTTTGTATGTCTACCGTTCAAGCAATTCAACTGTCAACCGTCGACTGGCGATCAAACAGCATTCAGACAATTCTAATTTGACCTTCGATTACTTGTATTTAAAACTAGATATTTCAAATTTGAATCGTTCAAACTATGTACATTCTCACAGATTTTGTCACTTACGACCCGGGTTTCTCCTTTCGGCATCTTCAGGCGTACAAGTGCACGGATGAACTTGAACTTCATCCGTGCACTTGAACGCCTGAATTGATTGACAATGAACACCCAAAAGCTTTTTTTTTACCATATCCGCTCCCAATGTGGAGCATATGGACTCCTAATGGAGTTTATCTCAACAGAAGTGTTTCTACGAGAACTGCTTGTTACTCAGTTGCTCAACCTATCCTTTTCCAAAGAGAGTAGGAATAGAAGGAAAGGGCTAAGACAGGACTAGTGGTTAGCTAATCGCTCTCGGTACGCCTCGTTCATAGGATAGGATGGGTGGGAGGGGGGATTCAATACATCACATGCATCCATGTCTTTGAACAGAAATTCATAAATCGATTGAAAAATCAATATATAAAAATGCCCGTACTGGGACTTCAACCCGGGACCTCCGTAGCGGTAGCCAACGACGTTGACCACTCGACCACACAGGCGGCCAATTTATCAATCACATCCAGGAACGGTTAAAATAAATATGATGAAAAAATGCCGACGGTTAATAGTAACCTCGGGGTTGCATTTTCTCTGTCATATACGTTCTTAGAGAGCGATGCAGAATTATATACGTTGGCAGTATAATGATCCTTTTAGCGAATCCTTGCGTTTCTTGTTCGTGATTATCCTTGAGATGGGTTGCATCTCTTTTGTGGCAGAGAAGAAAGTTTTCAGACTCGTTACATTATTATGTGTTCGTCTACGAATAAATATAGTGCAAGACACTGTACCTCATTACTCGAAGTATTTCATCCAATATTGCCAAAGGCTTGAACACGATTTGTTTGTGTTTCATTGTTAAAACTGATTAATTACGTCGTTATATGTTTACTTTAGCTAGCTTTTTAATATGGAAAGAAGAAAAATGATATTCATTTTCAATAGTCAGTAATACGATACTACATATCTTTACTGTTTGATTGAGAAGCAAACAGCAATTTTAAAAAAAATAGCTTTTATGATAAAGGCTCAAACATCGAAATTTTACTCTACATAGATAATTCTTGTCACCTGCTGTGGCCCAGTTGGTTAGAGCTTGCTCTACCGATCACGCACGTCGGGGTTTGATTCCCGTTAAGACCACAGTTAATATGAGAATTATTCAATTCAAAGTTGTGATCGAAGACTGGATGTTTGTGATGTCAATTAACATTATTTCTCCTCCTTCCATCCTTCTGATCCTTTAAACTGGGTGTAGCAATTGCGATTAGTCAACCACTGGATAAAAAAAGAAGATAATTATTACATCAAAATTTAAATGATTTAATGCCTATCTGACATGAATAATTATCTGCATAAATAAAAATTATTAAATATAATTAATTTCGTTACCCACTGTGGTCTAGTTCAGTATTTCTCAACCTTTTTGGGTCTTAATTTTGCGTGGCTCCCATACTTGCTTTGTACTATTGAAGTATGAGTGTTATAATAAATTTTGGAACCCAAAACGAAAAGACACGAGAGAAGGTCTTCCCATAATTTTTAATTTAAAAAACCAGGAATTTCGATTACAAAATTCCAGAATTTTACGGAAATCCCAAAATATGCAACGCGAGAAGTTTTTTTTTAGCCCTTTGCAGACATTCCAACTAGGATCTCCAATACCGGGATCCTGAATTCCGTAATCCAGGAATCCCGTCCAGTTTTGCGATCTCGAAATTCCGGGATTGTATGGTCGCGATCCCGAGATTTCGGGATTGAGAAATTTTAAGCAAATCCCGTATTTATAGGATTTTTTATTTGGAAGAGCTAAAAACAAAAAAAAAACAAGTCACGTTGATATTTTGAGGAAAAAGTATAGGGATTTGAGGATTTAAAATTCCTCGGTGAGATAAAAAAAAAATGACTCACCAAAACTTTTCTCTAATAATACACGATTCCACGTTGAGTGCCCAATCCCGGGATTAAATTGATTAATCCCGAAATCCCGGGATCACAAAATGGCAACAAGATTGGATACCCTAATTCCAACTTCTAAAATGTGCATTTTTCAATTTCAACGACGATATGAAAATTTTAACTATTAAATTATAACTGAACGATTTTAGAGACTTTTTAATATATGATATACAAGTATGTTAAAAGTTTCTATGTAACAGTAGCCGAGGAAAACAAGCACGATTCGTTGAAACATTAGAAACACTAAAAACATCAGCTGAGATAACGTGCTGTGCTTTAGTTCTTCAAAGCTTCTAGGAGTTGTAACGAAATCAGGTTTGGGAATAGTTTATAAAGCACAACAGCTTTATTGTTCTGAAACAGCAGGTTGTTACTTAATCATAACAAGGTGTCTTCTGAGATTAATAATTAAATAACATTTTATCATAAAAGTTAGGTTTCTTTGGTTAAACCTCATTAAAAAAATAAAAGGAGTTAGTTAGTCTTGGATTGTAAATTTATAAATAAAAAAAAACATCGCTTTACTATAATATCAATGACTTACTGCAGGGGTTACTAACCCCGTGCCCGCGGGCGCCATGGCGCCCGCCAATTTATTTGGGCAAATCGTTGAATTCATGGGATTTTGGATTTCGAAATTCTTGGAAGAGCTAAAAAAAAAACGAATCACGCTGATAATTTGGGTTAAATTCCTGGGTTATAAAATGTGGTGCCCGCCGCTCTACTAATATTTTAGAATGCGCTTTAGGGTCCAAAAAGGTTGGTAACCCCTTTTAACCCTTAAGAGTCCAGTTTTTGCCGATATTGGGTAAGCATTAAAGCGTCCAATTCCAGACCCTCTTTGTGATCTCGGAATTTCGGGATTGACAATTTTTCCGAACCCGGGATTGAACATTTAACATAATATCGAGTATTATTTGGAATTCGAGACTTCAAATAGATTTCTCAAACCCAGGAATTTACAAAATTCCTAAAATATATCAAAAATTAGAAATAATTCAGAATAAATCTGTTCATAGAAATAGGATTACTGATAAGATTTTGGATTTAATTTTGTGGCTTAATACTACAAAATATATAAACTTGAATTCTAAGGAATAAGACAAAGACCATGTATGCTTTTGAATTTTTAAAAAATTTCAATATAAAACCTCTATTTCTAAGGCTTTAAATAACACGGTCAAATCTTCGCATTAATAGCCGATAAAATAATCACAAATATGTCCGTCACTCTGTCCTTTTCGCCCAATGATAACGGTTTATTTTGAACAGCACATTTTTCGACCAATGTTAACGGTTTATTTTGAATCGCATATTTTTGAATTTGTCGTTCGTCCAATTGGAATAGACGTTTTTTTGTAATCAAAATTCTAATTTCCTGGCTTAGAACTGGAGCATCGTAATAATATTGAGAGAACTTTATTTGAAAGTTTGCAACGCTACGAAGTTTTTTAAATAATCAAATATACTGATTCAATTTTTTGAAGCTATAGTTATAGGGCTGGGCAAAGATTTTTTGGAGCTGATTTGACAGACTTTGATCAGTGTCATTGGTTCGATTATTGGAAGGTAAGGTTATATTTTGCATCCGGCCTTTTTAAATCCATCCTTAAAATCTTTTTAATTTCTTACATGCATTAGGAATATTCTAATGACGGTATGGATATTTTATAGAACTATGTTTCGACTTTTATTTTAAAATCTTCTACTACGAAAAATAATTGTTAGCAATCTTAAACATTATTCTAAAAATCAAATAATTTACAATTTAAATACTGCAAGGCTGCCGATATATGCCCCGAGGTCTATTTCTTCTACTACGAAAAATAATTGTTAGCAAACTTAAACATTATTCTAAAAATTAAATAATTTACAATTTAAATACTGCAGGGCTGTCGATATATGCCCCGAGGTATATTTCTTTTACTTTTAGAATTTCTGGCTTATTCAATAAATAGGTTTGTAATTTATTTTTCACGCCAGTAAATTTTCTGACTGCTTAAAAATGCAACAAAAATCCCCCCGTTGAGGTCAGCGGTCTTACAGCTAGTATAATATAACTTTTATTGTATTTATCTTTATTCACTGAGGCTTAGCATGAAACGTATCTCCGTGTAAAAAGAGGTTTGAGCGTACTTCAAATTAAATTTTTCGTTGCCGACTGAAACTATCATAATTTGTTTTTGTTACGACCAGCTATAAGAAAAAGGTTGTTTATGTCTGCTTAACAACCATTATATAAATAGTTACCTGTGATAAATCTTCTTATATATAAAAATGAATGTTTGTTTGTTCGTACTTTATGCGTTGCCACACCACTCATCCGATTGCAATAAAATTTTGACAAACTTTTTGCTTGCACTTACAGGAAGGTTATAAGAATAGTAAAATAAACTTACAGTAGGTAAATCTTCTATATAAAAATCAATGTTTGTATGTCTGCCATAAAATTCATTTTGACAACGTATGCTTGCACTTGTGCGAAGGTTATATTACAATTAACTTACAGTAAGTAAGTGGCGCGTGTGTCGTACCATAGACAATCGGCAGCAAACGTCAAACAGACAGAAGAAGAAAACATGCACTTCAATAAACATAATTACAACACTTTCTTTCTTTGAGTGATATTGCAATGCTTGCCGGGAACCGGTTAGTTTTTGATAAAAATAGCCCAATAATAACTTTACATATATAATTGCTGTTTAACACTGATTATGGGTTCATAAATACAACGAAAACACAACGCATGTGTTTCCTTGGCAAATAACCAGTTAAAGCAGGCTAAATGTATATTTAGTCTACATAAAATTAGCATAAATACACTAGCCTAATAATTTGTACAAATTACGAGTCGTTCATTAGGTGTACAATATAATAAATTATCGACCATATTAACCCTTTGAGTAGCGAGTTAAATGTTACCAAATTAGTTTTTTTTTGTATGTTGTGATTATTTGTACTATTGCTACAGATAAAAATATATAAAAAAATACAGGTCACGAATAATTTTGGGAAGAATATTAAATAATATTTCAAAAAATAAATATATGTATTTTAAAACTATATTTTTTTTTACCGATGTCCGCTCACAATGTGGAGAATGTGGCCTTCTAATGGAGGAATCTCAACAGAAGTTTTTTCTACGATAAATGTTTGTTACTCAGTCGCTCAATCTCACTTTTTTCCAAAGTGAGTAGTAGGGAAAGAAGAATAAGGCTAGAACAAGACTATTGGTTAACTAGTCGCTATTGCTACACCCAGTTATCAAGGATCAGAAGGATGGAAGGAGAGGAAATAATGTGAATTGATATCACAAACACCCAGTCTTCGATCACAACTTTGAATTGAATAATTCTCAAATTCACTGTGATCTTACCGGGAATCGAACCCAGACCTGCGTGATAGATAGAGCAAGCTCTAGCCAACTGGGCCACAGCAGGCGATATATAAGCGAACTATAATACGCATAGTTAACAGTGTAAAGTATTTTTTATCCATATCCTCTCCCAATGTGGAGCATATGACATCGTAATGGAAGTATTTCAACAGAAGTTTTTCTACGAGACTGTTTATTACTTAGTCGCTTGACCTCTTTTTTTCGCGTCATATGGGGCAGCGATTAGCGTCGTAGGCTTCCAAACCGGATCTCAAGGGTTTATCGTTTTTACTATCGATTTTCTGTTAAAAGCAAATTATCCCCCATCCGTCCGATTCTTCAATAACTGTGCGTAGCGATTAGTTAACTACGAGTCTTGTCCTAGCATTATTATTCTTACTTTACTACTATCTATCATTAGAAAGTAAACTAATTTACTAATATTTTTTAATATTTTTCTATAAACTTTTACGTTCAATTATAGCCTAGATTTTATTTTGTTTTCATCTGACAACATGTCTTATTTGATAGAAGGTTATTTGATTAAATACAAATATTGTATTTAATTTATAATACGCTTTCAAGCTAACAATCGCAGATTCAGAAAAAAATGTTTATAGAACAACCCACCCTCTCATGATTTATCTTAAGAAATGCTATTTACTTAATAGATAAAGCTAATTGAGATTCAAGTAGAGTTTTCTTAATGCACCCTTGACTAAGGGTAAATTAAAATGCTCGAGAAAACGGAAAGCATTGCTAGAATCCTTAAGTAGTTAGCAGCCTATGCACATTTGTACTTTATTCTGATCAGGTAATTTATAAGTAAGCTTGGAGAAAAAATAAATTTATGCTTGCTTAAAAAGATCGAATGAAATTGTTGAGTGAATGATTTATATCATTTTTGGTTTTGATTGCTCGTTTCAGAACAACAAAAAAATAGGATAAAATTTTAAATAAAAAGCACAAACAATGAGTTTTGTTTGTTGAAATCGGCTAAAAAATATACTCTTAAGAAATTTTGAGTAGTCGAATCAACGTTGCCCGCTGTGGTCTAGTTGGTTAGAGCTTGCTCTAACGACCATATGGGTCTGGGCTCGATTCCCGGTAAGGTCAATGTATAATTTGACACCTAAGACTTGGGTGTTTGTGAAGTAAACTGACCTCGAGCTTATCTTGAGTGACACACAATAAATTCTCATCAAGTTTTTTTCGTATAATCTTTCAACATTAAAATATATGTATTTCAATTCAATAAATTAAAGACTCTTTTGTAGTTTCTTCTATCCATGTCCGCTCCAAATGCGGAGACTAAGTCCCCTTATGGAAGTATCTCAACAAAAATGTTTCTACCAGAACTGTTTGTTACTCAGTCGCTCAACTTCTCTATTTCAAAGAGAGTAGTAGGGATAGAAGAATAAGGCTAGAACAGGACTAGTGGTTAATTAATCGCTCTCGCTCCGCCTAGTTATTAAATGATCGGAAGGGTGAGAGAGAATTTTAAGACAATATTGTTTGAACTGGGACTCGAACCCGTGAGATTCGGTACAAAAGCCAACAACGCTAACCGCTGCACCATTGAACCAGACTTTTGTACTATTAGTACTCGGAATTTATTGTATATAATCAGAACTGGTTTCGCTCATGACAAGTATTTTCAAATTGAAACCTCAGTCAATAATACTCGTCATAATTGAAACCGGCTCTGGTCATTTTAATATAATGCCTTTCGATCAAGTATTGACAGTAAACACTAGGGCTTGTCGGTTTTCAAAAACCGTTTTTTGTCAAAATTTGTGACATTCAAAAACCGGTTATTCAACTCCGTAACCGGTTGGGCCGAATTTTCCATAAACGAGTCTTTAAACAAAATGACAGAAAATTTGGATCTTTTATTTGATGGCTTAAAGACTACATGCCCCACATCATTACCCAGCGAAAGGGTATTTTCGATATCAGGAAATTTTCGATATCAGGATATCATATTTTCTGAAGAGTAATACGTAATAACTTATTGTGTATTATTGTGTATATATAATAAAAAACATTAAAAAAAATAACTTTTTCTCGCTATTTTAATTGAATTATCCATTTTTTGTAAATCTTCGAAAACTGGATAAAACTGGTTTTCAAATAATATAGACATTCGAAAACCGGTTTTTTTAAAAGTCGGTTTTTGTATAAGCCCTAGTGAACACCCTAAAAGTGATTTTGTTTATATTCGTAAAAATGTTCAATTATCGACTATACAAAACAATTAATAAAATTGACATTTTAGTCCGTGATGATCTTTACGACTTGGTGATGAAATTCACAATCGATTCGCATTTATAAACGACCCGTTCGCTCGTCACGAAAGAACAAAGTTTGCCCAGTGTCCTGGTCGCAGGCTTCGCAAATATTAAAGAGGCTTTTCTTGTCGTTATAGCGGCGCAACGGCAGATGTGACGCCGTTATCAAAATTTGGTCACTGGTCGTTATACGTCGGGCTACTCTCGTTTTACAACCCCAGTTAAACGTATTAAGGGTGAGTGAAACGGTCGGCAGTGACATCTATTAATAATAAAAATTGTTTAGTGACTCATTTACAAACATTCGTGTAATTGATAAAATTGAGCTGAATAGAATTCTTAAAAACATTCCAGAGGTAAGAGAAAAATTGAGTACTGATATATCAATCATAGTGGCGGACGGTCAATGTGACATTAGATCAATGCACCCCTGTACATGCAGACGCGGTTATATTTCATGAAATAATTTTCAAACATAACATTTATACCATTCACTCATTTTATATTCTTCATGTTTTATTGTATTTTTTTCTTTTCTAAATTTCTATTAAAACTATTTTTTTTTTAAAATTTTAAGTGAGCAGGTAAATCTGCCAAATTTTCCACTCTTCTGTTCTATATGTAAGTACATACAATTATAAGTTTTCCAGCATTCGAAACAAATTAAATATTTCAAATTACTCACCATTAAACATAGTAAAACATTTATTTCTTATATAAACACGATACATTCATTTGCTAAACGTCGGTTCAAGTTCATACATGCACTTGAACGGCTGATGATGCTGGAAGGCGAAACCCGGGGCGTTAGTGACAAAGCTTGTGAATGTACATAATTTTAACTATTCAAATTTAATATTCAAATTCCACAAAGTACCTTCAGTCGAAATTTTAAATTGAAAATAATACAAATAGTTTTATACAGAATTTCCATTCATAAACATAATCAAAAAACTCATTCATAAACGAGTACAACCCGGGATTTAAACCCATGATCACCACACCGCAATCAAAGAGTAACATAAGTTTAATTTAGAATTATTTTCATTACGTACATTTCCACAAAAATCTTGGTCGAACACGCATTCGCGCACTGAGTAGTACCGGAAGATGCCGAGAGGCGAAACCCGGGTCGTGTTCAACCAAGATTTTTGTGGAAGTGTACATAATGAAAAAATTCTAAATTAACGTTGAATTTACATCAAGCACCTTCAGTCTAAATTCTAAATTACAAAGAAAAAACTAGACTATATTTTTATCATACGATATGGTGCTTTTACAAAACCTCCAGCGTAACGTTTCCGCTTCGTTCAGCCATTTTTATTGTATAACTATTATTTATTAAGGCAACACTTAAATGACAGCTGATATCAAGTAACAATAAACATCTGTTCTATTATTATGTCTGAGAAGATCACAAAAACTGTTATTCTCAAATTTATGACTTTAGTAAATGGTCAACACAGCGGTCCGAAAGATGTTTTCGTCTAGAAAGGGGCTCTCTCTGTTTACTATGGTGTAAACGTACCTCCTTTGTAGAGATAGCCAATTTACGATCGCTTTCTTAACTGTTTCGATGCCGGAGACGTTTTCATTTGTAATATAATAATAATACAATATTAAACATAATATTTTTCTTATAATTTTATAAGAATAACGAGACACTGTCTTTTATGTTTATGTATTGATATTGACTGTGGGAAGAAAAAAGGACGTAACCTAAAAATCACAATGTTTACAACATGAAGGTGCTTGGTGGAATTTCAATATTAAATTTGAATTGTTCAAACTATATACATTCTCACAGATTTTGTCACTAACGACCCGGGTTTTGCCTTTCGGAATCTTCAGGCGTTCAAGTGCACGGATGAACTTGACCTGACGCTAGTAAATGAATGTTTCGTGTTTATATAAGAAATAAATGTATCATTGAGTTTAGAGTCATTGCTGGCGAAAATGCGTCAAAATGCTTGCATTTCCATAAGCTTATCCTTTTCGCCAGCAATGGCGAATAGGATAAGAAATATTTAAAACCAATTAATCAGTCTCCATGCATTTTAAGCTTGCGTATATTTCATAATTTGTCTTTAGCCCAAAATCATCCAAAAACTTTTTTTGTGTCTTTTGTAAAATTTGTTATGCGTGGGTTGAGACCTTTTTCCTTTACACAGTCTATAAGAATTGATGGTTCTTTTTAAAATACTGAAACAATAGATCGTATTGAAAATTAACCAAAACCAAAATTTGAATGTATATAAATAATCAAATATTCTTGTAAAATTGTTCGCGATGTACTACAATATTTTAGATTTGCTCGGAGTTATTTAATTTTTAGCGGTTTTTAAAATTGATGACCTTTTTTAATGGTGTATTATTATGTTAAGAAACCGGAAAATGCTAATGAAAATTATCCATTTATGATTATGTATACTTTTTAATGACGGTATTTCAAAAGAAATCTCGAAATTTTGATTTTTGATTTACTTGTATATCGTTCTGATTCTCAATAGCGAAAGATTCCAATTTGACGTATTTTACAAGATTCTTAAGCTCAATAGGATTTTTTATAATCGATTTATAAACAACATTCGTCTGACAGTATTACAACTCAGTGTATTTTTATAAAACTTAAATCTTTTGAATGAGGTTGCGACAACATTCAGCTTAGACAATCGATCAGTAGGTGGCAACTATCAAACGCATACTACAGACCGATTGTAGAAAGTTCAATTGGACGTTACAACCTTTTCAAACTCAATTACTGTTGTCAGTTCAGAGGAAAAAGATTCTTAATACAGTTTTAAGCACTGATTATCTTCAAATATATATGGCTTACAATTAATAAAATAACTATGTATATACTTGCTCATCATTAAAAGTGCATTTTTTATTTTCAATTTCAAAATATGATCAGTTAAATATTCAAACGCTTGTATCTCAAAATACGGTTAAGTGCAAATAGAACCATTTCAAAGTAAGGTAACGACTAGTCAAGTCCTAACCTTTTCTTTTCTATCCATACAATTTCGAAAAAAAAGGACGGCATATTAGTAAAAGACAGTTTTCTTTTTGTGACACTTCCATAAGAAAAAGACATTTTATAATTTTTGTGTTCGTATTTCATGATAATACTTTCGATTGTGATAAATTCTCAGTTTCAACAGGGGGTGGTATTGTGAGTGTTGAAAGTGTTCTGTTTATTAATGACAAAGAAAGTGAACACCGATAATTTTATTACAAAGCTTTAAGCTGGATTATTTATTATATTATAAAGCTGTAGCTAAGATAAGGTTTGTGTTAAATTAATGTTAAACAAAATTTTCATTTGTAAATATTTTAGTGCTTCATGTATTTTTCGAAGCGGAAAATAATATTGTCAAGAGTGAAGCTCTAAAAGAAACTCACACAAAGATTCTTTTGAATTAAATTCACTAAAGAAAGCGTTTTATGATTTCTACATTAATGAAAGCGGGGAGTTTTTTCATTCACTCTTTGACTAACTGTATAATATAATTTAAATACAATAAATGTTACCGTTGCAGATAAAAGTTAAGAATAGATTTTGCAATACCGGTATTACTGAATCCCGGTATATATAGTTATTTTCAATACCAAAAGAGCACTTTTTAAAATACAAAAATATCGGTATTGCATTATTAAAAATTAACCAAAGTTAATTTTTTAATGTTAAGAAACTAGGGCTTATACAAAAACTGGTTTTCGAATGTCGATATTGCTCGAAAACTGGTCTTATCCTGTTTTAGATTTTTTTTTAAAAATTGCTTAATTCAATTAAAATAGCAAAAATAAGTTTAAAATTCTTTTTTTATTTTTTTTAACTATATCCGCTCCCAATGTGGAGCATATGGACTCCTAATGGAGTTTAAATCAACAGAATTGTTTCAACGAGAACTGCTTGTTACTCAGTTGCTCAACCTCTCGTTTTCCAAAGAGAGTAAGATAGAAGGATAGGGCTAGGACAGGACTAGCGGTAAGCTAATCGCTCTCGATGCGCCCCGATATATTCATAGGATAGGATAGGTGAGAGGGGGGAATTCAATACATCACATACATCCATGCCTTCGAACAGAATTTCATAAATCGATAAATTTATAAAACTGTCCGTATCGGGATTTAAACCCGTGCCCGAGCCGAAGCAAACAACGCTGACCACTCGACCACACAGGCGGCAGAAGGATAGAAGGATATGGTTTGTTTATTTAGATACATAATAATACACAACAAGAAATTATTTCGTGTTATTCTTCAGTAAATATGATTTAAGAAAATACAAAGCGTCCACTAATCGATCACTTAGTGATGATCTAATCAAGCCAAATTCCTGGATTGTAAATAATAGTTTTATGTATACATTGTATACTGAATATTAAACTATGTTCATACAAATGTATTACAACTCATTTTATTTGAAACCATAACAAAATCAAGTCAAAATATTATTGTTTTTATTTAAATAATGAAAAATATATTTAAGACCAGTTACGAAATTGAAAAAAAAACGGTTTTTGAATCTCGTAAATTCAGTCAAAAAACCGGTTTTTTAAAACTGACAAGCCCTATTACAAACCATCACACAATATTATCAATATTGACATTTTCTAGACTTGAAGGGTCATTCGTAGATGTAGTAATATTTTTACAAAAAACCAACGTTATTTATGAAAATCACTCTTTAATGATTATGATAAAAAAAGATATGAAATATTCAAATATTGATTTTATATTTTGTTATAAAAACCGGTGTTGTTTTAAGTATTTAAGTATGGGTGAAACGGGTTGAAGCGACATCTTTACTTGTATAAAAATGTTAAAGGGCTGAGTTACAATCATTCGTGTAATTGATCAAATTTAACATTTAACTTATTATAAATTTAAAATCATCCCAGTTGACTAAAGCATTCCTTATTATTCTATTATACTAACATTTACCTGTAAGAAATAAACATGGAGCCAGTGGAGTGCTTAACTCTCGCGGCTCGGAGACTAGAAAAATACTTCTCTGCCGATGGGGGTCGTTTAGGGACACCAGTGGTTTCCTCATTATTGGCCTTATTCTTATGAATTTAAAAAAAAAAAAAATATCTTTCTGCATCATTCCTCATACATTTTTTTAAAAAAATCCGTGTTTTTTTAATAAATAATCATATTTTAAGTTGCGCGTAAAAAAGACGTCATTTCAGTACAAATATGTATTTGCAACTGACGCGTTCAGTCTAGTTATCTTACGAACGATCGCGTTATCGTGTATTTATATAAACTACAAAAGGTCCAAAAAAACTATGATATAAGAATACCTTAATTATAAACATTGTATCACCCATATTAAAATAGATATTTAAGAAAATGTGGGTATTGGGGTCGCATTTCTTGAGCTTAGAACCGGTAAAGTTATTAGGGATGTAAAAGTTTACCGTCTTATAAACGAAACAAATTCCCACATAGCATTTTGACTCGTATAAGCCAAATGAAATATTGTGGTGGTTTTCTTTAACTATTTAACCTTAATATGCAAAAATAATGCTTTTTGAATAAAACAACAAGTTAATTAAAAACCCTTTTGAAGAAAACTTTAAGGAGATCTTCTGAACTCTTCCCACTATAAAGATAAATTTAATATTTCTCTTCAAGTAATAAATTGAAATTTTATCTTTTCTATTCCTAAATTAATTTATACGATATTTAAGTTTATTTGATGCAAGAACAATTTTACGCAATTTAGTTCTTGCTTTAGAAAACCGATTCGGAATGCTCAATTTGCCAGCTTTATCCGGATTAAACTTTCGTCTAAAGCTCGTGTTTTTGATAAAATAAACCTAAATTTATTCGAATCGCTGTAAGTAAGGGAGGGGTGTGGGTGCCGAAAGCGCTGGTTTACACAATAATTGATAGCTGCCAAATCGATGGCAGCATTTCGTCCTGTAAATAAGGAAACGGAAATGCTGTTTAAAAAGTACTGCGTTGGTTAATAAAACCAACCAATTTTCACAAGTAAACATTTTTTTATCCATTTAACAAAGGTTTTTTAAAAAAAAAAAATTGACTGAACTCGCTCGCTAGAACTTTTAGTGTGTTTACTGTCAATACTTGGTAAAAAGTCATAATTTTTTAAATTCATGTCCGCTCCTAATGTAGAGCATATGGCCTCCTGACGGAGGTATCTCAACAGAAGTTTTTCTACGAGAACTGTTGGTTACTCAGTCGCTCAACCTCATTTTTTCAAAGTGAGTAGTAGGGAAGGATTGATAAGACTAGAACAGGACTAGTGGTTGACTAATTGATATCACTACACCCAGTTATTAAAGGATCATAAGGATGGGAGGAGTGAAAATAATGTGAATTAACATCACAAACACCCAGTCTTCGATCGCCTGCTGTGGTCCAGTTGATTAAAGCTTGCTCTAACAATCACGCAGGTCTGGGTTAGATTTCCGGTCAGATCACAGTGAATTTGAAAATTATTAAATGCAGTCATAATTTAATTGAAATTTAAAAAAAAAACCTTACCAAAATGGTTATCAAATATTCTGACCGTTTATATTTTTATTCAGACCAAAAATTTATTTAAATTCTGACCATTTAAATTGTTCCCTTTAAAAAAACAAAACATTTAACATTATGTTTTAAATCATTTATCTCTCTTAACAATTAGTCCAGAGATCTAATTTCTTTTTTAAAACGGCTGTTTAAAAAAAGCCTAAATTGAAGCAGCGTTAAAATCCAGTTTCTTTTTTGTAATTGTTCATTGTTTAGTTTAAGTAAAAACGTGTCCGAAAAATTCGTACACTTAACAATGCAAACTGATTCCGTTTTGAGAAATGTCTTTGTTAATTAAAATTTCATCTTTTACCGTAAAACGTTTGGCCCTCTACGTATGAAAGGTTCGCAAAGAAGGCTGATATTTTAGCCAGGCCTGGAATTAATTATGGCCTTGTGATAAATTATTATTGTACGCCCTGTAGCCGGTCAGGGTAGAATGAGAGGCTTCTCTGCAGGCGATTTATATCAAAAGTTGAAGAAAAACGTGTTTCGATATTAAGGTTTTGTGCGGAGTAAAATTAATTTTACTATTTTAATAGATTTATAAAGAGGATTTTAATTGAATACAATTTATTATTTCTTTATAAGTATTCACTTATATATGTATATCGACTGTGGAAAGGAACAATAATGTAACCCATATCTTCTCCTTCGGGGCCGAGTAAATAATCCTGAAATTCAAATGACTGTTAATTTACATGCTCCCAATTTTTTTTACGTGGGCAAAACTATGAGCAAAAACTTTTATTTCTAAAAACTTAGACCTCGCTTAGAAGGTATGAGTCACCAGTTCCTAGGGCCGTTCGATTGATCAACTCATTGCTTAGAGAAGTGGACATTTTTAGTGATAGTATTTTTGAACTGTTTATTAAATTTTACTATTTTACTTCTTGATTTTTTGTGTTGATTTTTATGTATTATGTAGTTTTATTCTATATTTTGTGTCTTTATATTTGTCAAGTACGTGGCGAATTGACGTTAGCTGTTATGTTATGTACTGTACTTTTAATTTTAAACAATAAATAAATAACAAATTTTACAGGAGACACAAAAAACGTTGTTTGATGATTTTGGGTCAAAGGCAAATTATGAGATATTAACAATATTGAAGTGCTCGAAAACTGATAAAATAGTTTTTAAATTACTCAATCGAACATTAATTTCATGAATTTTTTAAAAAAAACCTTTTTTAAGGCCTATTTTCCTGGTCGCATTTTTCACATGCCGTCCTTTATTCAATCTTTAAAGCTAAATGTAGATACTAATTCGACATGTTCAGCTTCCATTCTTTTGATAGAATGTGTATCAAGTTGCGAGAGGTGAAGTGCGCCAACTATAATAGTAAAATGGTAAAAAAAATATTGAACAATCCCGTCGTTATTTGGTGTTTTTATGGATTGCATAATTTTTAGCTTGCGGAGAAATCAATATTGCAATGTATGAGGTTACTTCTATGATACTTTAACACTTGTAGCACAACGCATCTAATTTACTTTTTTTATAAAATAACACTTGGCTCATTTCACCTCTAACGGGTTCATTTGTAATAATCAGTTGATAGTGCCTGCTATGAGTGAATTTGGTGGTCAAATGGCCATATTTTGTGTTTTGCTGATATTTTATTTGCACATATTTAAATCTCTTTATAATTTATTTATTGTTCAATTATTTCACATCGTCGACTGTTAATTATTTCATTTGCTTTTGTTATGTCTTCCATGACATGACGTTTCCTAACTCCAGACATCTGTTAAACATTATAATCTATTATAATATAGTCTTGTTAACTAGCAGTATTTAAATTTCTTTATGTAAGTGTCACCCGCATATTGCCAACCTTAAAAATGTTCAAAGAGGATTAAAAACATTTGCGAACACGCCTCAAGACATGTTAAAACTATTTATTACAATCAGAATCTAATTTGACATAACATCTCTGATATCTACTTTAATCGCGTTCCATCTTTGTTACATTTAATTATAAAAAAATATTGTAAGCAAACTAATTGACACAATAGTATAAAACATTATTTACTTATTCTCAGTGAAAAAAGAGCAAAGGTTTTTTACGAAAATTGCTCGTTTATAAGATGCGTAACTTATTTTTCGAAGATAGTAGGCAGATATAGATAATTCTAAGATCGGACTAATGGCGTGTTTATCACTCTTTCTACGTTCTGTTTAAGAACTGGATGGGTGGTGATTTACGTATTCCAACAGAAATCCCTAATAAAAAGGTGAAAAATCAATAAAACGTTTGAAACGCATCGAAAATTAAACCTGTCACCACCTAAGCTAAAGTCAACAACGTTTACCAATTTGCCATAGCACTAATTTCATTATTTATTTTCAGTTTATAGAAAAAAAGCGGTACTTATTTCCATACTGTCTTCTTAGATTATAGCACAGAGGGTATGTCAATCTTTTTAAGTCCATTTCCCCCTTTCACTATTTTTCAAAATCCCCTCTACTCAATTTAGTCTACATAAACGCATGTATGCAGTAACGTAGCAAGGGGGGTGCGGTAAGGGCAGACCGTTTTTGGGGACGACATTTTCAAAAATAAATACAATATTTTGCGAGAAATTATATTTTACATAAAAAAGTTAAGTCACTTGTAGTAAAAACTAAACATTCATAGTTTATAAATAGTTGAAGTGATTTTTAAAAAAATTGGAAGACATATTGGGGGCGGAAAATTCAAGGATCGCCCTGGGCGGCAGGACTCCTTCTTACTCCATTGCTTGTATATTTTTTATATTTAGGTTTGTGTTTATAGTATTATAAATTTGTTTAAATCATTTGTTACAAACATATCAAATTAACAGAAGCATATTGCAATGATCGAAAATTATATTAGAATGTTCAATCAAGTTTCAGTTCAAAAACAAGAATCTAGCCATCCAAAGATTCGGTAATAACACTCTTGTTGGGTACTTTTGTTATAGCATTTTTTTACTATGCCCGCTCCCAATGTGTAGGATATGAACTCATAATGGGATTTATCTCAACAGAAGTGTTTCTACGAGAACTGCTTGTTACTCATTGGCACAACCTCTCTTTTTTACAAATTGAGTAGGAAAATAAGAATTTCTGGGAGAGCGGAGTGCAAGACATCATAAAAATCCATGCAAAATCACCAACCGATTGAAAAATCAATTTACAAAGCTTTCCGTACTGGGATTCAAACCCGTGACCGAAGCCAACGACGTTGACCACTGAACAACACAGATGGTTATAATATATATTTGAATTGAAATAATATAATATTTTAATTGAAAAGAGGACTGAGTGATGGAATTTTTAGAACAGTTCATTTCAATAAAAGTGTTTTGAGAAGCAATCATCAAACCATCGTAACGTTTGTTTGATCTGATAATGCTTCTCAAAGAAGCGAAACACGTGTCGAATTTTGAAACACAACAAGTAAAATAACAAAGTTTTCATTTTTTTTTTATTAACCTAGTACGCCGGCTATAATTTGCAACTATTAATTTAATTAGTTATTGACGAGATAATTCGTCTCTGGCGTGTTAAGCACGAAAAAATTTACGAGATATCTCGTCTGTGGCTGCCACCGAGTTAAAAATGTACTTAAACAACATTGCCGCAGAATGTATCGAAAATATTCAACTAACTTTATTGTCTTATGTTTAAAAAATCCATATACTCCAAATTGGATGTGGAAACACTAAGCGATATTGAATTGTGAAACAGACATTGGATAAAAACAATTTGCTTCAAAGAACGATATTGGCTTTTAACATCCGGTAATAAAATGTTAAAAAAGCTCTGAAATACGTTCTGTTTCAAAGTAATATAAAAGAGATTACTCGAATGAAACCTTTCTATGTTAATTCAATCGCTATGCAGAAAAAAACCGCTAAACGGAAAGAGCTTGGCCGAGACATTTCCGGTCTGACAGTTTAGGTTCGAATCCTTGATTAATGACATGGAACGAATTCGCTTTATCTGACGTGAGCTAGATGTCTCTGGGATGGGTTCGCGGCCAGGGTAAATTTGATCACTCGCTGAGAAAAGATTTTTTATGCGTGGCACTTGGTAAAATTGAGATGTCGGGGGGTTGAAAAATAAAAAAAGTAAAAGATTTCTTCTGCCACGTCTTGTTTATAAGTGTTTGTTTTCACTGTTTTGCGTGTTTTTCCTTTTATTTAACAAAATTAAAAGAACAATGCTTTTTTCATATTCTTTAGGTCCTTCTGCTAAAACGTTCTACTGATTGTTAAAACCATTTTTTTTTTCAAATGCGAGGAAAGATTTTTTTTAAAATGTGAATGATCTTTCTTTATTTCGGTCTAAAAATTATCCAGGTAAAAATTATTATAAATGACATTAAATTCAATATTTC
The DNA here is from genome assembly GCA_031772345.1 of Himalopsyche anomala. Taxonomy (NCBI): domain Eukaryota; kingdom Metazoa; phylum Arthropoda; class Insecta; order Trichoptera; family Rhyacophilidae; genus Himalopsyche; species Himalopsyche anomala. The sequence continues at coordinate 22,896,038 of CM062834.1, read as the reverse complement.
TCGACGGTTTTTTGACAATTGTTTTTAAAAGCAAATTTATTATTTGTGCTTTTTTTTATATTTGTATCTTATTCATATCCGATCTCAATGTTGAGCATATGGCTTTTTAATGAAGGCAGATTCTCATTTGAAGCTTTATTATGAGAATTTTTACTCAGTTACTCAACTTCTTATTTTTAAATATATATATATATCAACTGTAGAAAGGAAAAAGAAAGTAACCCACACATTCAAATTTTACAAGAGGCGCAAAAAACGTGTCTTGATGAATTTGGGCCATATGAAAATTATGAAATAAACACAAACTTGAAGTGCACGGAGACTTCTAAACTGGTGTTTAATTGGAAAAAAGCAATGATTTTATATTTGGAAAAAAATACAAATAATACAAAACTTCTTTCATTTATAATCTATTCCAGACGTGGGTAAATGCTGCTTTTCATTGTGTTGAGTGTTGCTCCAAATATCCCTCGATAAAAATATTTTTTATTCTTTCTATAGCAAATAATATATGTGTAAAAGTATTATAAAATTTTAATTTGTATATTAAATGCTACGTGATAAGATGACTATGGTGTGAATCTTAATATATATGAAAATCAAGAATGTGGTTCTCACTTTTAGGGTGTTCACTGTCAATACTTGGTGAAAAGGCATTATATTAAGAAAAAACACAATATTCCTTTGTACTTAATTCCATTTTAAAATTAAAATTTGGGAAACTTTAGACATTAGATTTTCACTTTATTAAAAATTTCCCAAATTTGAATTGCGTTTATAATTGCGATCATTCACCACTTAGAATTTATTAGTCTGTGGTGATTTTTTAATTGAATGTTATTGGTGTTAAGAATTTTAATTTTGTGTAATTGTAGAGTCACTTATACTGTAATTTGTAAATTCTTTTCATTGTTAATTGTTGTTTACACCTTTAATTTCAATTTAATTTTGTATACATAGCACTGTTAAATTTTATTTATTATTAGTTGACAATGCTCGCAATCAGCGAAACCGGTCCTGACCTATTAAATAAAGTGGAATAAGGTACAAAGGAATATTGTGTTTTTATTGTGGTTCTCGCTGACTACATGTATATCCATCCCTGATCTGCACTATCATTTTTGTGCTGCCAAGATTTTTAAAGTGTTTCGTTAATTTGCGTGAATTAACACTCGCGGCTCGGAGACAAGAAAAATACCTCTCTTCCGATGGGGGTCGTTTTAATAAATAATCATATTTTAACTTGCGCATAAAAAAGACGTCATCCCAGCACACATATGAAATCGCAACTGACGAGATTTAACTAATGCTATTTTACGAGCGACCGCTTATTGCTCTGTTATCTGTAATGCTTATCGCGCATTCTCATGTTGCCAGAACTTATATAAAATGAGGCATCGATGTAAATGAGATATTGTGTTTTTTTTGAGAATAGTATTCGACGATACATAAATTATTATCTTTAACTTCGTACACATCAAACCGTTTTTTGTTCTACTTTGAGGATCTTTTTTATTTAGTTGATTTTTTTCTTTTCTGTTTTATTTAGACGGAACTAGCGATCGAATATTTTTTTTTTCTACAAAAGGTCCAAAAAACTATGATATAAGAATACCTTAAATATAAACATTGTATCACCCATATTAAAATAGATATTTAAGAAAATGTGGGTATTGGGGTCGCATTTCTTGAGCTTAGAATCGGAAAAGTTAATAACAAAATTTCAGGAAGAATCGACGTTCAAATTTATCTAAATAAAGGCTTTGTGGTGCACATACAACAATTGAGTTGTTTTTCGACCAAATTTGCTATCGATTCTGTATCGAGTGTATTCTTAGTCTGATATTACAAAACAAACTCTTATCGAGAACTTGTGGTCACATTTGGGACCAGCCCTAATCAAGATGGGGTGAGAAGAGGGTTCTAATAAATAAAGATATCAGAATGTTACATAATTGAGACGTCCAGTATCAAAAACAGCCAAGTCATATTTTTGCCGATGAATATTATTTTATTAGATACATGTTTCAGTTTCAATATTGTTCAACAAGTGTATGAAAATCAAATCCAATAATGATTTTACTATCAAAAGCGGCCAAGTCAAAGTCATCGTGTTAATTGTATTGTTACCGGGCAACTTATTGAAAGCCAATCAAAACGTTAGATTTTAATCTGTTGAATAGAAATTATCAAAATAAAAAAAGATATTATTAAACCTATCTACATTCACACAAGTTTCGTCACTGACAACCCGGGTTTCGTCTTTCGGCATCTTCAGGCGATCAAGTTGAAAACACAGATATCTTGCGACGCGCACATAAAAGTACGGCTTATTGGAAATTTAAGCAAATTTTCGACTTCATATTAATACAGCATGTAGATAATGCTACGCTTAAGACTGCCTCATTATTACTTTAGTTTTGACAAAAGTCGACACTTAGAACATTGTAGTACTCAGCTCGCGAGATGTCATTTAGTATTGTTTAAAAACTGTAAACGTTTAACGAATTATAAGTTTGAATCGTTCAAATTATGTACATTCACACAAGTTTTGTCACTAACGACCCGGGTTTGCTTTTCGGCCTTTTCAGGCGTTCAAGTGCACGGATGAACTTGACTTTCAGTCACTTCCGAAGAAGCCGAAAGGCGAAACCCGGATTGTTAGTGACAAAACTTATGTGAATGTACATAATTTGAACGATTCAAATTTAATATTGAAATTCCACCAAGCAGTCGAAATCTTAAATTAACATATTTTTAAGATGACGTTTTTCTTTGTTATTTAAGTTAATGCTCATTTAAATTCCGTTAAAAATAGTCGAACAAACTTTACACAAATAATAAAATATAACGTATTTATCCGTTTTTCATACTGAACGTCTTTTATATTTAAAAACACAAACATGTAAATCAATACATAAAACTAATTATCTTTTGAGTAAGCGCTCCTCGAAATTCCAAAAGAGTGCACCATTCGTTTACAGAACCAATAACTAATTTTCTAACCACATCATAAAAGGAAAGTAAACTGTAAACTAACAATCAGTCATATATAAATTTTGTGACAAAGCTTATTCTCATCATAAAACGCCTTTATTATTTTTAATATTGTAAATAATAAACGATGAAAAAATTGAGTCACATAGTAAATGATTTATAGGTAATTCCTGTACCTACTTTCTAATTACCCCATTTTCTTTATTGTAGAAATTCCTGCATGGTAATAAATTTTCTAAACTTTCTATGTATTTAGGGATGTCAAGCTACTAAAAAATGTTCGACACCAGCCTGAGAGGGTATTACTGAATACTCGTTACTTCCGACTACTAAATGTAGTTACTGTGAGGCATTTAGATTTTAAATCACAAATTGTCTAATGTTATTTTAAGAAATTCCAGTCATCTAATAATTTAAATTTAAGCCCTTTTTGATATGTTTAATTGCTGATAATAAGAAGCACACATGTCTAAAATTTAGTAAACATAGGTTTTTTAGAGCCTCAATTCAAAAATAATTTAAGGACAAAGTAGCTTTTAATGTTGGTTGACTGAGAAATAATTAAAAAACTGACTTAAAACATACCACCAATCAACAAATTTCATTGTTTAATTCATTTGAAAGAAATAAAGTTGTTATATTACAAATATTGTATGCGCTTATTTTAGTTTCCATACTTAATAAAATATGATAACGAATTCTATACATAATTTCAAAAATTAATTTAAATCTTAACTGGTCCAGATTTTAAGTTAAGTGAAGTATATAGTATTACCTCTCACGGCTCGGAGACTAGAAAAATACTTCTCTGCCGATGGGGGTCGTTTAGGGACCCCAGTGGTTTCCTCATTATTGGCCTTATTCTTATGAATTTCAATAAAAAAAAATAGTCTAAGGGCTTTAAAATATCTCTGCATCATTCCTCATACATTTTTTTTTTATAAAAATCTGTGGTTTTTCGTAAAAATACGTCATTTCAGTGCAAATATGTATTTGTAACTGATGCGTTCACGCGTAGTTATCTTACGAACAATCGCTGATAAGCGGGCGATTATCTCATTATCGCATCGCGTTATCGTGTATTTATATAAACTACAAAAGGTCCAAAAAAACTATGATATAAGAATACCTTAATTATAAACATTGTATCACCCACATTAAAATAGATATTTAAGAATATGTGGGTATTGGGGTGGCATTTCTTGAGCTTCGAACCAGAAAAGTTACTAGCAACACATATTTATTACTTACTAGCTGGCCCGACGAACTTCGTACCGCATCAGAATCAATAAATAATGTGTTAATTTATTGGATGAGTTAAATTCAGTTTGAATGAATACTCAAAATGAATTAAGTTCAATAAATGTGCAAAATTAAAAATGAAAAGTATTTTAATTACATTGAAATGATGTTATTCACGTGGCACAGTCGATAGATTTAAAGGAATGCAGTGGACCAACGATTTGATTTTGAATTGTGAAGTTGAAATGATCCACATCTTTGTTATTTGCTGCAAGAATTGCTCGTTCACTCAACCAATTATGATGTTTGTGATTAGCAATGATGAGACGAAATTTCAAAAATTCGGCAAAAACGAAATCAATCCATTCGATTCGTCGACAGGAACACGGCCGTTACAGATAGTCAGCAAATGCTTGGAGAAATCTGCGGCAGATGGTCGTTTAGAAATGCGACTCGCATGTTTGTCGTTAGCTGAAGTTTCTTAACATAGCGCCACAGAGTCGATGTTTTAAGCCAAGCGTTTATTTCATCGGCAGCGGTCGATCTTGGAATAACTGGTAGTGTTTGGCGAAAATCGCCAGATAGTAGAATCATTGCGCCTCCAAAACATTTGAGTCATTGCGCTGATCTTTCATAGTTCGGTTGAGTGCTTCCAATGCGGAGGAAAAATAAGCCACCATTTCCCTCATCAATTGCCTTCATTAAAGTATCGTACACTTTCTGTTGGGGGTTCAACAGTGGTACATTCGTTCGAAGTGATTGGTTCAATGCATCTCGATCATATTCACGTTTACGTTCCGATTCTCGATTGAAAGCGTCGTTCATTCCTCGATCTGGCGACGCATCATGCAGCGCATGAGGTAACACATATCTTCGATCAAAAGCAACGCCTGGTTATGTATCTCCTCATTCACCTCGAGATCGGGATTCCCTGAACTGACGCAAATTCGGTGTAAAGTGTCTTCGGACATGTCATCCTTGTACTTTTTCCACAATTCACGTGGATTCGATGGGAAGCGTGTCAAAAAAATGATAGCAAATAATGTGCGTATCTGACTTGGAGACGCAGAAACAATTGCTTCAGCGATTGTCATATCCCAATGAGTTTAGTTTTCAAGCAAATTGAGCTATTGACATGCGGCACGAAATGTTTAGAATACGACGCCATTGACAGTTCGAAATGATTCGAAATGTCGACCCGAAGGGAATTATTGTTTTTTTTTCAGATTTTTCATGTTCACAGAACTGAAAGACTCTTAGAAAACCATTCCGAGCACTCTTACTGATTGGTTTAGAAATACTTGGCATAGCTAATACCTCTTTATTTCACTGTATTTTAAATAATAAAATTACATCTTCACAATGTTGACAAACGACTACTTTTGTTTGACAGTAACTTTTAAACAAAGACTATTAAATTTAGGTAGGATAAATTTGTTCTCTATGCATGTCACCAACATAATGACAGGGATCTTTTCAAAATTATTCAAATAATACTTTTTTATAATTTTACGAAAGTTCATTCTAAATTTTCATATTTTTTATATTACCAAATGATATAAATTCTCATTATAACAAAGAACGCAACATTTTCTAAATCTTCAATATTATATTTATGAGATTATCTTTCATTAGAAAAAAAAATATTATTTTTTTGTTTAATGTTCCACACATACCAACAGTTATACATTCAATCCTGTTTTTATGCGGTAGATGCGTTCCACGAAATATCGCAAAAAAAAAAATCGCATAAAAAAACTTGACTTCCATACAAAAATTGGGGTGCGTTACTTAAATTGTAAAATCCGCATAACTTTGAAACAGCGAGTTAAAATATACACTAAATCGCAAAGTATATGAAAATAAGGGGAAAACCACGGCGTAAAAATATTAAAAAATAATCACTGTATGAAAATTCTATGTGTGTTTTAAAGCATGTGGTTCTAAATCACTCTTTTTCGGAAGAAATAGTATGCGCATCAATTTCATAAAACTATGGCTGTTTTCTAACAATGAAATTAGTGATCAGAGTTTGTTCAGATTTTCTTTTTCGATAATTAATTGGTTATGCAGTTTGTTATACCCATATATATATATATTTTAAAGTTATCGTTGAAACTTGAATGCGCGATCAGAATTTGAATCATTTAGAAAGAAATGATCTTCTAATTTACTGAAAAGTTGGATACCTTCTTCAATTATTTTTGCAGTGAAGAAACTGGAATTTCTTTCAGTTCGTCATTGTTTTCTGGTTTTTTGTCAATAATTAAATTTAAATTATGAACATCTTCGTGACTTATAGCTTTATCTGTAAGTAATTCGTCGATATAATTTTCGCTAAAGGTATCAAACCTTTCTTCGCCAAGTTATATCGTAAAATATGGTACATCTAAAAAAATGCATTTCTAAAAAACCGCATTGCTTCGAAATCGCATAAAAAAACCACATAAAAACAGGATTGACTGTATATGGGGATCAAAAATAAAATAATGATTTGATAGTATTCTATAACAATATAATATACATGAAAAGTATACTGATTTTTTTTACATACCTTCTGATTTTATGTACTTTCATTCGTCTTTTCACATTTCAGTATATATTTTAGCGACGGTGATGAACATGAGACATAAATTCCTAAAAGTTTTTTTTTTAAATGGATATTGAAGATTTAGTTTCGATTTAGTTTAAAGTTGGCATTCCTAACTTGATTAACAAAATGCCTCACATGAGGTAACACATGTCTTCGATCTAAATCAAAGCCTGGTTATTTATCTCTTCATTCACCTCGAGATCGGGATTCCTTGAACTGACACGAATTCGATGTAAAATGTCATCCTTGAACTTGTTCCAGAGCTCACATGGATTCGATGTGAAGCATGTCAAAATAATGATAGAAAATAATGTGCGTATCTGACATGGAGATTCAGAAACAATTTCTTCAGTGATTGCCATGTCCCAATAAGTATAATTTTCAAGAAAATTGAGCTCTTGGCATGCAAGTAGAAACATTCGTCATTTTTCGGATGAACTGTGTAAATGCGACCAAGAGCATCAATAGTCATTCGGGTGATCAGGAACCGCAACGCTTTGCTTTTGACGTTAAAATTTCTTCGATATAGCGTTCCAAGTGTAATAACGTGTCATCTCAGAGTAAAACAACGTTCGTGCAAAATATTGTTGTCAAAAATTTATATACCTAATTATAAATATAACCTTACTTCAATATTATCAGATTTTCTTTCGTTTTAATTTCATATCATCGATTTCTTTTATTCTAATCCATATTCTAAATTTAAAATTTTTTATAAGTCAGTAGTACGCAAAAGAAGCAAAAACAAACAAATATAGAAAACAGTGCGATCTGGTGGATTTTTCTGAAACCAGCTTACGACATTTTATCGTTTGATGAAGCTATTCGTCATTTGAAAATTTTATTCTGTATGAAGATATTTATTTTCTTTATAATTTATTTTCCGTGATATTTTTCCGATGTTTTAATGCTTATTCTGCTATTCTAGGCAAAAAGGAATTTTATAAAGCAAAGATCATTGAAATCCTTGGAGTAATTCTCGAGATATACGTGGTGTAAATAACCCGACTTTGTTTTATATATATAGATAGAATAAAATAGAAAATTTGTATTTAAGTTTTTCAAAATAGCTATTTTCGATAGTAAAAATGTAAACAACTTTGTACACGTTTAATCAAAAGAATATAAACTGAAAATGTCAACTCAGAATTAAAATTTACCTATTTAAAAAAAAGACCATTCAAAACGACCGGAAAAAGGGCTAATATTAGATTGAGTAAATAAAACAACAGCTTAAAAGTCTTCGTACACTTCAAGGTTGTTAATATTTACTACAATATTTAAACTTTGGCCCTAAACCATCAATAAACGTTTTTTGTGCCTTCTGTTTATTTTCCTTTGTGTGAGTGTCTTCTTTTTGCCTTTATTAAGCCAATATGCTTTGCGCCAACGGTTTTTTTTTGTTTTATATTTTCCGTTCTTTGATATATTTTTGAACATATTTCATATTTATTTTGTTACGCTAAAAATCATGTACAAGACAGCACCCTTTCACGTCAGTGGTTATGGTTACGTTGAAATTGGCTGAGCCACGTACTGCGGATGCCTCCAAAAAGCCTTAACTTTACCTGGTTTTCCTTTCAACCGGTGGGATTCCAGCGTCCCGGACGACCGTCGGTACTACCTATAGGATGTACTCGCCGGAACTGACGGATGCTGGCATGTCATGGAAGGAATCAAAACAATTGATGGAAGACAGAGAAACATCAAGGTGCAGCGTAGCGTGGTGGCCATTTGCTCCACAAAAGAAACAAAATTGGTGAAAGAAGAAAAAAAACGTATTTCAATTAAGGCAAAGTTGTCCAACCTTTTTTACCATAGGATCGACTTTTCAATCTTAAGTTTTCTCGCGATCGACTTCTTTCATGATTATTATAAGACATTTTATTTAGTAGGGTTTTTTCCCTTCTTCAAAGTTAGAAATGTTTATTTTGAATGCGAAATACATATCATTAGATAGATATGTGCTTACAAAATAAATCAAATTTAGTATTTAAATTATAATAGTATAAATTATATATGTTTTCGAAATTCACAGAAACTTTTGATCGACCAAATTTTGATTTGGGATCGACCGGTTGGATACCCATGGATTAAGGTGTTGAAAATTGAATTCACTCCTCTACAGACGCCGAAAAAAAAACATTATTTTTCAGTTTTCTTTCATGATCGCATTGGTTACTTAATTTAACCGGTATAGACACTCGTTACTTTGTTTCTCGCATTGACATCTCTACTACGTAACGTATGTAGTATAATTTGTTAGTTCAAAGGTTTACTGAAAGGTGTAATGTGGCGAAATAGCTATAGTAGTGGTATTAAGCTGAAAGATTATCCCAACCTTGTTTGAGCAATGTAGGTTTCGTTTCAGTAGATTGAGTTAAATGCTGTATACGTACAGTTAATCGATTTGGGTTCCCCGGGCTTTATAACGCAATATTCTATTAAAGCCATGCCTTAATACAAAGTTTTACTAAACATTTACATCATTATTAAAATACCAACGTTTCGTGACTGGTTAATTTATGCATTAAGAATACTGAAATAAATCGACCTTGTTTCAACTTTGATAATTTAATCAAAAATGTCGTGTCTTAGTTATTTAAACACAACTCTATCGGTTTTAAAACTTTTGCTATAAAACACCTAAAAACTCTTTCTTAACACTCGCGGCTCGGAAACTAGAAAAATACCTCTCTTCCGATGGGGGGTCATTTAGGGACCCCAGTGGTTTCCTCATTGTTGACCTTATTCTTATGAATTTCAAAAAATAAAAAATTGTCAAAGGGCTTTAAAATATCTCTCTGCATGGTATTTTTAAATAAATAATCATGTTTTAAGTTGCGCGTAAAAAAGACGTAATCCCAGCACACATATGAAATCGCAACTAAAGAGATTTATCCCACCAATGATTGCAAATGCTATTTTATGAGCGACCGCTTATCGCGCCTCCTCATGTTACTAGAACTTATATAAAATGAGGCATCGATGTAAGTACGATATTGTGTTTTTTTTTGAGAATAATATTCGAGGATACATAAATTATTATCTTTAGCTTCGTACATATCAATCCGTTTTTTGTTCTACTTTGAGGATCATTTTTAGTTAGTTCAATTTTTCTTTTCTGTTTTATTTAACTTTTCCGGTTCTAAGCTCAAGAAATGCGACCCCAATACCCACATTTTCTTAAATATCTATTTTAATATGGGTGATACAATGTTTATAATTAAGGTATTCTTATATCATAGTTTTTTGAACCTTTTGTAGTTTATATAAATACGATAAGATAAGAGATAAGCGCCCGCTTATCAGCGATCGTTCGTAAGATTATAAGCTGAACGCCGCTAAGCAAGTGTGCCAGTCGCGCATTGACATTTGCACCGAAACCACGTATATTTTACGCGCAACTTAAAATATGATTATTTATTAAAAAAACACGGATTTTTATAAAAAATGTATGAGGAATGATGCAGAGAGATATTTTAAAGCCCTTAGACTATTTTTTTTTTGAAATTCATAAGAATAAGGCCAATAATGAGGAAACCACTGGGGTCCCTAAAAGACCCCCATCGGCCGAGAAGTATTTTTCTAGTCTCCGAGCCGCGAGAGTTAATAGCAACTAGTGATCGAATATTTTTTTTTCTTCTACAAAAAGTCCAAAAAACTATGATATAAGAATACCTTAATTATAAACATTGTATCACCCATATTGAAATAGATATTTAAGAGAATGTGGGTATTGGGGTCGCATTTCTTGAGCTTGAAACAGGAAAAGTTAAATAAGATGTGTAAATAGTACACATACCTTCTAATTATTTACATTTCTCTGTATTTATAATAAATACTCGGCCTAAAATTCAGATATTCCTTCCTTATACATTTACGCATTGAGTAATGCAATAATAGAAATATTGTAGTAGTGTTATATAATTGTCATGATTCACTCCCGTTTGCCTGATGTGTAACCGAAACACAGCTCAGGAGCGCGTGCTTTTTTGCATAGTAAGGAAAGGGTTAAGAAAAGTATTTTTTTTGGGTACGTTGTGGTGCGGTCAACGTTGTGACGGATCTCAAAAATTCTCAATACTAACAGCGTTTTTTCAATATATTTATATTCAAAGGCATGGGTTTTTGTGACGTGTACAAATTTTCTCCCACCAAGGTTCCCTCGAAGTTGCACGCACGCGCGGACGCACAGCAGTTTGAAAACCCCCATTTACTCATTACGGGTTGTCGTGTACTTTAATACAACTATTCAAATAATACCTTTTTTTAAATTGGAATAACCTTAATTGATCATAATAAAATACAAATTGAACATTCAAATAATTTAACTATTATATAATTAAATTCTAAAGTGATCTTAATAGAGTATGTATATGTTTAATATAAAGATTGTTTCTATGAAACGACGTGAAAAACTAGACAATTTTAAATACATTTATTAAACATGCTATTATATTATTATTACGAGTGGATATATTTATTACATTTCTGTAGACACAAAGTCAATAATTTATTTGTATTTTTTTCAATATAAATTAAGATGATAAAATATATAACAAGATTGTGTTTCTCTTTCAAGCTAGTTTAAAGCTAAATTAAGTTTAACCTTTAGTTTCCTATGAGGTACATTCACACTTCTATTCTTCTTATTTCAACCATTCGTTAAAAACCAATAATATCTAACTGATATTTATTGTAATCTACCATGAAACTTCAATCAATGCAAATCAAATATCACAAAAACTTATCTGTGGTTACCTTGTACCCCATCACTCCTCGATCATATTTTCGACGTTAAAGTGTAAAACATAGTTCTGATGAGAACGGAAAGCCATTAAAAATTGAGTAGAACTAAAATTTCAGTCACCACTTGAACTATATTAATCTTGGATGACTTTTTAATTATATGTTAAACGTGTTAAACATTTTAATTGTGTGTTATTTTAAAATCACTTATAATGTAATTGGTAATTTCTTTTCAATGTCAATTGTTGCTTACACCTTTTCATTTAAATTTAATTTTGTATAAATAGCATTGTTAATTTAATTATATTTCTTATCAGTTGACAATGCTCGCAATGAGCGAAACCGGTCGTGACCTATTATATAAACTGGAATAAACTACAAATGAATATTCTTTTTTATTAAAGAGCTAAATTAAATTTATATTTTTGATCTTATAATAAAATGATGTATGCAATAACAATATAAATGTTTAATAAATAGGACTTTACGAGGCGTCCCTTAAGGTTAGCAACCGCCTTCTTTATATTGACCCAAATGTATAATATATTGTCTGCAAATGTTTCAAAGGCCGATAAATCCACGATTTGCATTTGGGTTAGTGCTCAAGCATAAATATATTTGATATGTAGGTTTGGAATAACTATCAAATGAACAAATAAAAGCAATACGCTGTAATGGGATATTTCTATAAGGCTTGAAGTTAAATTAACTTTTGGTTAAATCATTTGCATCTATAGTGTAGCTCTCCACAGAACTCTGTTTGGCTTCAATATTTTATTTTTGAATTAAAATAAAATAATATATGCACGAATGGTTGTGATAAAAAATTTAAAATATACAAAAACGTATATTAAATATGTATTTTGTTAAATTTTCAATAAAATCAAAAATCAAGTTCACTTGTACCAGTAAAAACCATCCAATACAAGAGTGCAATTATTTTTAACCCTTTCTATAAACAAGACAACTGTTATTTAACCTTTATCCGCTCGCGCGCTTTACGCAAAAGGACTAGCACACTGCCCGAGCATTTTTTCGCGAAATATTCATGACAAGCGCATCCGTTAAAAAAATTATACGTTTCTCTAAAACTAGTCATCCTGGTTGAGTAAAAATAAAGCATTATCAAAATTAAAGATTGTTTATTATTTACAAAAGCTTTATTTGTGTCCGAACTGATTTATTACGGTTTGCCTAAAATTACAAAACGGACATATTATTTCTTAATAGTTGGACATTGTAACGCAGATCTATATATTACTCGTATGACAAAAATATTTATTGAAACCAAAAATAAAATTATTGATCAGTATCTTAAAGACATTATTTATGTAACCTAATATTCATATCTTGAATAATATTATCATAAATCAGTGTAATCCGATAGAGAAATAATCATAATCAACGGTCTCATACGAGACCGCTGGGCAATGAACGACGCTAATCCGCGGTCCCGTACGGGATCGCTGGGCGTATAAAGGTTAATATACACATAACTCAATATTTAAGTGATATGTACATTTGACAAAAACCCGTGTAAATAAAAGTGATTTTTTACTGAGCCTCAAGTTTATCGGTGCACTTGAACGCCTGAAGATGCCGAAAAGAAAAACCCGGGTCGTTAGTAAAAAAAAAATGTGAATGTACATAATTTGAACGATTCAAATTTAATATTGAAATTCCACCAAACACCTACAGTCGAAATCTTAAATTATAATATAGTTTTTTTTTTGAGTGGTCCGTGTTATTTTAAAATCGTGTAAAAAAGAGTCAGTGGACTTTCTGGAAATGAAAGTCACTGCTGATAGCTACAATAATACAATGATTTTTTCATTTATGAGTTTCAAAATCTTCATGGCTGTCAAGTTTGTTAAAGTATACGCACCAACTACTTGGAAGCGGGGAAAACATAAAACTATCATTAATTTATTAACTCTAGTTTAGTAGCATGTTATATCACTTTGTCAAAAAAAGCCCAAATTTTAATTATGATTGTAATTGTCATCAGTCACCACCTAAAATTTATTATTCTTAAATTATATGTTAGAGGTGTTAAACATTCTAATTTTGTCTAATTATAGAATCACTTATACTGTAATTTGTAACTTCTTTTCAATGTCAATGAAACTCATATATGAAAATATCATTATATTATTGTAGCCATCAGCAGTGTCTTTCATTTCCAGAAAGTACACTGACTCTTTTTACACGATTTTGAAATAACACTGACTACTAAAAAGAATTAACACTATTATTTTGTACTACTTCCACTTTTATTTGTTTAAAAAGATCAGTACCGCTTACGCTCACGACGACCATTATCAACTTATCTATCAGTTGACAATGCTCGCAATGAGCGAAACCGGTCCAGATCTTTTGAATAAAGTGGCATAAAGTACAAAAGAATATTTTGTTATTAATAATATAATGCCGTGTTATTATTAATATAATAGCCATCTGTGTGGTCGAGTGGTCAACGTCATTGGCTACCGCTACTGAGGTCACGGGTTTGAATTTCAGTACGGGCAGTTTTATAAATTGATTTTTCAATCGATTGGCATGGATGTATGTGATGTGTTGAATTCCGCCCTCCCACCCATCCTATCCAATGAATGGGGCGTATCGAGAGCGATTAGCTAACCACTAAACCTTTCCTAGCCCTTTCCTTCTATTCCTACTCTCTTTGGAAAAAGAGAGGTTGAGCAACTGAGTAACAAGCAGTTCTCGTTGAAACACTTCTGTTGAGATAAACTCCATTAGGAGTCCATATGCTCCACACTGAGAGCGGACATGGTAAAAAAATATAATAATAATATAACGCCTTTCCATCAAGTATTGACAGTGAACACCCTTAATGTGATAAATAGCTCTGTTTTATTATATTTCTTATCAGTTAATAACAATGCTCGCATTGAGGAAATCTTTTAAAAACAGTGGAATAAAGTACAAAGGAATATTGTGTATCAAGTACAAGTATTGACAGTGCACACCCCTAAAAGTGATATGAATACTCAGTTGGAACTTAAAAATGGTTTGAATGATTAAAATGGTACAGATAAGAAAATTACATCTGTATGACCTCAGTGGCTTCTACGTGATTTTACAACAATGCCTCGGTCAATATGTAAACACATTTCTTCAAAAATGATTCTGAAATACTACGGGCGAGTTGTTTGACCCATTTCTATTATTTGAAAAAGCGGACACAGGAAAAGGCAAATGCACTAAAAAGCTTTTCTGAAAACCTCGGCACGTTTCTTTCGGAGGATCTAAGAGGATTTTTCGTTCACTGAACAAAATCAAGTCTGCCATAAATTGCAGTGCCGGCTCACGATCACTGTTATTTTATTTAAATACCAATGACGAAGAGTATTTTAAACTATAAACAATACATATTTAAGTGTAGCATGTCAATTTTTGATTAACTTTTCCGGTTCTAAGCTCAAGAAATGCTACCCCAATACCCACATTTTCTTAAATATCTATTTTAATATGGGTGATACAATGTTTATAATTAAGGTATTCTTATATCATAGTTTTTTGGACCTTTTGTAGTTTATATAAATACGATAATGCGATAACGAGATAAGCGCCCGCTTATCAGCGATCGTTCGTAAGATAACTAGGCTGAACGCGTCAGTTGCAAATACATATTTGTACTGGAATGACGTCTTTTTTACGCGCAACTTAAAATATGATTATTTATTAAAAAACCACGGATTTTTATAAAAAAAATGTATGAGGAATGATGCAGAGAGATATTTTAAAGCTCTTAGACTATTTTTTTTTTTGAAATTCATAAGAATAAGGCCAATAATGAGGAAACCACTGGGGTCCCTAAACGACCCCCATCGGCAGAGAAGTATTTTTCTAGTCTCCGAGCCGCGAGAGTTAAAAAAATACTCAACAATACGAACAACCACTTATAATTATTTAGCAGCCAAGCCGATATTAAATCCGAAGGTGGTAGAAGTAGATGGATGGGGATAAAAATACTAGAAATCATGTTTGTGTAAACATTAAAAAAGCTTTTAAATTAAAATATATTTATAAATTATTATTCTTATCTTGACTGACTTAAAATTTCACTTTGGGTAATGAATCCTTGTATTCTAAAACCTCGATATAGCGAATGTCTGTTAGAAATGGAGTTTTTTTAGAATTAGAAACACAATTTCCAGAGACAGCCAGTTTGACAGCTGACAGCTGATTTATACTCAGTTTGGTTCGCCATTTCGCGATAAATAGACTTAACGACAGAACAGAGCTTGAAATTAAGAGAAAATAGTTATCCATCAAGAAATTTTGCGAACTTCAGTTGTTAGTAATATAGCTGTTAATAATCCTATCGCACTCTTTTTCTCGCTACAATAACAGAGGGCAGCATAATTACTATTACCTCACTAACGAATAATTGTAAATTTGATGTTGGTATTCAAAAAAAAAAAAATAATCACACGTACTAATTCCATTTTCATTATCAACAGATAAGAAAAAAATTAACTGGAATCTTTCATCTTTTACCCAGTGTTCCAATATTGGAACACTTAGTATTTTTACTTCCACTCCATTATGCACGACACAATAAAAGTTGAGATTGTATCAGTCTCAATCAGTCTACAGCAAGCAAGCGTGGGTATCGTTTCGTGTTGTGTTTTTTTCAGGTTTGGCCTGTCTGATTGAGCAGTGTTTTTTTTGCATCAATTACGGGACAATTCGGGAAAAAATCGGTTAAAAAGGTATTGATTATTTCTACCCAGCACTGCTGGAAAGCTAATCAATTTTTCGTGATCGGAAATAAATTTTGTTTTATTCGTTCAACGCAAAAAGGTCCGCAATTATCGAATAAATGCTTGTGGAATAAAATAAACATGACAGTCGTTAGGAATCACTGTTTCGCTTTACGGGGGTAGTACAAATCCTCCCTTATAAAACGTTCCTATGTAATTTATTCAACTTGAATAATGATCGCACGAGCCGCTTTTGATGTTGACAAAAGACGCTGAACAGATATTCTCTCACTCTAGTCAGTACATCTGTCTCGTTCTAATAGAGCCAAGACTGCGTAAGAGTTTCAATACTTTTTAAAGTAACGAGTACATTGGTATTCGAGTATATAGTTTCGCCGTTGTAACGGTCTAAGGCAGAAGTGCGCACCATTCTTAAATCTAGAACTACTTTTTCAGTCTCAATTGTGCAAAATTCTACTCGATAGAAAAGTAAATTTTTCCACAATTTCTTACTTGTTGTCTCAATATATTGCATTAACAAATTCGACAATACAATAAAATTTTATCAAAAATACGGTTAACAGTTATATAGGTGGAAATTTGGATGACTTGTCTCAGTGAGCTTGAAACTCAGACTAAATTTAAAACGGCTCGCTTCATAGCAGTGGGAATTTAAGTAGTAAATCTTATATTTAAAAAGGCGAAAGAAAATTCTTTTGTAACTATCATCTTTAATAACTAAGGAATTCGCCGTTATTTTAGCAAATTCACATCAAAAGAATGAAAAAAGAAAATTTTCATCTCTCTAAGTCAGCGGTTTCCAGCCTGGGAGGCGCGAACAGTCCACAATATTTATTTACCCTTTAAGCGTGTCTTAAATATGAAATTAGGGATTAGGTGGCGCGAAGATATTTTTTTCTTCAAAGGGACGCGTAGTAACATAAAAGTCTAACCACTGCTCTAAGCGATTTATTGGAAAGCCGAACAGCTTTTGCTACTGACGTCTAATTCAAAAAGTTTTCAAAAAAAACGACATCAAGGCTTTGATTAGGAATTTTTTGTATATTATAAAAAAACAGACATCTGAACTATTGAAATAAGGCGAACTATTAAATTTATGAGTATCAATGGTGCTTAGATACTTTATTAATCACATCTCTATTCATGGGTCACTTTGCAACTGAGGGAAATCCTATATTTTTTCATTCCAAGCTCTAAATCTCGTTTGTGTGTTATGCTTTCAAAAGTGCTGGTTGTATTTAACTATTCATAGCACACAAGTAACAAGAAATGGTTGCTTATATTAGAAATATAAAATATTAATCTTTACAACTAAGTATATTTCTCGGGTTCTATGTAGCAGCGATTAGCGTTGTGGGCTTCTGTGCCAGTAGTCACTGGTTCAAGTCCAATTACCAATAGCATTTTTTTTATCGATTTCTCGGTTTCAGTTCGAATGCATGGATGTTTGTGGTGTCTAAATACTCCTTCCCACCATTTCCAATTCTTTTTTTAACTGGGTGTAGCGAGAGCGATAACTCAACCACTTGTCCTGTCTTAGCATTATAATTCTATCCTTACTACTCTCAGTGAACAAGAGAAGATGATCATCTGAGTTTCTAAGGCGCTAAAGATGATTGCACTCTCTAAAAATTCAATGGCATCCTTTCAGTATTAAAGAAACAGAACGTAGCGAAAGTGATTAGTTATCCACTTGTCCTGTTCTAACTCTGGCTGTTTATATTTCCATCCCTACTACTATATTCTATTAAAGAAAAATCTTTTAAGAAACCTCTATTATGCATATGCTTCATATTGGAAGTACACATGGCTTAAAAAATACAATGAATTTCTACAAAACAGACGCTGAACCGAAAAAAATAATATCGGGTATGACCATCGAGGCCATATACTTTATATGGGAAGCGGACATAGTTTTTTTTTTAAGTCTATCGCAGGGTTTCTCAACCGGTAGCTTTGTGCCCCCCCCCTCCAGGGGGTCACATAGATTTTTTTGTTTTGGTAGCCACAACACACTTTAGGGGGATGTTTGGAAAATACATTTGAGGTAGATTTTATCATTCACATGAATGTTTGTAAATAAGTCATTTAACATTTTTTTTAATTAATGACTCTTTAATAACAATGATGAAATTTTACACTTTTATTTTTACAGGGAAATATTTTTTTTATGATAACATTTATTTATTAATTTCAAGCGATTAGCCAACATGCGTTGCAGAGGCACTCAAAGAAAGAAAGTGTTCTCGCTTTATTTGTGTTTATTTAAGTGTTTTTGGATACACAATATAGTGTTGCATAGGAGTGATAAAAAAGCTCACTGCTTGCCCAGAATACCAAGAATTGCTTTGATATAAAGCGAACTCCATTGTATTGACAACTTACCACTGACTCTATAAATTAAGAAACCTTTGCGGGCGTCCACACAACGACTCACCAAAGTTTTATCGCAATCGGATGAAAGGTATAGGAACGCATACGGGACAAACAAAAAAAAACAAACAAACATTCATTTATATATATATATATAGATATTATCAAGTGCATCTCTTTGATTACAAAAATATGCAAATGAATTTCTTGTCGAAAATTTTCCTTTAAACATTGGTAAGGCTTCTAGTTTCGCCTTCGTATACGCCGTTTATTAAACATATACGATTAACTAACACTAATTTAATACAACCATTAATTAAATTTATCTCCTTGGCAATTATAAATAGTTAAACTAAGCTTGAACCACTGATAATTACCGTTTGTGCTACATACCATCATAGATCGTAGACAACACGGAAACGTTTTGGCGTAGGCCGTAGTCTATGCCCTACGGCCTACGAGATTGCTACGATCGATTTGCACATAGCGGAATATTGTTGTATAAATTATGTTTTAATACTGGTCAATGACCTTAACTGCTTTAAGCAATTCGATTTAGGACTAAGATAAGAAGGAAGTAGTAGATGAAACGGGAATGGCTATAATTAGCGGTACTTCTACTATTTACATGTATATTGAGCTCCCAGAAAGTGAAGTGAGCTATGTAGTAAAATAGTCAAACTTTTATATTCTACAAGTAGAATCACGTCTTTACTTGGTGTTTTGGAAGATCGCATATTTTTATTTTATGAAGATTACACTGTTGCGGTGTGGATTTATTCAGCTCACTTCACTTGCGATACTTTAAAACAGTGCTCCGCAACCTTTTCTCTCCCACGGCACACCAAAATTTTCTTCAGATTTCCGCAGCCCACTTTAAATATGCATACATGTATATATACATAAGGGTATATGCAATAATATCATTCTCAATTGTATAATATATATTGTTACCTTACTACTACAATTTTTTTTTTAACCATGTCCGCTACCAATGTGGAGCATATGGACTCCTAATGGAGTTTATCTCAACGGATGTGTTTCAACGAGAACTGCTTGTTACTCAGTTGCTCAAGAATAGAAGGATAGGGCTAGGACAGGACTAGTGGTTGGCTAATCGCTCTCGATACGCCCCGTTTATGGGATAGGATGGGTGGAAGGGGGGGAATTCAAGACATCACATACATCCATGCCTTCGAACAGAAATTCATAAATCGATTGAAAAATCAATTTATAAAACTGTCCGTACCGGGATTCGAACCAGGGACCTCCGTAAACGAAACGTTGACCACTCGACCACACAGGCAGCTCGACTACTACTAAGCAATTCTAATTTTATCATTGTTTGAACAAATTATTTGATCTTTTCTTCACTGAAGGAATGCGCTGCGGCACACTTAACATCGCCGCACGGCACACTAGTGTGTTGCGGCACACCGGTTGCGGAGCACTGCTTTAAGACATGTAGCATATCGTCTGTGGAAAGGAAAAAGGATGTGAACCACAGTTTTTCACAATCTACACAATCTTTCAAAAGTATTTAACCTGAAAATGCCGAATTAGTGTCTAAATTTAGCTTTTAAGTTTGAAAAAAAGAAGGGTATTTGAAAATTGCGATCAGGAAAAAAGGCGTAAAAAAAGATTTTTCTTGTACAATTTATCAAATTTATAATAGGCTAAGTTAATATAAAACTAGTTTATTAGTCACCATGTATTTCAAAGTTTTGTATATTTCATAATTGATTTATTATGTCATCAATATAAAAAATATATATTTATTACACTCTTACATTATATCGACTGTGGAAAGGAAAAATGACGTAACCCATTGTTTTTTCAAAACAGCTTTTTTTTCGATAATTACAATGTATCAAACTTGATACACGTTCTTTCAAAAGGATGTAAGCTGAAAATGTCGAATTAGTATATAAATTTATCTTTTATGTTTGAAAAATATGACCTTGTAAAATATTAAAACCAAGAAAAAAGATTGAAAAAAAGGTTTTTCCTATACAATTTCTTTAATTAATATTAGATAATGTCAATTAAACACCAGGTTAGAAGTCTCCGTGCACTTCAAGGTTGTGTATAATTCATAATTTGCATATGGCTCAAAATCATCATCACACGTCTTTTGTGCCTCCTGAAAAAAAAATTATGTGTGGGTTAAGTTCTTTTTCTTTTCCACAGTCGATATGCAATAGGAATATGTTTATTGCAGATATTAATCACAAATACATGCAAATGGGCTTACATGTATATTTTTTTTTTTAACCATGTCCGCTCCCAATGTGGAGCATATGGAATCCTAATGGAGTTTATCTCAACATAAGTGTTTATACGAGAACTGCTTGTTACTCAGTTGTTCAACCTCTCTTTTTCCAAAGAGAGTAGGAATAGAAGGATAGGGCTAGGACAAGACTAGTGGTAAGCTAATCGCTCTCGATACGCTCGTTCATAGGATAGGATGGGTGGGAGTGGGGAATTAAAGACATCACATACATCCATGCCTACGAACATAAATTCATAAATCGATCGAAAAATCAATTTATAAAACTGTCCGCACCGGGATTTGAACCCGTGCCCTTCGTAACCAAAGCCAACGACGTTGACCACTCGACCACACAGGCGGCATATTATTAATTTCTTTTAATACCAGGCTCTTTCTACATTTTTTTCTTTCAGAGATTCCAAGATAATGACAATTACTTCTGTTCCGTCCGGTTACCCCTTTTTGCGAGAAAATTAATTACGGTGGCATGTGAAAATTTTGCTGTTAGCGTGAATAAAATCGGTAAACGGCTCCCTCGGAACAGCAGCCTTCCTAATGCTCAATACAGACTATATGAATTTCATGAATACTTAATCATATTATCCTATCTATGACAAATGATGATGACTTATGTCCGCGTATAATTGGGTTGTGTAAAAAACATATATGCCAACTTGAAAATATTTCCTTTCGTTAATTTAAGATTTCGACCAAAAGTTCTTGGTGGAATTTCAATATTAAATTTAAACCGTTAAAACTACGTACATTCACACAAGTTTTGTCAACAATAACCCGTTTTTTACCCTTCAGCATCTGATAGCAGCATTTTTTTTAAACCATATGGAGTGAAGCATATGGACTCCTAATTGGAGTTCTCAACAGAAGTGTTTCTACGAGAGCGGCTTGTTACTCAATTGTTCAACCTCTCTTTTTACAAAGAGAGTAGGAATAGAAGGATATGGCTAGGACAGGACTAGTGGTGAGCTAATCGCTCTCGATACGCCTCGTTCATAGGATAGGATTGGTGCGAGGGGGGAATTCGTGACATCACATATATCCATGCCTTCGAACAGAAATTCATTAATCAATTTATAAACTGTCCATACTGGGATCCGAGCCCGTGACCTCTCTAACCGAAGCCAACGACGTTGTCCACTCAACCACACAGGCAGCAAAAGTACTGTGTTGGTTAATAAAACCCACTAATTTTAACAAGTAAACATTTTATTTCAATTCGACATTAAACAATGATCTTTTTGACTATGTACGCCCGCTAGAAATTTATTTAAATACAGTTGAAACGTTCAAATTATGTACATTTCCTTACTACTCACTTTGAAAAAAAGTGAGATTGAGTGACTGAGTAACAAACAGGTCATGTAGAAAAAAACTTGTGTTGAGATACCTCCATTAGAAGGCCATATACTCCACATTTAACACAATAAACTTTTCTTAATTGGTGGTTTATTATTTAAGCAACGAGCTTTTTAACTAAACGATGTATGATTTTTATATCATAAAAAAACATGCTCAACTAATATGCATAATTGTAAATAATTGCAAGTAGACAAATTGTCTTAATGTAACGTTAAATGCACCCATTTGTTATTCGAGATGAAATTTGCATTTTTTTATTATTTCATTTTTATACTGGCGCTACTTTTATCAAAAGGCATTGGACTTACAGTGACCATAAAGCTAATACAAATTGAAAAATAGTATTTTTTAAATAAATTATATCATAATACATTTATTTTCGTTACATTCCGAAGGTCAATTAAATTGCTGCGCGCAGTAAAGCGATAGGAGCCACAGTGAGACCCCCCAATTACGCTACCTCAAATTACGCGTCGAACATAAATATTCGCAACAAAACCTCCAATTGCGCGATTGCATCTGTGTCGTGTATATAGTCAAACGTTGGTGAGCGTCTGTGTATTCGCCACGTATCAGACTATACACACTCAGCCGGGCAGCTGTCTGTGTGGTGCATACAGTCGAACGTTGGCAAGCGCTATGCATTTTACCACTTTATATAAATATATTCATTTATTCTAAATTTGGCAGTTTTTTATTTTTCGCGAAAAAAAACGTAGCCCCTAATTTTTGTATTCGATTCACTCCCCCAATTACACGACTCCCAATCACGCGGTCTCAACTTTTGCGTAAATGAGGGTATTATTGTACTATGAAAATTTGGCAGAATCGATGGGAAAATTATTTCAATGGCAGGGAGCATTAATTCTTTCCGAATGTAATGTGGTAGATGTAGAGAATCAAAGTTTGACTCCTTCTGGACGAGCTAATTCATTACTGGACACAGTGGTTTCAAATAGTATGATTTATGATGCTGATCATATCCTTTGAGAATGTCCAGACGTGAAAAACAAACGGGAAAAAATGTTCAAGATAGGTTCCATTATTACATAATATTGTATATGACCGAAATAAATTAAAACTGTTTGAAAATAATTATTGGTCGCATCGTAACGTAAAGGCAAATCCGCGAACGCAAGCGTAGAGCCAGGAACTAAGGATACTGTGCTAACGATGATAAACAGCAAACTCGTTTATCACATGCTCGTTGAAAAAAAAAAGCTACGTAGCAGGCTCTCTGTAAAAAAATTCTTCGTTTTGATTTTTTCGCCTCTTTTTAACTGAGTAATAAAAGATCTCCTTGGAATACTCTTTACTCACCTTTCTGTCTGTTATTTATTTGACACAAAAGAACATAAATTAAACACGAACATCTTTTTGTAACGGCCGAAATTGTGGATTTTTTTTTATTTTGATTTGTGTGCGCAGCAGATTTTTTAGTTACACCAGAATTTACATTTGATTGTAAATATTTCATGAAAATTCAACAGTAAGCACATCTCTTTACCTTATTTTTTTTTTTACAAAGATCTACTGAGATCTTTTCGTGTATTAAAATTTTCAAATATAAATCGTCAGCTTTTTTGGTGAGCTTTTATTTTATTATTAGATTTTGCGAATTACTTTATAGTTGAAATGACCAGATTTCTTAGTATCACAACCGTTTTTTTTTTTAAACAAATGTATTTCATAATTTAAGATTTCGACTGAAGGTGCTTGGTGGAGTTTCAATATTAAATTTGAATCATTTAAATTGTGAACATTCACATAAATTTTGTCACTAATGACCCAGGTTTCGCCTTTCGGAATCTTCAGGCTTTCAAATCCACAGATTGTCTTGAACTGACGCTTAGTAAATGAATTTTTCGTTTTTATATAAGAAATCAATGTAAAGTTTAAAGCCATTGCTGGTGAAAAGGATTAGACGATGGGAATGCCCACAGATTATTTAATATTTAAACAAGTATAATTTAAATAAATATAATTTTAGATTTCAACTAAAGTTACTTAGTGGAATTTTAATATTAAATTTGAATTTGCCTTTCGACATCTTCAGACGTTCAAGTGCATGGATAGACTTGGACTGACGTTTAGTGAATAAGTGTATTGTGTTTATATAATAAATGATTGTATCACTACCCTAAAATCTATTGACGGTGAGATGTATTTCCTTTAGAAAAGATTTGATATTAATGACGTTCAATTAGCTGAATTTTACATATAATTCTTGCAAATAGCCTTTGTAGGTTTTTGAAACTAAATCTGTATAAAATAAACCAAAAACTCTTTTGTAGTAATCTCACCATTATTCTAATATAATTAAAGATTTCAACTGAAGGTGCTTGGTGGAATTTCAATATTAAATTTGAATCATTCAAATTATGTACACTCCCACAGATTTTATCACTAACGACCCGTGTTTCGCTTTTCGGCATCTTCAGGCGTTCAAGCGCACGGATGAACTTGAACTGACTGAACTTGAACTTGAACAGAACTCACTTTTAAGGTGTTCACTGTCAATACTTGATGGAAAAGCATTATATTATTAAAAAAACACAATATTATTTTGTACTTATTTCTACATTTAATTACCAAGATCAGGACCGGTTTCGCTCATGGCGGACATTATCAACTGATAAGAAATATAATTTAAGTGCTATTTTTACAAAAACAAATTTAAATAAATAGTTATTAATAAAAACGCAATATTCCTTTGTACTTTATTCTAATTTATTTAATAGGTCAGGACCGGTATCGCTTATTGCGACCATAGTCAGTATAGCGACAGATATTAACTGACTGACAGCAACAACTGACAGTTACAACTGACTTTATTAATATTATATAATGCCTTTCCACCAAGTATTGACAGTAAACACCCTAAAAGTGTTAAATAAATAGGTTTAACAAGCATTTGGCACTGAAAAGAGTTTACAAATTACAGCATAAATTATCAATTAGTTACTAAGCCAGTGGATGGAAACCTACGGCCTCTTAACTACTCTGATGCGGCCTTTTGATTTGATCAAAATATTCACTTCGATCAAAAAATTGTATGCAAGATTTTATAAAAAGAGCGTAATGAACCCATTATATGTTCGACAGTCGAAAAAAAGGTGAGTTTTAACGTTTTCTTTACTGTGGCCTTATGTTGAATCACATAAATGAATGTGGCCTTTAGAAGTGAAAAGGTTCACTACCCTTGCTCTAAGCTAACTCATTTTTTTAACACCTCTCACATGTAATTACAAAGATCATCATATAATAAACCTTTTATACTCACAGCAGTCAACGTCGTTAGCTTTTGTGATGGATCTCATGAGTTCAAGTCCCAGTACGAAAACCATATATTTTTTCAATCAATTTTTTGATTAATGTTTAAGCGTTTGTGTCTGTCTTAAATCTCCCTTGCCTTTCCAAGTTAGTTAGTTTGTAATTATTTTGTCACAGAATACTTGTTTAAGTGAAATATCTTATAAAAACTTTGAAAAGGCTCAGACGTGCTTTTTAAACAAATCCATTGTGGTTTGATAATAAAATCGACGTTGAAAAAGCATAAAAAAACACAATCCAATTTTCCCGTACATATTTATTTCAAGTTTAAAGCAATCCAGAGTCTCGTAAAGTTCGGTAAAGAGGTCGCTTTACAAAAATAAGAATGCGTACGTGTTAAGATTAATATTTAAAGTGGTTTTTATTTTTAAATCTAGAAAAAGTGTTTTTATCAAACGGTGGGAGTCTCGCAAAAGATAACTCTATTGTTAAAATCGGTGTAAAAAATAGTTTTCTCGAATGTGTGTATTTTTTTTAACACCTACATGCCCATGATGCAATCGTAAATAGTTAAGCCATTAAATCATTCAATATTTTTCAATATTATTGTCAATAAGTATTTATCATTTTAGGTATTCTAGCATATATACATTTTTTAAATTATTTTTTAGCTTCTAACTTAGGTTTAAATACTGTCAATAAACAGTGAAACTGAGATGCCATCATGGCTTATTGTTTATTGTTTTTTAAAACACTAAAGCCATAGGTAATAAATTTAATGTAGCATAATTAATAATAAATATCAGTTTAAATTATCCTAATTATTTTTTTAAAAAACCCAGACTGCTTATCGTTCTTTGAAACACTAAAATCACATTTAATAAGTGCAATATTGTAATTATAATTTGAATTAGTACGTTAGAGTGAATAATATGATGCATTGTGTACCTCTTCTTAGCCAGTATATATAGCTGAGCAAATTTACGTTTAAGCATAGTTCTGATGATGGCGAAAGCCGAAATAGCTATCAACGCATAAAATATAAAAAAACTGTAGAACTGAAATACGTTGATATTTTTACCCTATTAAAATGAAGTTCTACCAAGTAAATGCCAAATCAATAAATAATTTAAATTATATTTTGTATAAATTATACAAATACAAATGAAACCAATTGAAAATTTTCTTTTTCCACATTTTTTGCTAAGTAACGGGGCTCTTAATAACATCATAAAAATTTTGTATTTCTACTTGTTTCTGTCGGAAAACTTATCATTTTTCAAACGTTTTCTGTCAATTCTTTGTAGGCATAATTTTTAGTAATTTACATAGTTTATTTAAGATCACAAAAGGTTTCTCTCATTGAAATCGTTGGTCAATTACGGTTGGTATTAAGCCAGTCTTGAACTAAACTAAATAATGTGAAATCAAGATCCCGAGATGTTTTTTTTTACATTAAGAAACTGATCACTGAATTAATGTATTATTTTTGAAAACGAACTAATTGCAATAAAACTCCCATTTACACTAAAGTCATGACAGTGTAATTCGGGATAGTGTAATTGGAGGAGTGAATCTCATAAAAAAATAGGGATTCGGTTTTTCCCGCTAAAAATGCAATACTAAGATTCCTTTTAGTTTTGCAAAAAAATAAATACGGACGAAATATTTAGTAAATAAGTGATAAAATGTAAAGCGCGCCAAAATCCAACACATAGACAGTCACCCGGCTACACGTGTATAGCCTGGCACGCGTTGAATACACAGACGCTAGCCAACATTTGACTGTATGCGCCGTACAGACGACCGTCTCGTAGCAACGGAAATGGTATGCGACAGTGCAATTGGGAGATTTGCGGCGAATATTTCAAGCCAGCGCGTAAGTTGAGGTAGTGTAATTGTGGTTCCACTGTACATTGATATCGAAAGCCATTTTATTATTATCATGAGTTTAATAGTCGAATAAATACGTTGCTCCTAAGACAATAACAGTATGCACTTTCGTATCCTTTTAAGGCTGTTGAGTAATAATTTATTAACACACCTTCATACATCAAAAAGGATCCACTACAGACGTACTTCTAAGGGTGGTTTAATTTATCAAACCACGTGAGATGCGGCAGTTTTCTAGATGGGGGAGAGGGGTGGTGAAATTCTTAAGCTCGACTTCACAATGCAGGGATTTCATTTTGCTGCCTTCTTTGTATGCACGTTTTCGCGGTTTTCTCGTAGGAGATTAAGTGATGTAAAACCTTTTTGTAAATATATGTGTATATTTAAATATATGATTTACAATGGAGATATTTTATTAATTTTTACAACCTTACAAAAGTCATAGTAAACATACATGGCAAAGATCTCAAATAATAAATCAGATTAAAAAAAAACAATAAAATTTCATTTTATTTTGATTATAAGATAAAAAACAAAGCAATCAAATTTTAATTTGAAAATTTATTATATAAAATAGAATGTTGAAGTAAATAAGAAGATATATTGTGTATCTGTATATCTGAGTGAATACAGTTTTAAACATTGTTCATATGATGGCATACACCGAAATAACTATCATCTGATTTTATAAAAAAAAAATGAATTTGATACTTTATCGTATTACAATGGAGTTCTACCAAGTAAATACCAATTCGATCAATTTACTAGTACACGCTTCAAATTCTATTCATGACTGCCGGGTCTAAGGCATATTGTTAAATGGTGTTGGTTTCCATGCTGGGCCCCACGGGTCCAAATTAATTAATCGATTTCTGTTCGAAGGCATGGATGTTTATAATGTATGTATATCCCCCTTCCCTCACCAATCCAATCCTAAAATAACGCGATGTAGCGAGAGTGATTAGTGAACCACTAGTCCTGCCGTAGTCCTATCTTTTCTGTTTCTAGTACTCTCTTCGACAGTTCTCGTAGAAAAACTTATGCTTAGATATTTTTATTGGCTAACATTGGGAGCCGACATAGATAAAAAAAATGCTTTTTGCTTTCGTGATAGATAAATACTTCTTTTTTATTTTTTTTCTCAACAGAAGTTTTTACTACAAGAACTGTTTGTTACTCAGTTCCTTAACCTCACTTTTTTTTTCAAAATGAGTAGTAGGAAAAGAAAGATAAGGCTAGAACAGGACTAGTGGTTAACTAATGGCTATTGCTACACCCAGTTATTAAAGAATCAGAAAGATGGGAGGAGAGAAATTAATGTGAATTGACATCACAAACACCCAGTCTTCGATCACAACTTTGAATTGAATAATTCTCAAATTCACTGTGATCTTACCGGAAATTGAACCCAGACCTGCGTGATCGGTAGAGCAACTGAACCACAGCAGGCGACAAAGAGAGTCTTTTTTATTCGTCATTGTTTTCTATAAGCAAAAATAAAATATTACACAAACTGATAAGCTATATTAGACTCCCGAAATAGTTTTTAGCATCTGTCGTGGTATTCGGAATATATTATAACATTTTCCAGCGCGTGTTGAAATATCTACGTTCGTTTCCCCGTGGCAGCTACAAACGGCACATATTTCATAAATAGATATCTACACGGAAGCAGGTAGAGCATCACAGTAGAATAGTGTTGTGTTTTTTTCTGATCAAGCATATAACGTCTTTTGTCAAACTTATACAGAGTTCAAAGAATCAAAGAACAGTGGCGCTATTCCCGAAAATATAAATTATTCAAAAAGATTTAAAAAATATTTATTTAGCTACTTACGAAGTTGAAAAAATAAATCCTTTCTTATACAAATCAAACAATCATTTTTAGGAAACTGAACATTTTATTCATTTAATCTTTTATATTATATTTTATTATTTATCTCAAACATTGAGTGTTCGACGCAGCGTTTTTTATCAGTGTGTTGTGACTGCCCCAAGTTTAAATTAAGGGTTGCTATACCGGTATTACTGAAACCGGGATCTCGGTATTCATGGTATTTTTCAGTACCAAAGTACCAGTTTTAAAACGGGAACATATCACGAGCTGAGTACTACATGGTTCTAAGTGTCGACTTTTGGCCAAACTAAAGTAATAATGAGGCAGTCTTAAGCGTAGCATTATCTACATGCTGTATTAATATGAAGTCGAAATTTTGCTTAAATTTCCAATAAGCCGTAGTTTTATGTGCGCGTCGCAAGATATCTGTGGTTTCAACTTGATTGCCTGAAGATGCCGAAAGGCGAAACCCGGATCTTTTTTTTTCGCTATTTTAATTGAACTGTCCAATTTATTTTAAATTTAGAAAATCGGATAAAACCGGTTTTATAACAATATTTGCATTCTAAAACCGGTTTTTTTCAAAAGTCGGTTTTTGTACAAGCCCTATTTAAGAGTGATATGTACATATTTCTAAAAATATCTGCCCTTCATGATGTTTGAAGGTTTTAAGGGTATAGGGCGTAAGTAATGCTATTAAATTTAAATATGTACATAAAAACGTAAATAAAGAGTCAGATACTTAGAATATTATTCTCGGTTCGCCGACGTAAAAAAAAATACCTTTTTAAATTCTTTATTATGTTGATATGAAATGGTTCGTATAAGCACCCCACTGTATCTCGCATGCAAATGCCTTGAATAACTTTGACTTGCGTAGTAAAGAAATATTACATTTCCTCGCATGTGTAGCAAGCATAACCTCGTAGGTCTTGTAAAATGATACTTGGGGAAAGTTTCCGCCCCTATCCACGCCAGCCGCCAGGTGTGTTGGGCGATACTATACTTACCCACTTGCCACATTTATAAAGTGTACAGAAACGCGTGCAGGCTTTGTATGAATAAAATATAAATTAAAAGTGTTGGGGAATGTAGGCAGGGTTGGGCTGAAGCGAGCCCTTAGTTAAATTAAGAAAAAAAATATTGATTGAATTGGTATTTATTTAAAAAAAACTCTTTTTTAGTGAAGTAAAAGAAATATATGAATGAATGGAAAAAAATATTATATAAATTATTGTTTTTAACCAGGGCTGTGGGGACGTGTTAAAAAATTTAAATAATGAATTTAAAAAATGAAATAAAATTGAATTTAAAAAAAAGTATTTTTTTGCGATTTACTTGACAAAAAATAATAACTAATTTAGTGTTTATTTTAGAACTCTTACTCTTTTTACATAGGGTAGGAAAGTATACAGTGGTACCCCGATCTACCGTTCTCGCATTGTTCGTTTTCCTGCATCTATCATTTATTTTTCACAGTCCTGGCCAATCACCCATAAGAACAATGTAAAATAATCCCGCATTAACCATTTCCTGATTTACCGATTTCCTCGATCTATCGTCTATATCATAGGTTCCCAACCTTTTTAGGGTGGCGATCCCTTTTTATAAAAGCCGTGTGACTAAGGGACCCTCGAGGAATTTTAAATCCTCGATTTGCTATACTTTTTCTCAGGATTGTCTCCGAGACTCTTTTTTTTTAACTCCTTTTGTTGTTCAAATCCAAAATCGAAAAAAGTTGACGACCCCCCAGAAAACCGTTCGCGAACCCCAGGTTGGGAACCCATGGTCTAAATACTATTCCGATTGGCCGTTTTTTTTAAATATTTCTCATTTCACTCACAAATATGGAATCTTACCTCGCATCTCGTTTTGCGATTTTTCCGAACTCATTACTAATATGTCTAAATAAAGAAAACTAGAACTCGTTGAATTGAAGACGTTGAAAAAAGTCCAAGAGAAAAACGAATTTTCATAGCAAAAAGATATAAGAAAGTACACGAGTTTGAAAAGTCTCATTTTAAATTTACAAATAAGCAACTGATGATGTGTAAAGCAATTTAAATATATATATATATGTTTTTTGAAAAAAAATAAAAATAATAAATAGGTTTTTTAGCAAAACATTTTTTTTTAACCACGTCCGCTCCCAATGTGGAGCATATGGACTCCCAATGGAGTTTATCTCAAGTGTTTCTACGAGAACTGCTTGTTACTCAGTTGCTCAACCGGATGGATATGGATAGACAGATAGTGCTAGGATAGGATCAGTAGTAAGCCAATCGCTCTCGATACGCCCTATTCATAGGATAGGACGGGTGAGAGGAGGGAATTCAAGACATCACATACATCCACGCCTTTGAACAGAAATTCATAAATCGATTGAAAAATCAATTAATAAAACTGTCCGTACCGGGATTTGAACCCGGACCCTCCGTAGTCGAAGCCAACAACGTTGACCACTCAACCACACAGGCGGCATTTTATTTATGTTGGTATTATTTTTTCGTTTGCTTATAACGGTCCCTCGAAAAACGCAGAATCGGGGTTGTACTGTTATACATTTTTCAGATACTGATAGTAATTATTTTACAGTTTATTGCGTACTGCTTCTTAGTTTATTGCGTATAAGCTAAAAAAAATCCTCCTTTCCCGGAACACTGCAAAAGACTACGAGATTAAGCGAGCCTCTTGTTGACGTGTTGAAAGCCCACCGCTGGATGTAGACTTCTAACAATGACGCACTTAAAGTAATGTATCGCGGTAAAGTTTATTATTGTGCTCCGTAAGTTCTTAATGAAATCATGAAATTATAACGGCTACCGAATCGATATCTAGTTTTGTCGATTTACAGTTACCTCTGTATTAAAGTAGTAAATCTCGGGTATGTAGCGCAGTGGTCAACGTCGTTAGCTTCTGTGACGGATCTTACGGGCTCGAATACCAGTACGAAAAGAATTTTTTAATTTGATTTACCGATTTCTGTTCGAAGGCATGAATTTTTGTGATGTGTAAAAATTTCAGTCCTAAAATAACGGGGTGTAGCGGGAGCGATTAGATTAGCTAATCACTAGTCTTCTTCGCAAAAAAAAGTTGAGAAACTGAGTAACGAATAGTTTTCGTGATGTCTAAAAAATTCCTTCATACCTTTTACGTTCCTTAAACCACTTGAATACCAAGCGGACACAGATGTCCTAAACATATGCAAGCGAACACGAATGTCCAACAAATTTAAAAAATCAAATACCTGGTATTCTAATAGAATATATGCAATATTTTGATAAATATGTGTAGTGCTATCTATACTGAGTCAATAAAGTTTTTAAAATATCGAATTCGAGTGTACGTATATATATTTTTTTTTTTCCATGTCCGCTCCCAATATGGAGCATATGGACTCCTAATGGAGTTTATCTCAACATAAATGTTTCTACGAGAACTGCTTGTTACTCAGTTGCTCAACCTCTCTTTTTCCAAAGAGAGTAGGAATAGAAGGAAAGGGCAAGGACAGGACTAGTGGTTAGCTAATCGCTCTCCATACGCCCCGTTCATGGGATAGGATGGGTGGGAGGGGGGAATTCAAGAACATCACATACATCCATGCCTTTGAACAGAAATTCATAAATCGATTGAAAAATCAATTTATAAAACTGCCCGTACCAGGATTCGAACCCGTGCCCTCCGTAGCGGTGGCCAACGATGTTAACCACTCGACCACACAGGTGGCTGAAATATATAAGGCAAAAATAATTTTCTCAAAAACAATTCGACGTAGCGTACTGTCCTGTCCTAGACTTGTCCTTGTATCCCTACTACTTTATTTTTTAAAGAAAAGTTGAGTGACAGAGTATCACACAGTTATCGTAGATGAACATATGCTCCACATTTGGAGCGGACATGAATAAATAAAAAATAAAGAAAAACACGCGTTAACTGTTTTAAATATTGTTGTATAAAATGTACCTGTGTTACAATCCTTAGTAAGAAGTAAATGCAAATATCAAACTAAACACTTTAAATCCAAAATGTAAGTACATAATACATAAAAAAGACAACAGACTTCTCAATGCTATTGTAAATACTAATGTATGTATTTTCCTTTTTTTCTGACGATGTGATAAAAACCATATGTAAGGTAGGTAGTCGATTTGAAAAAGAAAGCTTTAACATAAAGAGCTTTCTTGTGTCTAAGGATGGGATTAGAGTAAAAAGTAGTCGGGTCAATCAATACTTAATACAGTCAATATTGATCCGACTACTTCTGGACAAGTTGTGGTCTTAATGGTCAAACAAATACTTATCCATAAGCTTTACTCAGACCTCCATAAAAATTATACCAAATCACACTAATTTAAACACATTTGTTTTTACGACTACAATAATCCCATATTTTTTATCGTTTCTAGAAATATATAAAGTCAATTTATAAAATTATTGCTTTATTTTTTAATATAAGTTCGGATGTTAGAATACATGAGAAGATGTATTGTGTATCTCTTCTAAGCCAGTTTATATATGTATGCCAACTTTAATGTAAATTTAAGCATTGCTTTGATAAGAGCGTAAGCCTAAATATATATAAAATAATATTTGTAGAAAAAAAAATAAAATGCTTTGATTTTTTCACCTTATTATAAATAAGTTCTGCCAATTAAATGCAAATTCAATCAATACCTTGAGTATATATGTGATAATGATAAAACACTCTCAAACTTTTTTACGTTACTTGATTGCTTGATAACAGATTGCTATTAAATCATTAATTTTTCAATCATAAGGGTTTCTAATTTTAATGATTTTCGTGGTTCTTAGAATAACGAGAAATAAATAAATCTTCTGTTTAAATGATGTATCATAGTTCGACTGCCTTCAAAATTATAGCAAAATTATTTCAAAATGAAAATAAAACAAGTTTATAACACGAAACATTCATTTTATTATGATAAGAACAATTTTATTAGAAAACAAACTTTTTTAAATTTAAATTTAAAACTGATAAATTCTTAAAGAAGGTCAATTATTTTTATTATAATATTTTCAGCTTCGTCATATCAAATTTAAATAAATGTCAAAAATAATGTATTTGTAGGAATAAGTTGACCGTCAAGTTACAATTAATTGAGTGATGGCATTTGTCAAATAAAATGTTTAACTTTTAAACTCTTTGCTAATTAGTTAGTTAATGAGATTGTCTTTCGGTAAATATTGAGTTGGAAATTTTTTAAAAGAAATTTAAATGCTTTCGTTTTGCTAATGACCAGTAATTTAATGTCTTTAAATTTGGACATTAAATATTTTTACCTCAATTTTGATAATATAGAAATTTTATTTCTTTTATGTTAAGATTACATTATCGCTTACAAAGTGGAAAAACTTCAGATCATAAATGAGAAAATAATAAAACACTTGTTTCTTTATTTATTATGTTTTTTTGTAAATATTTATTTTGATTGGATCACATTGTTTGTACAATTAAATAAAATTCAGTTTGTTTTAGTAATATTTATATTTTTTTAAGCCATAAGAAACGGATTCACATTTCGGATTATTAGTGAAATCAATCCAATAAAATAAATGTAATAATTAAGTACTTTAAGAGTTTGTTTTTATTTTTAACGAATGTTATGAATTAAACATTTTACATTTTTTTTAAAAAAACGCTAGAAGATTTCTTTGATGAATATGATTTCACACTAAGTCAGTATTAAAAATTCTACATAGGATCAAAAATGCTTAAAGCTCTTACTACGTGCTTTCAGAACTGTGCTTAAACAGATTACTGTGTGCTTTGTGCAAAATATACATTCTGTTACTAAAACAACCAAAAATTGGCTCTCGGAAATTCCATTTTTTTGCCACCTTTTTCTGCTGTGAAATAAACCATATAATTTATTTGTTGAAATCAAAAATCTCTGGTCAAATGCAACAGAATTCTGAATTTTTGAATAATAATAATTGAGTCATCGAGAGGTGAAGTGAACCAAGTAGTAAAGTGGTGAAACTCTTCTATTTGAATTTTCAATTACGTCTTTACTTGGTGTTTGGTAAAATGTATATTCTTATTTTAGGGAGATAACACTATTGCAGTGTGTTTTTACAGAACTTCAATTTTATGATACTTTAAGATTTGTAGAGTTTTAAAACGCATTCAATTCAATATTTCTGAAAATACTACATAGCTCACTTCGCTTCTTTGGGGTTCAATTTTGCAAAAAGGCTGTAAGCGCAGAATTGAAATATTTATAAGCTCGTGTTTTAAAATGACAAACCTACTCACTCTATCATTTTACATTTAATTTGAATCAAGTTGTTAAAAAAAATATTTGTTCAACATAAAATAACAACGTTAAAGGTGTCAATGATAAATAAAAGGTGAATATTTTTATTTTTAATCGTTCTAGACTGAAGCAATTAGAAAAGCTTTCAGTGCAGATCATAAAAAAGACGAAAAGTCCAAACCAACAAATGCGCAACATTATTTTAACCTTCACACAAACTTCAATGCATCTCTGTGGGATATTATTTCGTAATAAAAATAAACGCTCGACTGACAGCTTTAAATAGATGTTTATTAAATCAGGTATAGGGATGATTTGCAAATTTAAAATAAATTACTTTGTTATTTAACAATATATGCTACTGAACACTGAAGATGCTTTGCAAAATTTCACAGTTGATTTAGCAATCTGTGGAATAACAAAGTTGTCAAGTTTTAAACATGAATTTCAACATAGTTACTGTATTACCATTAAAAATATAATATTTTACTGAGTCGTGGTCAAATATTCTTAACTGTTTGGATATGTATTATTATTGGAATTCAACTCTAAAATCGAAAGTAATATTATAAATATATAAAATAAACAGTTTGAACACTTGTTATGTAATAAAAACAATAACGACAATATACGTGTTTTTGGGATACGATGAAAAATTCCAAGTCAAACTTTGTATTGAAAAAATTAAAAAGAATCTGTTATTAAAAAAACAACAACTGATTTGATTAGCAACGCGTTATCAATGTTGACAGCCATAAATCATTGTGTTCTTCGAATAAGCAATTCATAGAGGAACTTATTGCCAGAGGAAATCTATGCATAAGTATATTTGTTAGGTTATGACAATATCGTCACGTTTCTGGCAGAAGTTGGTAACTAACAGAATTGTGAAAAATAAGTTAAGTATGTATACTGAGAGATTCTTTGATACATATTTTTTTATCAGAAGTAAATCAGTTGGTGCAATGCATTGAATATTTAATTTCGTATGCAATTATTAATAATACTGATTAAAATGTAGCAAATTGTCTTGTTTATTCATTTTAAACTCTTATTTGTGTAAAATCGATAATAATGTACATATATTTTAGTAATTATAATTATTTATTTAACATAAAATATTGATGTTAGAAGCTTTTTGCTAAAAGCTGTTTCTTTTATTATTTGCTGTTTACTTAGAATTATTATACTATTAATTACAACTTCTACCATAACAGCGACGATATATAGTATAAGTAATAAGTCGCCTGCTGCGGCCCAGTTGGTTAGAGCTTGCTCTACCGATCACGCAGGTCTGGGTTCGATTCCCGGTCAGATCACAGTGAATTTGAGAATTATTCAATTCAAAGTTATGATCGACAACTGGGTGTTTGTGATGTTAATTCACATCATTTCCTCTCCTCCCATCCTTCTGATCCTTTAATAACTGGATGTAGCAATAGCGATTAGTTAACCAATAGTCCTGTTCTAGCCTTATCCTTCTTTCCCAACTACTCACTTTGAAAAAAGTGAGGTTGAGCGACTGAGTAAAAAACAGTTCTCGTAGAAAAACTTCTATTGAAATACCTTCATTATTAGGCCATATGCTCCACATTGGGAGCGGACATGGATAAAATACTCAATAGAAGCAAAGTAAATAAACCTTCAAAGAGGATTTCTAAAAAAATAATTATTAGTTTATCTGGTGACTTGATTGAAGGTTCTGAGCGAAAAAAATACTTTTTGAGATTTATGAGCTTTCGGGTAGTATCTACAAGAATGTCACATCCCTTATTCACGTAAGTAGAAAAAGCTCACCGTATTTCGCGGTGATATTCTCGCACGAGCCTGTAATTATTATTGCCACAACCTATTGTTGCCTCCAGGTAAGATACTTTTTTGCCACAATAAATGAGCCTTGAAAAGATGTTTGCCTTTTTTGAGAAAGTGTTCTGAATTCATTACTCGTATTGTATTATTACTTTCAAGGATTTCATTCATAAAGATGCTTTGAAAAAGCTTCATAATAATGTGCTTTATGAAGTTGTATTGAAGCTTTTTTGTAACGGCATTGTATTGTCACTGTCAGCCACCGTAGTGAACTGATAATGGTACTTTCGTCATATTTGGTTTTGCGGTCAAGTGATGGAATCACTGAATAGATATATAAATATTTCAATTCTTCCGTACATGGATTTTACCGCACAAGAAAACTCCTCACACTGATCATTCCTAAAGTAAAATTAAATTCAAAAACTTTGTCACTTCACTTGTGATAAATCAACTGTGAGATATAGTTTGCCTCTTTAACCTTTTAGCTGCCGTACATAATTAACCTTTAAACGCCCAGTACGGAACCAGAGATTATGGTACATTTCGCTATCGGATTACACTGATTTATGATAATAGTATTCAAAATATGAATATTAGCTTACATAAATGATGACTTTGAGATACCGATCCATTATTTTATTTTCAGTTTCAAAATATATTTTCAATATTTTTGTCATATTGAGTAATATAAACATCTGCGATATAAGGTCGAATCTTGGAATATGCGTTGTGTTAGGCGGACCGTAATAAATCAACTTTATCCACACCATTCAACATATTTAAATGGGGATACAGATTTTTTCCATACCTAGAAAATTCTCTATAATTTTGTAATTTTATGGTTTAATTTTTTTTAATTTTGTCTAATTTTGATCGTTATATTTCTTTAACTTTAATGTATAATAATATAAAAATGTGAAAATTTTTAAATAAATTTTGTTAATAAACAATCTTTTATTTTGCTAATGCTTTTTATTTTACCCACATAGGCAGACTAGTTTAAGAAATATAATTATTTTTATAAAAGCTACGGGTCATGCAAATATTTCGCAAAAAGTCCACGGGTGTTTAAAGGTTAATAGTAATTACCTAGCACGTCGGTTATAATTTGCAACTATTAATTTAATTAGTTATTGACAAGATAACTTGTCTCTGGCGTTTTGAGAAAGAATTTTTTTACGAGATATCTCGTCTGTGGCAGCCATCGAGTTAAGAAGTATCATCAGACAAAACATTGCAAGGTTAATGAGTAATGGGGTAAAAATATCAACGTATTTTAGTTCTACAGTTTTTTATATTTATGAGTTGATAGCTATTTCGGCATTCGCCATCGTCAGAACTATGATATCGTCAGTTCTGAAGACGGCGAAAGCCGAAATAGCTATCAACTCATAAATGTAAAAAAACTGCAGAACTAAAATACGTTGATATTTTTACCCTATTATAATGGAGTTCTACCAAGTAAATTCCAAATCAAAACAAAACAGTGTTTCATTAATCTTATACATTGAATTAATATTCTCCCCTCCCACTCTTCTGATCCTTTAATAACTGGGCGTAGTGATAGCGATTAGTTAACCACTAGTCCAGTCCTAGTCTTATCTTTCTATACCTACTACTCTCTTTGAAAAAGATGGATTGAGTTACTGAATAACAAACAGTCCTCGTAGAAAAAAAATTCTATTGCCATACCTCTATTAGGAAGCCATATGATAAAAAGTACATATATATATAAATATAAATTACAAGCTAAAACTTGGAAGGAAAAAAACAATTAATCTTTAATATTGAAGTTATGTTTATGTTATATGTTTATATATTTATTATGAAGCTTATCCAGCATTACGACAGATGGCGCTTGATGGAATTTCAATACCAAATTTGAATCGTTCAAATGGTGTTGATTTCAACACGTTTTTTCAACCGTGCTTAGCATTTCAGCATATTCATACATCTAAAGCAACCATACTCAACCTTTTTTTCCTCCGGGCCGCATTCTGATACTTGCTTCTCTACATGGGCCGCAACATATTTATGGTATACTCCTTTTTTTTGTTAGGTCACCGAGGAATTTGAAATCCTCGATTTGGGATACTTTTTCCCTAGATATCTCCGAAACTCCTTTTTTTTAAGCTCATCGAGGAATTTGAAATCCTCGATTTGGTGTAATTTTTCCCCAGATATCTCCGAAACTCCTTTTTTTTAAGCTCACGGAGGAATTTGAAATCCACGATTTGGTAAGAGTTTACTGGGCCGCAGGTTGAGTAAGGCTGGTCTAAGCCTGAGCGCACAGACGTCATTTTCGTCAGTCGCGATGATCATGACGAGTTAAAATAACAAGCTTTAAACATTTTTGCCAGAAAGCTTTTGAATTATTACTTATATATTATTCTATTAATTTTATACTTAAATTTTAGAGTCGACATTGTGGATGTTTATTTCAAACTTTGTATAATCATAATTATTAGCAACGGGTTAAATTGTTGAGCTATTTAATATTGTGTATACCGGAGGAACACTCAGGAAATATTTGTGCGAGTTTCAAATAATATTCTATCTATGTAACATTATACTGTTCCAACGTACATTCTTCAAAAAAGTGTTTTAGCGAAAATGGTGACGGCATAAATTGTATTTTTTTTTTACCATGTCCGCTCCCAATATGGAGCATATGGACTCCTAATGGCGTTTACCTCAACAGAAATGTTTCTACGAGAACTGCTTGTTACTCAGTTGCTCAACCTCTCTTTTTCCAAAGAGAGTAGGAATAGAACGAAAGGGCTAGGACAGGACAAGTGGTTAGCTAATCGCTCTCGATACGCCCCGTTTATAGGATAGGATGGATGGGAGGGGGGAATTCAAGACATTACATACATCCATGCCTTTGAACAGAAATTCATAAATCGATTGAAAAATCAATTTATAAAACTGTCCGTACTGGGATTCGAACCCGTGCCCTCCGTAGCGGTAGCCAACGACGTTAACCACTCGACCACACAGGCGGCAATAAATTGTATAGTAGTATAAAATAATTTCAAATCGTATATCGTTTTATTCATTAACAGCATTGATTAAATAATAATTGGGCACAGAAGAAAAGTCAGAAACCTTCAAAACTTTTTTATTTATAAAAAATCAACAATAAGTAAAATCATTCTTAATATAAAATAAAATAACCTAGATTATTCCACGTATTGTGCTACAAACTGTGACACGTGTTTCGCCTCTTTCGGGGGCATCCTCAGACAACTACTTTCGCAATTGCTTGCGTAAGTACGAACTTAAGTAAGCATACGTACGTACTCAAGCATTTGCGAAAGTAGTCTGAGGATGCCTCTGAAAGTGGCAAAATAGACAGTTTGTAGCATAATACGTGAAATAATCTAAGCTATTTTATGTTATATTAAAATGAACTTCCACATAGTTACCGCCGAATCTATCGAAAAAATTATTCTTATTTACATACTTACTTCTATAATGAATAATGTGCTTTGTCTTTCGTGTGAATCTTCTAATTGAATCATCAAACTTAAGCTAATATATTTTTATATTAAGCTACAAGATATAACAAAAAGTATATATTTAGTATTACAGTTCATAATTGACAGTGCGCCAAATAATATTTTTTTAATCACATCAGATAAACTGAAAAAGATTTTTTTAAGCCACTCTAGTTATTGAAGGAAAAAAAGCATCACAAATACTAATGTACGAGGTCTCGAATTTTCATTAAATAAATCTAAATTTGGTGTTGACCATGCAGGACCTGCGCCAAGATCCTTTTGAAGATCCTTTGGAGGAGCACAAAGATATGTACTCTCACCTCATTTCAAACGCGAGTTTGATAAAGGACCTAATAGATTTTTTTTTACTCAGTAGAAATACAAAAGAAAAACATGTGCAGTCATGTAGATATACAGTTTAGGTGTAATATTTAAATACAATAGGCAGAAGGTTTTTGAGCGCGTTGAATTGAAAACACTGTCATGACGTTTTGTATATTGTGATTTTTATTTAGAATAATATTGTTTTACATTATTTGCTTAGAAGCAAAAAGAGAATTTGTAACGCCCCTATAACTGACAAAAAGCAATTATTTCAGGAGCGATAAAAACTTTGAAATTGTTTATAAAAGCTACATACTTCAAGTATGGTGTTTGAGAGCTGATATAAAACTCATTCCTGTAATAAAATTTGGTCCCATATTCACACTAAACCTTTTTTCAAAGATATTAATAGCGTTACCCTAAATAAACTTAGTTCACATATTTTTGTCGGTTATTGTAATTTTTAAATAACCAGTTCAATTTATATGTTTAAAAACTTGAATACCAAACGGACACGGGTGTCCGGAACATATGCAAGCGAACACGGTTATCCAAGACATTTAAAAAATCAAAAACCATGTATTTTAATAGAATATAAGCAACATTTTGATGAATATGTGTAGTGCTATCTATACTGAGTCAATATAAGTTTTTAAAATATCTAATTCGAGTGTATATTAGACAAAAATATTTTTTTCAAAAAAACGCAGTATCTCTGGGACATATTAATGATTTGTTTGCGCGGTATTCAAATGGTTAAAATTTTACACTAACTGTTACGTGTGTATGATTGTTTATGCTACGTAAAAAAATAGCAATGGGAACAATACACATCTGATGTGTAAAATTTTCCACACATCATTGAAATCGTCATTAATTAAATACGAATTAAATTAAATCCGTTGAAGAGAAACTGGAATTACGAGACATTAAGCAAAATATAGCAGTGATATCATTATTTGCGGTAAATATTTGAACTTTGCTGTATTGAATTAATGTTTTCATCAAAGCTCTTATCTCCCTTAATTGTTTATGAATTCATAACAACATCGTCGAAAAGTACTTCATGGTTATCCATTTTAATTTATTAAATTATATACATCACTAAGTGATCGATCAGAGAACGCTTTGTATTGTCTTAAATCACATTTTCTGAAGAATAACACGAAATAAATTCTTGTTGTGTATTATTATGTATCTAAATAAATAAAATAAAAAATAATTTTAACATTTTTTTTCCGATTTTAATTGAATTATGCATTTTTTGTAAAACTTTGAAAACCGGATAAAACTGGTTTACGAGTAATATTGACATTCAGAAACCGGTTTTTGTATAAGCCCTATTATCAACAGTGTTTTTTTTAAACCAAAATACCGGTAATCCTGAATTACCATCACATTTTTTTTTAAATCCTCGCGATGAATTGAAATATTTTAAATTTGGTAAGAGTTGCATCAATATTGACAATATTCCATAATTGACGACCCCTGCAATAGTTTATTATTATTTTAGGAGACCTTAAGTTATTTATGAAAATCATCCGCTTATGATTGTGATATATTTTTTAATGGTGATATATTTACAAGTTGGTTGTTGACTATCCCACCACCACCCGTTATGTCTATGCCACGGTCTCACGGCCGCTTTGCATAACGCAATACGATCAAGAAAAGAAGCTAATTTGCTCTTATATTCTTGGCCTGATACAGAACTGCACGGAACCTATCTTTAAACCATGCCTTGTTGTGCTTAAAAAAATAAAAATAGAAAGAAAAAAAATTAAAGTGACCTGCTCAGCAATTTAGTTTAACTGATATTAAGTATCCTGTATATATTGAGAATCATCCGTGGCGGAAGAGTTTAATCTACTTAGCTTTAAATTTAAGGAGGAAATAAGAATATCCCGTTCCTCATTCGAGACTGTAAATTATTTTGAATGCCTTAAAATTGGTTTGCTTGATTGAGATCAGGTCAGCGTGGCCTATTGGGCCCGTATGAAGACGGACAACACATACAGCTATGCACGTTCGGCATTCATCTCAGAGCAATTCCACAGTACGTGATTGGCGTCCTGGTAGTTGTGCCCACAAGCGCAATC
The DNA here is from genome assembly GCA_031772345.1 of Himalopsyche anomala. Lineage (NCBI taxonomy): Eukaryota > Metazoa > Arthropoda > Insecta > Trichoptera > Rhyacophilidae > Himalopsyche > Himalopsyche anomala. Next base: position 22,852,662 of record CM062834.1, on the reverse strand, counting down.
CGGCCGTTCAACCATGGCGGTATATTAATTGAAATAACGCCAAACAACTTATTTAAATAGCCACGGACCTTGGCCAGGTAATAAGTAAGACTAGTAAGTTGTAATCCCGTTGCGACAGCGGGACAGGGGGAGGGAACTATTTTTCTTGACGTCATCGAAAAGGCGAAATCGCGGACATACAAACAAACAATCAGCCAACACTATCGACTATTAATATATAGACAAAGAGAAAAAGAAGCAATGTTATACTCATTATGCTTTATTTTCTAAGTGTACAACTATCAAACATATTGTGTATGAATAGAATTTGATATAGCAATATACATGTATTCTACGATTTTGTGTTTCTCATCACAGCAAATCCATTGTACGACCATTTTAGAATCTGAAATAATAATAAAAAAAAATAGTCCGATGAAAACGATTATTTATAATGATATTAAACTTGAATAAAAGCTCCACAATACATACTAACATTGGTAAAAGTGTCCAATGACAGAATGAAAACTTTGCCAGCCGTCAGTCTGAGAGGCCTCTTCATCCTTTCTCTAAAGATCTTCAAAGTACTCTTCACATCTTCAGGAAAGTCTGGCCAGTTGCAGTTGAACGCGGCGTGATGAAGTTGGTGACTCTTCATAATAAACAAAAAGAGGAATATTTTATCATACATTTTTTGATGTATGTATTCATAATTTCGATGTAACCTACAGTATTGGTCACTAAACTTAAACCTTATTTTTATATCGAAATATACTAAACATAAAAATAGCATTTTTTTTACATTCTATCTTGTCGAATCAACGATATTGATTTTTTTAATTGTCTCTTTTGATTTGGCAGTGAAGAAAGTTTTAAAATGTATTTTTTTTAGGTGAATAAGTGTTTTTTTACGCGTAAATTTGATTGTAACAAATATTATTATTTATCGATATTCCAAGAAAGTACACACCATGCAAGAATCACAATAAAAAATATTCAGTTATGTTTCAAAGTTTACAAAGAACACACCACCTAAGAAAATTGTATATTTAAATTCACGGTTTTTCCATTGAATCTGTAATATAATATATCGACTGTCTAAAGGAAAAAAGACGTAACTAAAAAACAGATTTTTAAAACAGATTTTATTCGATAATCACAATCTATACATCTTAATAAACATTCTATCAAAAGGATGTAAGCTGAAAATATTAAATTAATATCTAAATTTAGATTTGAATTTTAAAAAAGATGAGCATGTGGAAATCACGATCAAGAAAAAATACTGAAAAAAAGTTTTTTTAAAAAAAAACCAGTTTATCAGTTTCCATGCACTAAAAGTTTGTGTATATACCATAATTTGCCTTTGGCTCAAAATCATCAAAAAACGTTTTTTGTGTCTACTGTAAAAAAAATTATGTGTGGGTTACGTCCTTTTTCCTTTCCACAGTCGATATGTTGAGCACTTTGTTTTTCAAATCTGTACTACACACCATTGCTAACCGCTCAACTTCTAAGATTATCTCAACATATTCAACAAAAAAACAATCGATTTGAATTCATATAGGTCTTATGATAATTTATGATGTTTTGTTCTGAATTTTTACTTTAAAAACAGTATAATATAAAAATAACACTTGAAATAAGTTTTTTTATCAACGAAAAAAAAAGTAGCAAAAAAATACTGTCTACTTGCCATCAATAACAGAAAGTCGCTAACCGTTTTGATAAACTTTTCTTTTGACAGTGAGTAATTATTATTCTATTAAAAGATAGTTTTTTTCTCAATTGAATACTTTGTGATGGCAGACGAAGCATATTTCATCGTTTATCTCTTTGTTATTCTCATTAATTTCATATGCTAGACCCTTACGGGAATATTATTTCTTAGGTTTGCTCAGCAATGTAGGCAATAAATATATACAGGGGTGGGCTGGAGGGGGCTCGGAGGGACTCGCGCGAGCCTCTTGTTAGATTTTACCACGACTGGCGAGCCCCTTGTTAAATTAATAAAAAACAATATTCTCAGATCAAACTAGTACATAACTGCAATTTCTGACATACTATCTACGATAGCTTTCAGTATACACAGTAGTACATTTTTAGCCATTTACATTGATTAGTTTATGTTAAACTGCATATTTTAAGTGTATTAAGTAACAATCGTTTGCTTATTTAAAAGTATTGCATATAATTGCATATGACTTATAAATTACTTTGATATTGAGCAAGCCCCTTGTCAGTCCACCGCTGAATATATAGGATATTTATAGAGGTATTTTAATTGAATTAGAAACACTTTCTCCAGTGACATCCGATTTGAAAGTTGATAGCTTATCTGTGCTCAGTTTGGTTTGCCATTTCACCGCGAATAAGCATACGCCAGAACAACGCGTGTGAATCGTGCAAATTTAATTTAAAAAATTATGATTTTTTCATGATGATGTTTTTTTAAGCGTTGGTTTTTCGAAATACCAAATATTTTGCCAGCGATAGCAATCTGTGCTCAGTTTGGTTTACCATTTCACCATTGATAGACTTACGCCAGAACAACGATTGCCAATTGTGCAAATAAAGTTTGACTTTTTATGATATGTATATAACGGTGTTTTGTAAGCGTTTGTTTTTAGAAATAGCAAAACGTTTACCAGCGACAGCCAATTTTACGGCTGATTTGTGACCGGTTTGGTTTTTCATTTCACCATTAATACGCCATTTACGCCAGAAAAACGCGTAAAAATGTGCAATTTTATTTTTTCAAAAATAGTGCCAACCAGAAACGTTGCATTCAAAAAGAGCGGTCCATGATTAATGTCATTTTTGCTATTCAATTGAATGAAATCAATGTGGAAGAGCTGTTGTTTCTACAAGATTTCTACTTATAGAAGGAGACATTTTATGAGGACATACTGTCGCGTAATGGACCTGTGAATTGGCCTCCAAGATCACGTAATTTAACACATTTGGACTATTTTCTGTGAGGACATCTAAAAACTTTTGTCTACGCTTATAAACCAGAGGAACTAGAAAGATAGCAAATTGGCTGTCGCTAAAAAAGTTATGCTTATTAAAAAAAAACAAATGTCTAAAAAAAACACCCTACATTTAAACTATATAAAAGCTTTTTGCGCGTGCGTTACTTCAAGGATTGTAAAACAATTTCAACGATATGCTTTTCACGAATTGCTTTTCAATTTTGATATTATTATTTTATTAAATCATAACTTAGAAAAACCACTTATGTAACTTTAGCACTTTGTCAAAGTTCCACGAATACCAACTACTTCGGTAATTTGATATTATTTTTTATCCTTTATTGTGAAAAAGCTTGCCATTGGAATAAGTGGTGTATGGAATAAATGAATAATACCTTCCAAATGACTTCATCCCCAAACCAGCAGAGCATGAAAACTTCGGTCATCATACAGCAGAAGTAGACCAGCGTCCATAGAAGCTGGAGAGGGTGGCCAAGGGGGTCGTCAATCTTAAGTAAAATAATCACAGCAATTAATTTTCACAAAATAAGACATATTTTATCAGGTCCTATGGCGCAGCGATTAGAGTTATTGGCTTCCATGTCGGACATCACGGGTTCGAGTTCTAATACGAACAGTATTTTTCGATCGATTTCTGTTCGAAGGCATGGGTGTTTGTGATGTCTAAAAATTCCCTCCTCCTTTCGATTCTTCAATAACTGGGCGTAGCGAGAGCGATTAGTTAATTACTAGTACTTGTCCATTGGAAAAGAGAGGTTGAGTGATTGAGTAAAAAACAGTTCTCGTAGAAAAACGTTTGCTAAGATATATCCATTAGGAGGCCGTAAGCTCTACATTGGTAGTGGACATAGATAAAAAAAAACACTATTTTGCACACATTTACTTAATAGGTTCAGGGCAGCTTTTGCTAACCGGGAACCTTTTTTTTGATAATAATATCGACTGTGGAAAGGAAAAAGGATGTAACCCTCAATTTTCCAAAACAGATTTTTTCGATAATCACAATGTATACAACTTGACACACATTCTATCAAAGGGATGGAAGCTGAAAATGCCGAATAAGTATCTAAATTTAGCTTTTAAGTTTAAAAAAGATGAACTTGTAAAAAATTAAAACCAAGAAAAAACACTAAAATAAAGATTTTTCCTAAACAATTGCTTTAATTAGTATTAGGTTATGTCAACTAAACACCAGTTAAGAAGTCTCCGTGCACTTCAAGGTTGTGTATAATTCATAATTTGCATATGTCACAAAATCATCAAAACACGTTTTTAACGCTTCCTGTAAAATTTGATATGTGTGGGTTACGTCCTTTTTCCTTTGCACAGTCGATATGCATTAATACAGAACTATTTCGTCCATTTAACTGTATACTTAAAAACTACAGGATTATTTTAGTATTTGAATTTTAATAATAATAATGACTACCTAACAAAACGTACAAATATGCTTACCGAAAGAATCTGTATGCCGATCAAGCATATAACAAGTCCACTCAGCATGAATTGTATTGCTGCTGCAGCACTAAAGGCATCCTCTACCTTGGAGACATAGCTGTGGAGTAAAACCATGGCTACGTTGGGAAAAATCATCAATAAATTTGATGCACATTCCCATGTTCAAAACAATTATCACAAAAAGAGTACAGTAAAAATGAGATTCTTCAAGTAAATTCATAATATTAGGGATTCTGAAGTCTCGACTTTTTTCATGTCCCTGGGTACGAGACATACAATTGTCATGTTCCGGAAAATTCTCGCGTTCCGAAAATTTAGTACTGTTGTATTATTTATTAAAAAATATTTAAAAAAATATTTTTATGCGAGAAATCTGTCGGTAACTCAAAACTTATTTTTTTAAATAAATTGAAAAATTTGACAATAATTGTAAAATATTTATATTGCATTTTATTACACATCCTTTGAGGGATTCGTTTGATTTTATCAATGAAACCATTTCCTTAGAACAGTAATTTTGTGGTTAACAAATGATAGTTTTTTTCCTATTTTATTGCCTTCCGAAATTCATAAAAGTTTTAAAGTATAGAAATTCTCAAACTTTATTAATATTGTAAGAACAAAATTTACTTTATAAAAATTTAGCAAGTCTCAAATCTCGTTTTATTTTATACAAATTTCCCGGGAACCACGACTAGAAAAAAATGTCTGCTTCCCGTGAATGCATTCTCGGATAATCTCATCCAGTGGCGGCCGGCCAATGTGGCATTGGATCAATTTCACCCCTCGTATATGCAGGGCGGTTATATTTCATGAAATAATATAAAACATAACATTTATGCCATTCACCCATTTTAAATTCTTCATGTATTTATTGTCTATATATTTATTTCATCATAGACAATTTTTAATATTTATTATAGACAATAAATACATGAAGAATTTAAAATGAGTGAATGGTATAAATGTTATGTTTGAATATTATTTCATGAAATATAACTGCCCCTGCATATACAAGAAGTGCATTGATCCAATGTCACATTGACCGGCTGCCACTGATGTCATTACAGAAAACCTACATTATTATGACCGAGTATGAATTCAAAATGATTTGTACTACTGAAGATTTTTATTGAGTGTTATTTTTCTTGATTATTTCTTTTGGTAGTGTAATAATCAGAATTATAAGAGCTTTTAAATATTTATTCAATTTGACTGTTAACATTTTCCTATGAAAAATCTTACCTCACAATACTGATATGGTGCCGTATATACCCTCGGAGCTTGATTCTGAGAAAAGTATGAAACAGTTTTTCCTTCTCTTCCAAAACAATTTGCAAATCCTTGGATGTTTTATATTTGGTAATATTATTTTGTCCTGAAAACCTCTCGACCAGCATTTGCATGTTTTCCAAGTTGAATGCCAAAATATCCATTTGGCCGACTGTGTAATATATGGGCATAGAAAAAAATGTGAGATAAAATAATAAGCAAACGGCGTAAAACAATGTAAAGTTCTTTACCTTTTAACTGCCATAAGCGTCTTAAGGCGGTATTCTAGTGTATAAATTTGAAAAAATCGATTCATTATTTTTTATATTTTTCTAAAATTTAGACATTTAAGAGTATGTCCTCAAAACTTTAATTATTTACGGATATAAAATTTACGGATTGTTCACTCTCCAATACAAAATGTTGCAGTAAACATGTTGAAATTTTTTCTCAACTATTTTCAAATAGTAGGAAAAAGATGTAGCTCTTTGACTATCTTTTGGCAGTTTGGTGGGCATTTTTTCTGTTACGTGTTTTCAACATTAGAATATTTTTATTTTTTTTACCATGTCCACTCCCAATGTGGAGCATATGGACTCCTAATGGAGTTTATCTCAACAGAAGTGTTACTACAAAAACTGCTTGTTACTCAGTTGTTCAACCTCTTTTTTTTCAAAGAGAGTTGGAATAGATGGTTAAGTCTAGGACAGGACTTTTTTTTTATTTTTTTATTCGATAAACTTGTTTTCCTTTCTGCATCACACCGAAGACGATATCTCCTCAATGATACAGTTAAGATACATGTTTTTAGGCACAATTTGATAGGTAACAATAATAATAATTAAAAATATAAAGATATTAATAAAGGTTAATTAAATACATTGAATTGGTATAACTACACGTAAAAAAAAAAATTAAATAATAATAAGCAAGACTGATAGTTAATGGCACTAATGACACAACTTTTAATTTTGAAACAGATATAATATGATTAAGGATTGAATGGTGAGGGGCAGGGAAGGTAAACTTTTTCTCCAAAAGAAGTAGCAAATTTCTTGAAGTGAGCGAAATTTTCTGGAGACGAAACTAGATCTGGATGCCCGATAGGACCATCACGGTTATTTCTACATAACGAAAACAATATACCTCTTTCAACAGACATAATCGAACAATTCCAGAGAATATGCTCTGAATCTTGATTACTGTCACCACAAGGACAGTGTGGGTTAGGTTTGATAGGACAGGACTAATGGTAAGCTAATCGCTCTCGATATGACCCGTTCATAGGATAGGACGGGTGGGAGGGGGGAATTCAAGACATCACATACATCCATGCCTTCGAACAGAAATTCATAAATCGATTGAAAAATCAATTTATAAAACTGACCGTACTGAGATTCGAACCCGTGACCTCCGTAACCAAAGCCAACGACGTTGACCACTCGACCAAACAGGCGACAATTTCAATGAAAAAAAAATTTTGTAAATTACGAGATGTCGATATTTTAATAGAGATTGAAAAAATAAAGAAAATGATATGCATAACTCATATTATGAAAAAAAATTCGGTTACGTGTTGTCAACGTATGGTCACCGATATACTTTTCAAAACTAGATAATATTATCCAGTGCTTCAACTGGAAAATATCCCACGCTCAATTATGAAAAAAAAATACCATTCGCTCGTCAGAAACATTATAGGCATTCTACGATCACAATTAGAGTTATCTCAAACACTTACGAACTTGAGCGATAAATGCTGGCATTATTGTATCTAGAACTCCATCAACCAGAACCACAGCTGTCTTTGAATATATCTGCATCAGGTAAACGATCTGGTAGGCAGGGGTAGTCATTACGTCGAAGAACGGGTACTTTACGTTCGTAGGCAGCACTTGAAATCGTTCTGGAATTGGCATTAGGCACCCGACTGGAAAGACGAGGTGAAAAATAATCTACTGTAATAGTAACGATAAGACAATCACTGTCCTCCTCCCATAACGCGATTTTTACGAATGTGCTATAAAAACCCGTGCTATAGAAAATAATATACCTTTTTTTAAATCTAAGATGTCGACTGAAGGTGTTTGGTGAAATTTCAATATTAAATTTGAATGTATGTACATTCACACAAGTTTTGTCACTAACGACGCGGGTTTTCAAGTTCATCCGTGCACTTGAACATCTGAAGATGCTGAAAGGCGAAACCCGGGTCGTAAGTGACAAAAATTGTGTGAATGTACAAAATTTGAACGATTCAAATAAAAAAAATTTACGCTTTTTTCTCCAAATAAAATTAATTTTAATGATTTTTGTATTAATGTATCAATATATACTTTTGTATATTTTATGCTATGTCCACTCCAGATGTATAGTATATGGCCTTTTAATAAAGATATATTAACAAAAAGCTTTCTACGAGAACTGCTTCTTATTCAGTTGCTCAACTTCTCCTTTTCAAAGAAAGTAAAGATAGAAGGATAGGGCTAGAAGAGGACTAGTAAATAACTTATCGTTCTCGTTTTTTCTCATTGTTTTAGAATTGGAAGTGTGGAAAGGGATTTTTTAGGCATCACAATCACCCATGCCTTCAAATAGAAATAGAAAAATTTATTGATTTTTTTTTGCACTGGAATTTTAGCCCATGATATTCGTCACGAAAGTTAACGAAGCTAACCATTACACCAAGTACCCAAAATATATTTTCATTTGATAAATTTAATCATTTTCAGGGTATTCACTGTCAATACTTGGAGAGAGGCATTATATTAAAAAAGCACACAATATTCATTTGTACTTCATTACCATTTTTATTTATCAAGATCAGGACCGGTATCGCTCATGGTGAGCATTGTTAACTGATAAGAAATAACATTTATGAATGCTATTTATACAATAAAAAATTTAAATAAAAAGGTTTAGTAAAACAATTGACTTTGAAAAGAGTTTATAAATTACAGTAGAAATTATGAATAAATGATTCTAAAATAGAACAAATTGAAATGCTTAACACCTCTAACATGCAGGGACGTCCCGTGGGCATAGCGAGAAGGCAGTTGTCTTGGGGCGGCAAGTCCTAGGGAGCGGCAAATTATCACAAATTTCAAAATATTTTTGACATAAATTGCACTTAGAATAAATATGATGCCTCAGTGTCCATGAAAAACAAAATACCAAATCAAGAATCGATACTTATGTAAAGGAAGTGCATTTTAAATTGAACTTATTATTTCTTCTATATTTATATATGTATTCCGAGAACAATGAAAAAAATAGGCGCTATTTTAGGGCTCTGCCTAGGAACGTCACTGATAACATGTAATTAAATAAACTACATGATGATGGTAGAAACCAGTCTTGATCTTGATAAATAAAAGTGTAAAATAAGCACAAAGGAATATTGTGTACCACGTGAGGGTAATCATAATGTACGCCAGTGGCTTCCAACCTTTATGTTGCAACGTCTCCCTTTGAAGTAAAAATATATTCGTGCCTCCCCATCCTTTATTTCATATCGACTGTGGAAAGGAAAAAGGACGTAACCCACACATATCAAATTTTACAGGAGGCGCTAAAAACGTGTTTTGATGATTTTGTGACATATGCAAATTATGAATTATACACAACCTTGAAGTGCACGGAGACTTCTAAACTGGTGTTTAATTGACATAATCTAATATTAAATAAATAAATTGTCTCGCAAAAACCTTTATTTCAGTGTTTTTTCTTGGTTTTAATTTTTTACAATGTCATTTTTTTCAAACTTAAAAGTTAAATTTAGATACTAATTCGGCATTTTTAGCTTCCTTCCTTTTGATAAAAGCTGTTTTAGGAATATTTAAGGTTACGTCCTTTTTCCTTTCCATAGTCGATATAGTAATAAAGACACGTTTTAAAGGGTAAATAAATATTTTGTACTGTTCGCGCCTCCCAGGTTGAAAATCGCTGATGTACGCGGCTGTAATGTATTTTATGTATTATAAGTTTAATATACATCGTGTTATCAAGGGTAGCGTGCTATAGAAGAAAGCATTATTTGGCACTATAAAAGTATTTATCGACTAAATGGAAACCTCTTAACTTTACAGCATTGGATCAACGGTATGAATAAACGATCGATTTGATAAGTAGCCATCTGTATATTACGTCACACGATTTTGGATATTTTAAACCCATCTCTTCCAACGTTACATTTTGTCATATAACCTTTCCACACTGTCACAAATTGTCATATTATATTAGACTTCCCTCCCCTAAAGCGTGACGTCATGTATTGCTTTTTGATTTTTTTGCCTTGTCAATAGATGAACAATTAAGGAGAATTTTGCCTAAAATTATCATATCAATTTACTCTTTTGTAATGCCTTATTGTAATGTAAACAAACAAACCATGGTACATTAATAACAGCACAATATTCCATTGTACTTTATTCTACTTTTTTAAAAGGTTAAGACCGGTTTCACTCATTGCAGTAATGCAGTAATGTAACATTTTATATCACTTTGTTAAAAATTTCAATTATGTTTGTAATTACCATCTACTTCTTTGGCCATGTTCGCTCCTTATGTGAAGCATATGGCCGCTACGCAGCACCTCCATGTTTCCCTGTCTCCCGCCAGTTGCTTTGCTTCCTCCCATGACATGCCAGCATCCCTCAGTTCCGCCGAGTACATCCTATGGATAATACCCGATGGACGTCCGGGGCGCTGGAATCCCAACGGTCGAAAGAAGAGGCAGGCAGGATTGAGGCTTTCCGGAGGCATCCGCAGCACGTGACCTAGCCAGTTCCAACGTCTCTCCATAACCACTGACGTGACGAAACGGTGTCTTGTACGCTCCCTTATCTCTGAATTCCTCACAAAATCAAACCACCTCACCCTCATTATCCGACGCAGGCATCTGTTCTCAAAACTCAGTATACGGTATTTCTGAGTCTTCGTCAAGTACCATGATTCGCAACCATAAAACAGTACCGGCAGAATGAAAGCGTTGAACAAGTGGCATTTGGTTTTAATCGAGTACAACTGGGTGTCCCAGGCAGTCCGCATTGAATTGGATGTGGCTCCAGCCATTCCTAAACGAATGGCGAGATGCTTTTTTGTACTACCGTCTTCGGGGATATGTACGCCGAGGTATCTGAAGCTGTCAACCCTCTCGATGATCTGTCCCGCGCTGGTAAGGGTCCTATCAGAGTCATGACAGGTTTGGTTACACATCACATTGGTCTTACTAGTATTAATTTTTAGACCAATGCGACCTGAGTAAGTTCCTGAGTAAGTTCAGTCACTACATAAAATTTATTAATCTTTGATGATTTTTTAATTATATGTTAGAAGTGTTTAACATTTTAATTTAGTGTTATTATAGAATCACTTATATTAATTTGTAAATTCTTTTCAATATCAATTGTTGTTTACACCTTTTCATTTCAATTAATTTTTGTATAAATAGCACTGTTTATATATATTTCTTATCAGTTAAAAATGCTCGCAATGAGCGAAACCAGTCCTGACTTTTTAAAAAAAGTAAAAAAGAAAAATTTTCAAAAGTTTAATTTTAACCAAAAAATCTTGTTAAAAAATAAAAAGTTGTTTTCTTACCAATGATAGCAACGATGCACATGTATAGATATCCCTTTGTCACCATTCGTCCTTTCCAGATTGCTCGTTTTACAAACGGCAAATGTTCCGGTTCGGTAGGGTAAAATTCTTCTCTCTTTAAATGCTCGATTAAAATCAAAACCTTTTCACGGTTGTACATGAAGATGATAAGCTTGAAAGCCATGTAAGCTTCACTAAGCATTAGATACAGACTAAAAATGTAAACAAAAGTCAAAGGAAGTCTTAAAACAGGTGAATCGATTTAACTATAAGGAAAAATTAGACCGGATGTTCAAAAGCGCTACTGAGGACAGTGAATGATTTGCAATTGTGAAGGTGATCAAGCCACACCATGGAATAAAGCACTGAAGAAAATTAAATAATTATAATATACATATATATCGACTGTGGAAAGGAAAAAGGACGTAACCCACACATATCAAATTTTACAGGAGGCGCTAAAAACGTGTTTTGATGATTTTGTGAATATCTAAAAAAAGCTGTTTTGAAAAAACTGTGGGTTACGTCATTTTTCCTTTCCACAGTCGATATTTTTATGAAAGCTGGAATACAGTAACAAATTGATACATTATTTCAGCACTTTTTTCAGTTGATTATTAATTTAATAATAAAAAATAAATATGTTGAATGATAGCGTTTAATTCATTACTCAAAAATGAATAGTATAAAAATATAATTTAAAATAATAGCTTTCTATGCTATAAAGCAAGTTAAATAAATCTTGAAACGATTAATAACAATCTTTGAAAAACACTGCATCGTAATAAAAAAATAACAGAAAACAAATTGATAATAAAGCAACATTTTTTCTTTATTTTGTAAACCTTAAAATAAATGTGTGCCTCCATTCTTCCCTTTATAATGACATTTAATTATTATCAGCCGGGTGGATAATTAATCATAAAAGAATTCCCAGATACAAAATTTAGTGAGAAATCTCTTAAATTAAATTAAAACTTTATTAAGAATTCTTTTAATTAATGCTTTGTCCACTCAAAGCAGAAAGAATTTATTGTTTTAAGAAATTATAATACTGGAATGAGAATTTATTAGCATTTTAATTTAATGTTTTTTTACGAATACGTTTATAACTTTTTTCTTAGGGCAGCTTTAAGACGTGAAAAAGTTTACTTATATACAATGACAAAATTCTTTATAGAAAAAAAAGCAGGGGGCTTTCCTTAATTATTTAAAAATTAATTCCACCCCCTATAACTTAAATTTTCGACATGAAGAAATTAAATAGGTAGTCTTCATTATCATAAAATTTCTAACTAATTTAATTAATTTTGTCCAATAGAGAATTCGAATTAAAAATTATCCAATATCGAAGACATTATTCCGTTTTTGTATTCGACAAAACACTTTGTTAAATTTTGAAAGCTTGTATTGGCTTTGTGTTTTTTTTTTCTCAGTACTCAATCATTTGTATTTTTTTTTGTGTTAATATGAAAAGTATTTAGGGATTTCTTGTATAATATTATATTAAGAAATATCAAGCATATCTACACATAAGTTTTTCCTCAAGAACTGCTTGTTAATATTCAAATCTTGTTAATATTTGACATCCCTGACCTTGTTAGGACATAAAAAATAAAATAAAACAACAATTTTGATATTATATAATACATTTTTAAATGGTTGAATTATACTAGAGTATAGGTGTACGGAGTTTTCTTGTACGGACGATTCGTGTTCGGAAAAATCCATTCACCGTACAAAATATAGGGTGGTTCAAATATTCAGCCGGAAAATGGTTTGATGTTTAGACATCTTCAATTATGTATAGGGTGAATAATGAATATATGCCACGCAGTGGCGGATCCAGAAATTGTCCTAGGTGGGGGCCATTCAATTTGAAAATAAGCATGATACATAAATAATACATTCAAAAATAGATAAGAGTCTTTTTGCATGCCATTTTTTTGCGCGATTTTGAAATTACGCGATTTTTTTGGACGGCACCGTAAAAAAATATTTTTTGCGCTAATTTGAGGAACAATTTTTTTTTCATACATTTTTGATACTTTTTTACGCGATATTTTGATTTTTGGAACCGATTTATCAAATCATATGAAAATGAGATTTTTTTACGCGCCACCTTCCTCCAATGTATCGCGTAAAAAAAGATTGGGTGTATATAAAAATAGTCAATACATAATTAAGTAGGTATGTATTCTATAAAACATAGTAAACTAAACAATTAAAGAGCCCATTTCAAAATAAAGTTTCAATAAATCATAAAAATGGAAAATAAATTCTCCCAAGGAGGGGGCCATGGCCCCCATGCCCCCCCCCCCACCCTTTGGATCCGCCAATGATGCCACGTTGCATATTATACGCAAACATTAAATCAGCTATGTCAAGTTGTCAATTCGAGACATATACGGAATTACAAATTACTAAGGGAATATATTTCATGTGAATAATATTAAAATTTTAACATTTATTGTATTATATCTATATATATAAAACAAAGTCGGGTTATTAACACCACGAATATAAAGAGAATTACTCCAAGGATTTCAATGATCTTTGCTTTATAAAATTCCTTTTTGCCTAGAATAGCAGAATAAGCATTAAAACATCGGAAAAATATCACGGAAAATAAATTATAAAGAAAATAAATATCTTCATACAGAATAAAATTTTCAAATGACGAATAGCTTCATCAAACGATAAAATGTCGTAAGCTGGTTTCAGAAAAATCCACCAGATCGCACTGTTTTCTATATTTGTTTGTTTTTGCTTATTTTGCGTACTACTGACTTATAAAAAAATTTAAATTTAGAATATGGATTAGAATAAAAGAAATCGATGATATGAAATTAAAACGAAAGAAAATCGGATAATATTGAAGTAAGGTTATATTTATAATTAGGTATATAAATTTTTGACAACAATATTTTGCACGAACGTTGTTTTACTCTGAGATGACACGTTATTACACTTGGAACGCTATATCGAAGAAATTTTAACGTCAAAAGCAAAGCGTTGCGGTTCCTGATCACCCGAATGACTATTGATGCTCTTGGTCGCATTTACACAGTTCATCCGAAAAATGACGAATGTTTCTACTTGCATGTCAAGAGCTCAATTTGCTTGAAAATTATACTTATTGGGACATGCCAATCACTGAAGAAATTGTTTCTGAATCTCCATGTCAGATACGCACATTATTTTCTATCATTATTTTGACATGCTTCACATCGAATCCATGTGAGCTCTGGAACAAGTTCAAGGATGACATTTTACATCGAATTCGTGTCAGTTCAAGGAATCCCGATCTCGAGGTGAATGAAGAGATAAATAACCAGGCTTTGATTTAGATCGAAGACATGTGTTACCTCATGTGAGGCATTTTGTTAATCAAGTTAGGAATGCCAACTTTAAACTAAATCGAAACTAAATCTTCAATATCCATTTAAAAAAAAAACTTTTAGGAATTTATGTCTCATGTTCATCACCGTCGCTAAAATATATACTGAAATGTGAAAAGACGAATGAAAGTACATAAAATCAGAAGGTATGTAAAAAAAAATCAGTATACTTTTCATGTATATTATATTGTTATAGAATACTATCAAATCATTATTTTATTTTTGATCCCCATATACAGTCAATCCTGTTTTTATGTGGTTTTTTTATGCGATTTCGAAGTAATGCGGTTTTTTAGAAATGCATTTTTTTAGATGTACCATATTTTACGATATAACTTGGCGAAGAAAGGTTTGATACCTTTAGCGAAAATTATATCGACGAATTACTTACAGATAAAGCTATAAGTGACGAAGATGTTCATAATTTAAATTTAATTATTGACAAAAAACCAGAAAACAATGACGAACTGAAAGAAATTCCAGTTTCTTCACTGCAAAAATAATTGAAGAAGGTATCCAACTTTTCAGTAAATTAGAAGATCATTTCTTTCTAAATGATTCAAATTCTGATCGCGCATTCAAGTTTCAACGATAACTTTAAAATATATATATACTAGCTGGCCCGACGAACTTCGTACCGCCTCAGAATCAATAAATAGTAATGCGGTTTTTTAGAAATGCAATTTTTTATAGATGTACCATTATTTTACGATATAACTTGGCGAAGAAAGGTTTGATACCTTTAGCGAAAATTATATCGACGAATTACTTACAGATAAGCTATAAGTGACGAAGGATGTCATAATTTAAATTTAATTATTGACAAAAAACCAGAAAACAATGACGAACTGAAAGAAATTCCAGTTTCTTCACTGCAAAAATAATTGAAGAAGGTATCCAACTTTTCAGTAAATTAGAAGATCATTTCTTTCTAAATGATTCAAATTCTGATCGCGCATTCAAGTTTCAACGATAACTTTAAAATATATATATATGGGTATAACAAACTGCATAACCAATTAATTATCGAAAAAGAAAATCTGAACAAACTCTGATCACTAATTTCATTGTTAGAAAACAGCCATAGTTTTATGAAATTGATGCGCATACTATTTCTTCCGAAAAAGAGTGATTTAGAACCACATGCTTTAAAACACACATAGAATTTTCATACAGTGATTATTTTTTAATATTTTTACGCCGTGGTTTTCCCCTTATTTTCATATACTTTGCGATTTAGTGTATATTTTAACTCGCTGTTTCAAAGTTATGCGGATTTTACAATTTAAGTAACGCACCCCAATTTTTGTATGGAAGTCAAGTTTTTTTATGCGATTTTTTTGTTGCGATATTTCGTGGAACGCATCTACCGCATAAAAACAGGATTGAATGTATAACTGTTGGTATGTGTGGAACATTAAACAAAAAAATAATATTTTTTTTTCTAATGAAAGATAATCTCATAAATATAATATTGAAGATTTAGAAAATGTTGCGTTCTTTGTTATAATGAGAATTTATATCATTTGGTAATATAAAAAATATGAAAATTTAGAATGAACTTTCGTAAAATTATAAAAAAGTATTATTTGAATAATTTTGAAAAGATCCTGTCATTATGTTGGTGACATGCATAGAGAACAAATTTATCCTACCTAAATTTAATAGTCTTTGTTTGACAGTTACTGTCAAACAAAAGTAGTCGTTTGTCAACATTGTGAAGATGTAATTTTATTATTTAAAATACAGTGAAATAAAGAGGTATTAGCTATGCCAAGTATTTCTAAACCAATCAGTAAGAGTGCTCGGAATGGTTTTCTAAGAGTCTTTCAGTTCTGTGAACATGAAAAATCTGAAAAAAAAACAATAATTCCCTTCGGGTCGACATTTCGAATCATTTCGAACTGTCAATGGCGTCGTATGCCAAACATTTCGTGCCGCATGTCAATAGCTCAATTTGCTTGAAAACTAAACTCATTGGGACATGACAATCGCTGAAGCAATTGTTTCTGCGTCTCCAAGTCAGATACGCACATTATTTGCTATCATTTTTTTGACACGCTCCCATCGAATCCACGTGAATTGTGGAAAAAGTACAAGGATGACATGTCCGAAGACACTTTACACCGAATTTGCGTCAGTTCAGGGAATCCCGATCTCGAGGTGAATGAGGAGATACATAACCAGGCGTTGCTTTTGATCGAAGATATGTGTTACCTCATGCGCTGCATGAGGTAACAACATATCTTCATAATTGTAACACACATCATAATTGGTTGAGTAAACGAGCAATTCTTGCAGCAAATAACAAAGATGTGGATCATTTCAACTTCACAATTCAAAATCAAATCGTTGGTCCACTGCATTCCTTTAAATCTATCGACTGTGCCACGTGAATAACATCATTTCAATGTAATTAAAATACTTTTCATTTT
>CM062834.1:22783184-22835420 GCA_031772345.1 Himalopsyche anomala | reverse complement strand
TGTTGGCTGAATTAATTTCAGTTTAATGAATACTCAAAATGAATTAATTTCAATAATTGTTCAAAATTCAAAATGAAAAGTATTTAAATTACATTGATGTTATTCACGTGGTACAGTCGATAGATTTAAAGTAATGCAGTAGATCAACGATTTGATTTTGAATTGTGAAGTTTAAATGATCCATATGTTTTTTCTTAGCCCCAAGAATTGCTCGTTCACTCGACCAATTGCGATTTTTGTGATTAGATGTTTGGGAACATTTTGTTGATGAAGCCGTCCTTCGTTGAGGCGAAATTGCAAAAATTCGGTGGAATCGAAATCAATCCGTTCGATTCGTCAACAGGAACACGGCCGTTACAGATAGTCAGCAAATGCTTGGAGAAATCTGCGGCAGATGGTCGTTTAGAAATACAACTCGCATGTTTGTCGTTAGCTGAAGTTTCTTCACATAGCGCCACAGAGTCGATGTTTTAAGGCAAGCGTTTATTTCATCGGCATCGGTCGATCTTGAAATGACTGGTAGTATTTGGCGAAAATCGCCAGATAGTAGAATCATTGCGCTGATCTTTCATAGTTCAGTTGAGTGCTTCCAATGCGGAGGAAAAATAAGCCACCATTTCCCTCATCAATTGCCTTCATTAAAGTATCGTACACTTTCTGTTGGGGGTTCAACAAAGGTACATTCGTTCGAAGTGATTGGTTCAATGCATCTCGATCATATTCACGTTTACGTTCCGATTCTCGATTGAAAGCGTCGTTCATTCTTTGATCTGGCGACGCATCATGCAGCGCATGAGGTAACACATATCTTCGATCAAAAGCAACGCCTGGTTATGTATCTCCTCATTCACCTCGAGATCGGGATTCCCTGAACTGACGCGAATTTGGTGTAAAGTGTCTTCGGACATGTCATTCTTGTACTTGTTCCACAGTTCTCGTAGATTCAATGGGAAGCATATCAAAATAATGATAGCAAATAATGTGCGTATCTGACTTGGAGATGCAGAAACAATTGCTTCAGCGATTGTCATGTCCCAATGAGTATAGTTTTTAAGCAAATTGAGCTATTGACATGCAGCACAAAATGTTGGGCATACTACGCCATTGACAGTTCGAAGTGATTCAATGATGTCGACCCGAAGGGAATTATTGGTTTTTTTTCAGATTTTTCATGTTCACAGAACTGAAAGACTCTTAGAAAATCATTCCAAGCACTCTTACGAATTGGTTTAGAAGTACTTGGCATAGCTAGTACCTCTTTATTTCACTGTATTTTAAATAATAAAATTACATCTTCACAATGTTGACAAACGACTACTTTGTTTGACAGTAACTGTCAAACAAAGGCCGTTGCTAAGGAATGTGTTGGTCTAGGATAAATTTGTTCTCAATGCATGTCACCAACATAGTGACAGGGATCTTTTCAAAATTATTCAAATAATACTTTTTTATAATTTTACGAAAGTTCATTCTAAATTTTCATATTTTTATATTACGAAATGATATAAATTCTCAATATAACAAAAAACGCAACATTTTCCAAATCTTCAATATTATATTTATGAGATTATCTTACATTAGAAAAAAATATTATTTTTTTGTTTAATGTTCCACACATGGTATGGTTGTTTTCTAACAATAAAATTAGTGATCAGAGTTTGTTCAGATTTTCTTTTTCGATAATTAATTGGTTATGCAGTTTGTTATACCCAGGGATTTTTTACCCTGTAACGCGGCGGAACGGCGTTCCGGCACCTTTTTTTCTCGAAATTTTAATAAATGTTTAATTTTATTTTTTCTATTTTTAAATATGTATATTTTGTTTTATTTTCTAAGCATTATATGAAAAGCCGTCATTAATTCTATCAAAATGATATTCGAATATATAATAAATAATATACCTTCTTAGAAAATGCTCGAAAAAAGTGCGTTCCGGCACCAACAAAAAAAAGCACTGGTTATACCCATATATAATTTTTTTAAAGTTATCGTTGAAACTTGAATGCGCGATCAGAATTTGAATCATTTAGAAAGAAATGATCTTCTAATTTACTGAAAAGTCGGAGACCTTTTTCAATTATTTTCGCAGTGAATGATCGCAGAATTTCTTTCAGTTCGTCATTGTATTCTGGTTTTTTGTCAATAATTAAATTTAAATTATTGACATCTTTGTCACTTATAGCTTTATCTGTAAGTAATTCGTCGATATAATTTTCGCTAAAGGTATCAAGCCTTTCTTCACCAAGCTCGTGTGCTAAAGTAATCATTTCAGCTGATATTACCGATGTTTCAATGGTTTTATCGACTGTAACACACTTAAGTAGGTGGCCTTAATTCAGCGATGGCAGGTGCAACATGATTTAAACAGTCCGAAATCGTATTTTTTTTCAAATGTCGGTTGTGTTTATGATTCTCTCTATTCTATCCAAAATACAACGATATATGCTCTCAATGTAATATTTAACATTTTTATATATCGTAAAATATGGTACATTTAAAAAAATGCATTTCTAAAAAACCGCATTACTTTGAAATTGCATAAAAACAGGATTGACTGTAGATGGGGATCAAAAATAAAATAATGATTTGATAGTATTCAATAACAATATAATGTACATGAAAAGTATACTGATTTTTTTTTACATACTTTCTGATTTTATGTACTTTCATTTGTCTTTTCACATTTCAGTATATATTTTAGCGACGGTGATGAACATGAAACATAAATTCCTAAAAGTTTTTTTTTTAAATGGATATTGAAGATTTAGTTTCGAAATTCTGACACGTTCGTCCAAGTTCGTCGGTACATCTCTAATTCAAAGTATGAAACAAATGAATTTTACAACCAACGCCACCTAGAGTATTAAGCATAAACTGCATACGTCATGTTCCGCGTTCGATTCGAAAAATTTAAAAAAACGTATTGTACTGAGATATTTATTTTCTTTATAATTTCTTTTTCGTGATATTTTTCCGATGTTTTAATGCTTATTCTGCTATTCTAGGCCCATACAAATTTAATAAAGCAAAGATCATTGAAAACCGTGGTCTAATTCTCGAGATATACGTGGTGTAAATAACCCCACTTTGTTTTATATATATAGATTGGTATAACAAACTGCATAACCAATTAATTATCGAAAAAGAAAATCTGAACAAACTCTGATCACTAATTTCATTGTTAGAAAACAGCCATAGTTTTATGAAATTGATGCGCATACTATTTCTTCCGAAAAAGAGTGATTTAGAACCACATGCTTTAAAACACACATAGAATTTTCATACAGTGATTATTTTTTAATATTTTTACGCCGTGGTTTTCCCCTTATTTTCATATACTTTGCGATTTAGTGTATATTTTAACTCGCTGTTTCAAAGTTATGCGGATTTTACAATTTAAGTAACGCACCCCAATTTTTGTATGGAAGTCAAGTTTTTTTATGCGATTTTTTTTTTGCGATATTTCGTGGAACGCATCTACCGCATAAAAACAGGATTGAATGTATAACTGTTGGTATGTGTGGAACATTAAACAAAAAAATAATATTTTTTTTTCTAATGAAAGATAATCTCATAAATATAATATTGAAGATTTAGAAAATGTTGTGTTCTTTGTTATAATGAGAATTTATATCATTTGGTAATATAAAAAATATGAAAATTTAGAATGAACTTTCGTAAAATTATAAAAAAGTATTATTTGAATAATTTTGAAAAGATCCCATTATGTTGGTGACATGCACAGAGAACAAATTTATCCTACCTAAATTTAATAGTCTTTGTTTGACAGTTACTGTCAAACAAAAGTAGTCGTTTGTCAACATTGTGAAGATGTAATTTTATTATTTAAAATACAGTGAAATAAAGAGGTATTAGCTATGCCAAGTATTTCTAAACCAATCAGTAAGAGTGCTCGGAATGGTTTTCTAAGAGTCTTTCAGTTCTGTGAACATGAAAAATCTGAAAAAAAAACAATAATTCCCTTCGGGTCGACATTTCGAATCATTTCGAACTGTCAATGGCGTCGTATTCCAAACATTTCGTGCCGCATGTCAATAGCTCAATTTGCTTGAAAACTAAACTCATTGGGACATGACAATCGCTGAAGCAATTGTTTCTGCGTCTCCAAGTCAGATACGCACATTATTTGCTATCATTTTTTTGACACGCTTCCCATCGAATCCACGTGAATTGTGGAAAAAGTACAAGGATGACATGTCCGAAGACACTTTACACCGAATTTGCGTCAGTTCAGGGAATCCCGATCTCGAGGTGAATGAGGAGATACATAACCAGGCGTTGCTTTTGATCGAAGATATGTGTTACCTCATGCGCTGCATGATGCGTCGCCAGATCGAGGAATGAACGACGCTTTCAATCGAGAATCGGAACGTAAACGTGAATATGATCGAGATGCATTGAACCAATCACTTCGAACGAATGTACCACTGTTGAACCCCCAACAGAAAGTGTACGATACTTTAATGAAGGCAATTGATGAGGGAAATGGTGGCTTATTTTTCCTCCGCATTGGAAGCACTCAACCGAACTATGAAAGATCAGCGCAATGACTCAAATGTTTTGGAGGCGCAATGATTCTACTATCTGGCGATTTTCGCCAAACACTACCAGTTATTCCAAGATCGACCGCTGCCGATGAAATAAACGCTTGACTTAAAACATCGACTCTGTGGCGCTATGTTAAGAAACTTCAGCTAACGACAAACATGCGAGTCGCATTTCTAAACGACCATCTGCCGCAGATTTCTCCAAGCATTTGCTGACTATCTGTAACGGCCGTGTTCCTGTCGACGAATCGAATGGATTGATTTCGTTTTTGCCGAATTTTTGAAATTTCGTCTCATCATTGCTAATCACAAACATCATAATTGGTTGAGTGAACGAGCAATTCTTGCAGCAAATAACAAAGATGTGGATCATTTCAACTTCACAATTCAAAATCAAATCGTTGGTCCACTGCATTCCTTTAAATCTATCGACTGTGCCACGTGAATAACATCATTTCAATGTAATTAAAATACTTTTCATTTTTAATTTTGCACATTTATTGAACTTAATTCATTTTGAGTATTCATTCAAACTGAATTTAACTCATCCAATAAATTAACACATTATTTATTGATTCTGAGGCGGTACGAAGTTCGTCGGGCCAGCTAGTAATTCATATAATTTAAATGGTATTATTTTTAATCCATCTTCGCTCCCATCCCGCAAATTGCAGTCTAATTTTTTTTTATCAATAGATATATAGCCAGTGGCAGATTACTCCATAAATGCAAAAGGCGCGCGCTTGAGGCCTCCAAATCTCGGGGGCCTCAAAGATAGCATATATTATATCGACTGTGGAAAGGAAAAAGGACGTAATCCTCAGTTTTTCCAAAACAGCTTTTTTACAATCATAATCATTAATCAATAATCACAACGTATAAAACTCGACACACGTTTTATCAAAAGGATGGAAGATGAAAATGCCGAATTAGTATCTTAATTTAACATTTAAGTTTGAAAAAGATGACCTTGTAAAAAATTATAACCAAGAAAAAATACTGAAATAAAGGTTTTTCCTAGACATTTTCTTCAATTAATATTAGATTATGTCTATTAAACACCAGTTTAGAAGTCTCCGTGCACTTCAAGGTTGTGCATAATTCATAATTTGCATATGGCCCAAAATCATCAAAACACGTTTTTTGTGCTTCCTGAAAAATTTGATATGAGTGGGTTACGTCCTTTTTCCTTTCCACAGTCAATATAAAACCTTATGTTTTAATTTCAGTTTAAAATATTTATTAGTATTCTACGAAGAGGTTTGCAGTACTTTCATGTTATTCGAAAAGCAGGGCCTCCAAAATGTATTGCGCCTTTAGCCTTCAAATTGATTAATATGCCATTGGATAAAGCTGAAGACCATCTTAGTCACCCTTATATGAAATTTATTATCATTGGTTTTTTGTTATTTTTTTTTTTAGAATGTGCATTTATCGGTTTCTGCTTTTAAGCGACTCGTTTTCGTTCTATTTACTTAAAATGTTGATACAAAAACTGTACTTGGGAGGGTAGAATAGCTCAGCGTTGTTATCTTTCTTGTCTTAAGTGAGAACGTAATGCTGCCGGCAATTTATATGCGACATTCTTATTTAAGCGAATAAGCTAAAAGCTTACGCTGCCGAGATAAAGTCGGGAATTTATTCACCACTCATACAATAATAGTGTACCGTGAAGAAGTTTAGTATTCTTCCACGCATTTTTAGTATAATACGGAAGCTTCAGAATAACAAAGGACCAACTGCGTGAAATAATATCTCGAGATAAATTGATAGCTTATAACATATAAGTTATAAGCCATTTTAAATTATTCATTTAGTTGTTTAAGATGTCGAATCAGGTTCAAGGGTGAAGCAAAAAAGAGGAAGTGGAAGGAGCGGACCGCTTTTTTGGGGGTGGCATTTTCGAATAGAAAATAGATAATTTTGAACATAATAATAATGTCTTTCTTAAAATTAATCAATGCAATCTTTACTCCCTTTACTATGCTGTCTTATTTGTCATATGTGACCGACTTAAAAATATGCTTTTATTTAGAAAAAATACTCTTTTATATTTTATATATTTTTTTTAAAAACTGACTGATATACAGATTTTCAAAATAGTTTAAAAACATACGTGTAGTTTGATTCTTCAATATTAATTTAAAAATAAAGCAGTTGTAAATGAAACAAAATTTGTTTTAAAAATACTGTGTTTTTTTAGAAACAATATCAAAGTTTATACCAAAAAGTAACTTAACATCAACTGCGGCCAGTGGCGGCCGGTCAATGTGACATTAGATCAATGCACCCCTTTTATATGCAGGGGCGGTTCAACATAACATATTCAAACATAACATTTATACCATTCACTCATTTTAAATTCTTCATGTATTTGTTGTCGAGTAACGAATAAACGAGTTTCGGAGATAATCTGGGGAAAAATTAAAGCGAATTGAGGATTTCAAATTCCTCGGTGAGCTAAAAAAAACGATTTTTGGAGATAATCTGGGGAAAAGGAATAGCGAATTGAGGATTTCAAATTTCTCGGTGAGCTGGTAAGGGATTGAAAATTAATCAATTCCGGATTTCAAAAAGGCTTTGGGATTGGATAACCTAATTCCTGGGTTTTTGGATTCGAAAGTCAACAAATGTCCCGGATTCACTTGCAAAAAATCTGGCAACCCTAATCACAGGTCAAATTTTGTAACACAACAAGTGGAATAACACAGTTATCAAATTTAAATGTATATTAGTTATATTCTATACTTTCATATTATGGTGGCACTGTATTTCTATACTCTTTGGTTCCTTCGCAGTGTCTTTATGTCAAATAGTTTATGACGTCTTAACAGTCTTGTCATAACAATTAATGTCAGTTTTCTCACAACTGTTTGACTTTAAGCTATTTTGGTGTCAAATTAAGTTGTCACTCGTTTTAAATAGTTAGGAGCTAGTTACTCAAAGTTTTCACAGACTTTACAAAACAATATTAGAATAGTTGTTATAAAGTTTAGATCTCTTCCCAAAAAAAAGCTTTAAGACAAATTCAACAAGACTTAAATAGAAAATGAGAAATAGTCTTCTAAGTCTACTGTCTAATTTTTAGCCATATCGCCCAGTGGCGGTTCCTGACCTGAACTCTTGGGTGGGCTAGAGAAAAGCATATTTCCACT
The DNA here is from genome assembly GCA_031772345.1 of Himalopsyche anomala. Classification (NCBI taxonomy): domain Eukaryota; kingdom Metazoa; phylum Arthropoda; class Insecta; order Trichoptera; family Rhyacophilidae; genus Himalopsyche; species Himalopsyche anomala. The sequence continues at coordinate 22,827,697 of CM062834.1, read as the reverse complement.
TCACTTTATACATTAATCTACAAGCAAATTAACAAATATTACGATACTACTGCAATGCATAAATTTTTATATAATAAAATCAATGCTAATGTAACTAAGAAATAATAGAATAATAACACGGAATCCTTAAATTCGTCTCTTTCAAAGTGAAATAACAAGTACCTACTAAAAGCAGTATAGAACTGTCACTTGCTGTCACTGAAAGTCAATACCTGTCACTTTCATACAATACAACGATATTGGTTTTGTGTTTCAATGCATAAGTATGCGTAATGGGCAGAATCAGATCAGCCCCCAACGATCAACAGAAACCTGACAGATTGAAACACTATCCTTTGTGTTTGATGACGTTTCCGTACATACAAATACAAAAAAAAATCTAATCGTGCTTGATTGCGCCCCAGTGTAAAGAAATATGTCATGATATTGTCTGTGGTTACGGACTTAACGGGCGCTAGCCCCTGAGTGGTGTTGCCAGTGACGTAACGTTCCTGTTCCCTGTGAAGTATTTATAGGGTTATTGTTTTTTTATGCCTGCTCAGTTTAAAATTGTAATACAAAACACAATCGAGAATATGATTGTAGGTAGACGTAACATTGTCTTATATTGACAGAGGAAAATTAAAACAAAGATATTATATTCATTTGGGAAAGGTAAGTTACGCTTATAAATGTATTTATTTTGTTCAGCGGCCGAATTGCTGTTGATTTTTATTCAGCCATCTAATGTTTTGGGTGAAAAATGCAGGTCGGGCTTAGCCCACCTAGCCCAGTACCTAGAACCGCCACTGATATCGCCACTTATGAGTTATGACTAGGGTATCCAATCCCGGAGCCTTTTTGTGATTCCGGGATTTCGGGATTGATTAATTTTCAACGTGAAATCGTGTATAATTTGAGAAAAGTTTTAGTTCTAGGAATTTATGACGAATTAACCAATTTACCCAAAATATCACCGTATCTCGTTTTTTTTAGCTCTTCGAGGAATTTGAGGATCTCAAAACCCTTTAATGAATTAATTAATTTGCCCTAAATGTCAACATGACTTATTTTTTGGGCTCTTTCAAATCCAGAATCCTAAAAATATTCGGTATTTGCACAAAATTTCTCGATCCCGAAATCCCGAGATCGCGACCGTGCCGATTTCGGGATCACAAAATTGTACGGGATCCCGGAATAACGGGATTCTGGATCTCGGTATTGGAGAGCCTAGTTATGACCCATGGACGAAATAGTGTACTTTTTGTACTTAAGCAAACATTTGCAAAAGTAGTTGTCTGAGGATGCCTCTGAAAGAGGCGAAACACGTGTCACATTTTGATACACAATACGTGGAATAATCAAAGTTATTTTTATTTTATATTAAAATGAACTTCCACAAAGTTACCGCCGAATCCATCGAAAGTATGTTTTATATATTATACATAGAAAAATTGCAATGTTTCTTCAAATTGTTCTACTTTTGTACATTCAACATCATCAGAAATAAAATTATGAAAAGGTCAAGGACCACTTGTAATTAATTTGTGTAATAGAGTGACACTGGCGGTTAGTGACCTAAAATTTTTGGTAGGCTCACTTTGTAGGGGGTCCGTGGTAACAAAAACGTTGCGAAACACTGATTTAGATAAAAGCGTTATTTTTGTGCAAGCTTGTATCAAAAGTTTGAAATATGACTGTGATCTGTGCATCATGTTACATCCATAAAATAAATATGAAAATGTTACAGCTGATTTAGAAATAACATGTGAAAATATCAGGTCACTACTTTCAATGCTTAGGAGGTTTTGTAAAAAACAGACAACTGGATAAATTAGTGTTTTTGCTGAAATTCAGGTAACCAACTATATATTAGGAAATGACGAAATTGATTTTAAGTGTGACTAACAAGGGTGACGCAATTTACTATATAAATAGCAGTGGCGGTTTGTAACCTAAAATTTTGCTTAACTAAAGAAAAGTTAAGCATTGTATACTATCTACGAAATTGTGCATGTTTCCACTTCACCTCATACATTAATCTACAAGCAAATTAACAAATATTTTGACACTACTGCAAATCATAAATTATTATATAATAAAATCAAAGCTAATGTAAGTAAGTATGAATAATACTATATTATAAAACACAATTAAGAGTATTATCGTAGGTAGACATAGCATTGTCTTGTATTGACAGAGGAAAATCAAAACAAAGATAAAGTATAAACTTGCGAAAGGTAAGTTCTGTTTAGAAATGTATTTATTTTGGGTGAAAAATGCAGGTCGGGCTAAGCCCAACTAGCCCAGTACATAGAACCGTCACTGTAAAATAGCTATATTATGTATGTTGTTTTTAAATGTTGACTTACCCTTCTGCAACTTTGGCCACATCATCTCCAGTATAAAAAACATAAAAAATCTCTCCTCCAACAGGGAATATACATATCAACCACCAGATGGACACTCGGTAAATTAAATGTATCCAAAATATAATAGATAATATTGGATACTCGTTATACCATTGACCGAAGAATTTGAACCAGTACATGTGGATTGATATGAATCTGTCAGGATGCATATCAGCTGTTGGTTTTATGTACATATTTTTCACCATTTTGGTAATCTACGATGGATCACTGATCTACAATTCAATGAGTTTAATTGTACAAGACAATAATCATCATTGGATTAATTGAAATAACATTCAGTCATTTAAATTATGGATTATTTTATTCAATTTAGTAAGTGCATTTACAGTTGTCACATTTTTGTTTTGGTCTATAATAATGGTATTGGTGTTATTATTTTCTTTTAAATATTTTGCTATGAACTTAAATTATATTAAAACAAAATTATTGGCAGTTAATAATTTTTTCATTCCATAAATAACAAAAAAAGTCTTTTGACTTATTGTCCACATTGAGTTTGGATTTATAATAAAATGCACCTGTATTTAAATTTAGTGATAATTTATCTGTCTAAATATGAATATTGAAGAAGCCTAAGGATTGTATCATTATTTTTGATTCCTATGGCTTGTTAAAAATTAAATTTCAAAAATACTTACCAATTTTGGTTAACTTTTAATATTTGAAAAGAAAAATAATGATTGTGGCTTTTTCACTGGTTACAAACACTTTTATAAGGGGCAGTGAAAGCTAAACTCTTTTTGAAAGCATTGAAGTAGGGTGGCTTTAATTTTAAATTTTAATAATGTATTCTGTCAAAAAACATTTAATCACTTAATACTAAGTTTGCTAAAATCAATGTCAACTAGTTACAATATCGCTACTGTTCTGGAAGAAGTTGGTAAATAACACATTGATAGTTCTGAGTAAACGGCAAATGAAAAATTCCAGCTGTTATGATAAAGCCTCAAGCATTGACATTTTATGTTACATATATAGTTTAATATAATATCAAAATATAGGTGCATTAATGCCGATCATATACCCAATATATGTACTGATATAATTAATGCACCGACTAAGTTATTTCAAACGTAAAATTTATATCAAAGAATCTCTTACACTGAACTCATTTTTGTCAGTTTTTTACTTACCAACTTCTGTCATAATGGTGACGATATGCTCAGCCAGAAGGTAATCAAGTTGTGCTTGCTCAGAGATGAATTCCAAACTAGCAGAACTGTTCTCTGACAACAAATCAAACACAGGATACTAAATATCAAGATGATTTAAGTGGCTGAGCAAGTCACAATTATGTATTTCCTATTTTTTGATGCATGGTTCAAAATCACTATCATGCTGCACAGTTCACTACATAAACATGAGGTTTCGACTCAGCGGTGGGCTGCCAATACGTTAACAAGGGGGCTCGCTTAATCTACAAAGTAATACTCGGTGTTCTGGAGAGGGAATGATTTTTATCAATCTTATGCAATTATATCCAATCGATTGTTACTTAATACACTCATTGTAATATGTAAGAATATGCAATTTACCGTAAATTTATCAATCTAAATGGCTAAAAATGTACTCCTGTGTATACTGAAGCTGTCGTAGATAACATATAAGTTAGAAATTGCAGTAATATACTAATTTGATCTGAGAATATTGTTTTCTCCTAAATAAACAAGGGGCTCGCCGGCCTTAGTAAAATTTAACAAGGGGCTCGCGGGAGCACTCCCCTGTGTCGACTTCTTTTCTTAGCCAGTAGCGTTGTGGGGTGTGACCATGAAACACTGGCTGCATATTGGCCCTTTAGGGTTAAAGAAACATATTTCATTTTTCTCTACTTTCAGGAATTTGAACTTAAAAAAATAGGTTTCTTCAATTATCTTTTGCTTAATTTTAAACAGTTGCGAATTATTCAAACTATTTTTTCATTATCTTAAAGAGTGATGCTTTGGCTTCCTGAGTTAGTTGTTAATGTTTTTTTATGAATTGTTTAATGTGTTTTACAAATTTCTTTTCAGAAGATACGTAGTGAAATATTTTTGCATTCACTGCTCCTATTGATATGTCTCTTTGTCACTTTATCCAATATGTTATTTTATATGCATTACCATATGTAGCTCAAAAACGCCAAATACATTATCAAGAAATTTAGTGTTAAAAATAAAAACTATTCTGCCATATCTTTATGAGAAACGAATTGTAAGATTTAATTACAACTTATTTACCTTCACTTACTTGAGTTCTATTCATTCGCTGATATAAATTGGAAGAAAACAACAATTATGCCAGTTTGTTTTATGTGTCGATTTCGATGGATTTTGTAACTGAATTTGATGTTAAAGATTGCTTTGATATCGACTGTGGAAAGGAAAAAAAAAATAATCCACACAAAACAAATTTTACAGGAGAGACAAAAAACGTATTTTGATGATTTTGTGCCATATGCAAATTATGAATTGTACACAACCTTGAAGTCCACGGAGAGTTCTAAGCTGGTGTTAAATTGACATAATCTAATATTAATTAAAGAAATTGTCTAGGAAAAACTTTTATTTCAGTGTTTTTTCTTGGTTTTAATTTTTTACAAGGTCATCTTTTTCAAACTTAAAAGCTAAATTTAGATACTAATTTGGCATAAGCAGCTTGCATACTTTTGATAGAATGTGTATCAAGTTTGATACATTGTGATTATCGAAAAAAACCTGTTTTGAAAAAACTGTGGGTTACGTTCATTTTCTTTTCCACAGTCAATATAATAGATATTGAAATGTACGACTCAGAAACACAAGATTTATTAAAATTGTGATTAATTTATCTACCCGTAAAGACTTCTTTTAATATTACTACGCCTTTGACTTCATTAATGAAAATACTTACCTTTGTTTGCTTTGATTAAAAATTCTCTGTATTTTTTTCTTATTGAAGGTATTTAATTCGATAGACACAGACATTTAGAAAATAAAAAAGACAATTAGCTTTGAAGATGTTATTTAAATGAATATCAAGTGCCTAGTAGACATTTAAACTGTTTTGAATGAAAGAAAACAGTAAATTTTAAGAGAAAAACAATTAACCTGTGTATTAAAAATAATTGGCCTCGTTAACAATAAAATAACATGAGGCATTTTTTTTTCAAATACAGTAAAACTCCCATTTACACTAAACTCGGGACAGTGTAATTCAGGATAGTGTAATTGGGGGTGTGAATCTCATACAAAATTAGGGATTTGGTTTTTTCCGCAAAAAATGCAAAACTAAGATTTCCCTTAGTTTACAATTTAGTTACCAAGTGATAAAATGCAAAAGGCGCGAAAAAACCCACAAGTAGACAGTCGCCCACTACACGTGTATAGCCTGGCATGTGTTGAATCCACAGACACTAGCCAACATTTGACTGTATGTGCGGGACAGACAATCGTCTCGTAGTAACGACAATGTAATGCGACCGGGATATTGGGGGATTTGCAGCGAATATTTCAAGCCAGTGCGTAATTCGGGGTAGTGTAATTGGGGGTTCCACTGTATATCAAATAATTTTCACGTGATCTTCTTCTCTTACAAGGTTAGTAACCAAATTGCAATGTCTTTTGGTTGTTAGTAATACCTCAGTTGACAAGAACTTAAGATAGTGAAGTCCTCCAAAATATTGACGGTTATTGGGTTACCTTGTAGAATTCCTGCCAAACGAAGAATTATTATTTTCAGTATTATGAAATGTACTACATAAACAGGGTCACCTTGAGTAGTATGTGTTACTACTCACCAAAGTTTTGACAGTGAAGGAAAATCTAGGAGGAAAATATATGGGCCCATTAAAGGTGAAGTGAGCCGAGTAGTATTGATATGGAAAAAAAAGGTTGACGCGTTGTAATATTCTACACATTTTAAAGTATCATAAAAGTGAAGTAACCTCAGTTGATACATATTGCAATAGTGTTATCTCCGTAAAATAAAAATGTCTAATCCACCAAAAAACCAAATAAAAACAAGATTGTACTTAAAAGTCTAAGAAAAGTTTTACTGTTTTACTAGTAGACTCACTTCACCTCTCAAGGGTTCAAGTGTGAACAATGATCGCTACATCTCGTCATGTGATTTGGTGAAGTCAAGTGGTCCCAAGTGGTGTTGGCGTTTAAAGGTTAATGACCATATCTGACTTAGCAATGGAACTTCTCTTGATCATCGCATAATTAATCCTCTTGCTCTTGCTTGAATTTTACTAACTATTATATTTTAAAACACACTATTGGTTTTGAAAATACCAAAAGCTTGCATCATTTCGAGAATCAGGTCACTGGTATAATGGCATAACATTGAAATGAAAACTATATGTGAAATCACAACGGATAAAATAGTGTTTATATTTTAATAAAAAAGATAAAGAAATGATTACACATATTCGATATTGACATATTCAATACAAAATAATCATGTTAAACAAAATCAAATAACAATTAATATGCGTTGAATTTAATATTTACAGATGTAGCAATATAGTTCTAAACAATACTTGTATGTCAAATTCGTTCTCTGCATAAATTCAAAATTACCTATTTTGATAAAAATGATAACCGTTTTGAATAATATAGTTTCCTACTATACCGATAGATCAACAGAAACCATCTTAAATAAATTGTAATACTTCTTTCCTTAGGAATGTCAAATTATATTGCATAAGTCTTAACACAAAGGTGATTTCATATTATTTACAATCATCATTTTGGCAGACATATTTTATTTATACTAACAGAACCAAATACAATATTAGAACCTGTCAATAATAATTATTTATGCCCCCACATTGACAAAATATGTAGTTAGGTTTTGAGATATTTATACAAACATGTTCTTTTTTTAAATTCTCTTTTGTCTAGCAAACAGATGAATAAAAACACTTCTGTCAAAAATTAGAACGAAATGAAAATCTTTAGAAATTTTCATTGCTCAAGTTCCTTGTTACAAAATATACCCCGTAAGGACTATAAATTCATAGCGGGTGATGGCAGATCATAGAACCCTGAGAAGATGAGGATTTGGTAGTTAGATTTCGAGTGCACAGGATGAGAATTACTGAGCTAGAGTAAATCAAATCTTGTTCACAAATACAACTGCAACTGCAATATAATAATTATATTTATTGAAATTAATAAAATGAAATAATATGTATTTACAGAGTTTAAATGTGTAATAATGGATTACATAATAAATGCATTTTAAATAAAAAGAAGTTACTTAGCGAAATAATGTTTTTTTTAAGGAACTGTATCATGGAAGAAATTGATTTTAATTTTTCAAATCTATATATTTTGTTAAGATTTAAATGTACATCTGAAAAGAATAGTATTTACAGCAAAAAGAAATCTCAAAAAAAATATTCTTTTGCAAAAAAAATGCTTCTCTTTCTGGCCACAGATATGAACATTATATTTATTTGAAAATCCTCCTGTAAAATTTCAAAAAAGAAAAAAGATTTGTTCTCACTAAGATGGCGATTCCGATGACAGTGTAAGATTATAGTTGTTCGACTAATATATTTATTGAGATAGAAATAAGAATAGAATTCATTTCCATAATATTTGGCGCAGATCTAATATAATAAGCTGTCATGAGATGGCATAATCATTTTCAATTTTTTAGTATTTTTCATGAAATATTCATAACAAAACAACTGCAATCTAGATACCATTACACATTGATATATTTAAACAAGTATGCGTTGTTTGTGTCTGCATGATGTATTGGGTAATACGAACACTTTTAGAAGGCAATATAAGATTTGTACTCTTGCCAGATCCAATGGCACAATTAATGATATATATTGCAATGCAATGTCTATTGGGAGAACACATTGGTACAAATGCTGAGCTCTTTGCCTTTTTGAGCACCTTATCACCAATGCGATAAGGTCTCTGAGACTTAGATAAACAGACAACACGGTCAGTGGCTATGGAATGGTTACTCGGCTAGCATTCAACTCTGGACCATTCTCGATGGTCAGACAATATAGAAAATAGTGCCACAGGTCGATGTGTTTGGCTAAAAAGAAAAGGCTCAAGAAAGAGATGTTTGAAGAGCGATTGTGCAGTTGGTGACGGACCTAGATGGTTTAAAGAAGTAAATAGAACCTCGAAAACAATTCTCTTGGAAGGTTGAGAGTTTTCAAGAGTGACGACCATCTTTGAGAGTTGATGTGTGACGATTGAAGGACCACCGTAAACAAATTGGCGATGATGCATGTGTGGATCTACTTTTCTTGTCACATACCAATTTTATATGGGATTAAAAAAAGTTTAAAGCATGTAATGAAAATATCAATTATGCAACTTTTTTCGGATTATGAATTGGTAGCATAGAGCACGAGGTAAGATCTTGTGGAAAACTTATAGCCTACTCGACGATGACTATAATGAGAAACACTTCAACATCAATAGCTCAAAATGACCAGTTTTTGGATAGATTAGTTTTTTCGAATTTCCAACTTTAGTCTGTTTACAAAATGGCACTGTAGAGAATGTGTTTTAAGGGCTGTTTATTTTATTTACCTAGAAACTTTATTTCTATTATAATATATAATACCAATAGAGAATTTAAAAAAAAAAAAACTAACACCTTAACTGAAGTTTTGCCATGTCTATACTTTACGACTGCCAAATATTAACTGCCAAAATTCATGTTTACCAAAATGGCGACCAAACAAAGTAAACCTTCCTGGCGAACATCCTGCACTTCTGTCAGTTCAGTGATGATATAGGCAATTAAAACATAACTCAAGAGGCAATTACTTAAATATGGCATGACAAAGCAGTCGACAATTTTTAGTACTACAAACTACATTCCGATGAATCATTCCGCAGATCATCCAAGTGAGTGCTAGCTACATTAACCAGTTAGCCGCCGTATTGTCGTGTCGTATGTAGTGTCGAAGTATTCAATACGAATGCGACTCACGGGTGAGACGATGGCGTACAAAGGGTTAAGGAATACAGAGAATACTGTTGATGTTCCTTTTCAAGGGAATTCAACATGCTTAGTAATCTCATTGAGGTTTTAATTAAAGATTTTAATCAGCCTGTGTTTTTCATTTTACGATTTTTTTAGTAGTTGGTATGTATCCAGTTTTAAATATTTGTGGTAAATATGCTTTACATCCTGCTACTCTTTGGGGAGAAAGTTTACTATATCCCACAAAAAAAACAATGGAATTCTCTAGAAAGTTTAACTGCGGGTAAGAAAATATTAAAAATCCCAACATTTGAATAAATAACGCCGATATTTTCACAAAAATTCGTCATGGATATTTCAAATTTCATTGATTTCCAGGTACAAAAAGAGTAGCATGTTGTAAAGCATATTCACTGTATTTGTGAACAATTCAAACAATAATAAACATTAAATGATACATGATTGTGATGTTGTGAACGAACCCGAGCCAAAACATTTGAATGTTTTGATGATTCATCTAATGCGTAAATTTATGGGATTGTATATTTGAGATTTTTGCAGCTGTCCTTTCTTATTGAAATTATGAATGACTTATTTAGCAAACAACTGGCGTTTCTAACCTCACTACTTCTATACTGTTTGATGCAAAGAAGATAACCATAATGAAGTCTGTTAAGTATACCACACAAGGAATAAAAAAATCCTATCAATGATATCTGTAAAAATGCAGCATTATTTATGAAAAACAATTTTTCAATATAATATAATCATTCGACGAAACAACGGTTAAAAATATCAAATGCATTTCAATTACATGTCGTGGAAATGTTGAAACCAATACACATTCAGATCGGAGTATTTAGAGTAGAATCTATTGACCTTAGTCCATAATATGGTTTCTACGTTCTTCGATTGATACACTGGTAGCTGATTTACTCTACGGTCATCTAATAAATCTTATCACATTTAATTTTCTAAAATGTTACATAATTTAGATAATCTGTTTACAAGCACGCAGATCATTTAAATTTTTAACTAGCCGTAATCGACTCCGCCAAAAGACGTAAGCCCCTTATTTTGTATCGCAAAGGAGACAGCAGCATCCATAAAGTCAAAATGCTCTTGCATTTGTTCATCAGATTCTAGAAAATCATTTTTAGTTTGATCGTCACTCTCCTCATCGGAGCTGCTATCCTCAGGCTTCTGATCTAAGCAAGATTCCGGACTTTTTGGAGCCTCACCACACGTGACCGTTTCCGGCACTATACTAGGAACTGTTTCAGAGTTAGAACTGCATTCGTGAGTTCTGGAAGGTATGAGCGGAGACATATCTATATTGCTGTCTCTCCTGTGGAACGGTATGCCGGAAACCGTGTGGTTTCTTCGCGTGTGTACGTTTCTACAGTTGCACGAGTTCGGCAAATTCCTCAGAGGTGTGTCTACGTTGGGTATATTTTCAGACGAAAACATACTTTCGAAAATAGGTCGTTTTAAATTATTTCTTAAATTAAAGCTCGGTGTCGGGTGCGTTGGACTACTTCTACTTTTAGAATTGTCTTCTGGCGAGCTCTCGGTATCACTTAAGCATTCAAAGTCTGTTATGGGAGGATCGTTCGATGCGTTGTCGTCATTTTCATTACTAGGAAAACCATTCAAACAGTTGTCTCGGATGAAGATTGAATCTGATAAACTTCTATGTCGTATGCCACCGAAACCTCTACTCAAGGGCAAGTTTAATATACGTTCTCTTTCAGATTCTCTTAAGCTATTTGAGTTACTGTTGTGAAGGCCGTGAGCTGAAATAGCCATCAAGATGCCTTCGTTTTCCACACGGTTGTCTGCAGGTAGAAACTCGAAGAATTCAGCGACATCTAAAGCAGGGTGTCGGTTGTTTTCAAATGGAGGCATCGGGGAAACAAACCATGACTCCAGGACACGATTTATCGTATTGTCAACGAAGCCTTTCGCCAACTGAAATCATACAAAACAAAAAGGTTACCAAAAAAATTTAATACAATGTATAATCGGTAGGCAACCCATGGGTGACACGCGAAAGGATTTGCAAAGACGAACCTCAAGGGAGTCACTAATGTTTAAAGATTGTAATTTTTAAGATACTTTTACGTAGTGTGAATTATTGTAATCATTGTATGCATGTGAATGGGAATGCCTGCTGATAGTCTGGGTATTGTCTGACGGCGTATTATTTTAATTGCTGGACAAATTTATTATTATTCTATGATAGTTGATGATATTTACTTTCATGTTACAGGTATAACAAGGGTGAATTAGGAAGATTAACTGGATGATTATAAAAGGGCAAACTATTTGACTGTGCATTATTTATTTCTAAAATTTCTTTGGTAAAATAATTTATGACCGCACAAGTTTGGTGAAGAATTTTATCCCCTTAATATTCTGTTTTTCTTACCGAATGTCTTCAACTTATGCCATTGTTGGCGTTTGACAGATTGAAAAGTGAAAATAGCCACAATGATTATATTTAAGCTGTACCAACCTAAAGAAGCATGAAGGCAAAAAACACAATAAACATTACGTTCATAAATGACCCATAAGATCTGTTTATAAATGTGTACAAAAATATATGGACTGTGGAAAGGAAAAAGGACGTAACCCACACATATCAAATTTTACAGGAGGAGCTAAAAACGTATTTTCATGATTTTGTGACATATACAAAATATGAATTATACACAACCTTGAAGTGCACGGATACTTCTAAATTGGTGTTTAATTGACATAACTTAATATTAATTAAAGAAATTGTCTCGGAAAAACGTTTATTTCAGTGTTTTTTCTTGATTTTAATTTTTAACAAGGTCATCTTTTTCAAAGATAAAAGCTAAATTTAGATACTTATTCGGCATTTTCAGCTTCCATCCTTTTGATAGAATGTGTGTCAAGTTGTATACATTGTGATTATCGAAAAAACGGGTTTTTGGAAAATTGAGGGTTACGTCCTTTTTCCTTTCCACAGTCGATATGAAAGCAAAGCTCTACTGAAATCGAAATAAATGTTTATTTTAAATTACTCAATTGGAAGAATATTAAATAATAAAAGGTTTACCTGTCTCGCTTGCCATCTCGCTAAGCAGTGATCTTCCGTCTTGAACTGTTGCTGAGACATTGACAACAGTGATAATCCATTCATACTATCATCTCCGGAAGGTTTCGAACTGTCAGAGTCTTGCGGTAGACTAATATAAACATTTTTCTTCAATCCCGAACCACTCTCCTCAGATGGCACATAAACCGGATATGACAAGGAACTACTTGGATTAGCAGACACACTTTCTGTGCGTTTATTTACGGGTTTATTATTCGTGTCTAAAGATTCAGTATTCCCGTCCAATCCCAAACCACTAAAATCTTGTTTCAATAAGTAGTCGCCGAGAATTTCTAGGTTTTCTTCGGCTTTAGATGTAGTGTCAGTTTCTGGGGCGATGCTATCTGGTATAATATCGTTTAAATCAGCAGGCGTAGTAACAATCTCTGCGATATTTTCTTGACAGTCCTCGCTAGGGCCTTCCTGATCTTTTAAATGGTATCTTCCTTTAACCTGCCAGGCGAATCTTGCCTTTTTTAAAGGTCGTTCTGAATCAGACATTTTGTTGTTGCCACCAGATTTTTTACACGATGACTCACCCGGAATACGACAATCCATCGTTTGTCCTTTTAGTCTTTTTCAAATAAAATACTTTAAATCATCACAGGGCAAGATTTTGGTACTAGCCAATTTGTAAACAAAATTCTTTTGAACTGTCAATCAATGACAGTTACTAATTAATCACATACTTGTATCGTCATACTAATTTATATCACAAAATATTTGTGAAACTATCGTTTTATAATGAAGTCTATGCTATTACACGTTTTAATAAAACCCAAACTCATATTTAAGCTTTAAATATTAGATAAATACTTTGAAAACTATGCAACTGCACCCAAAAATATTTTCTTTTCTCTTTGTATCGATTTCACTTTTGTAGCATGTTAGAGCTACTGGAATTCTTGAAATAGTAATTTCAAGCATGCTAAAAGGAGACAAAAAAATATGGCGTGTCTTAGATAAAGTTAAAGGTAAAACAGGTTTCTGTGTTTATATTCAACATTATTTCTTTGTAAAATGTAAAAGGTTTTTTGATATTTTGCATAGATGTCCATACTTTGTTAGCTGTAAAATCATAGATATTGGACAAAAACCAATAAAATGTTTCTAAAAATAATCGACTTATTTTATTTGAGAATTTTGGTACCTATACTTACTCATAATAGTTTCTGATGACTATTTTTGCCATCGATGCCAATTCGTTGGATAAAAAAAACAAAAACTCTTTATGTACTAATTCCACATGTGTGTAAATTGTTATGAATCGGTTTCCACATTAATTTTATTTTTGTAAAACTTTCCATTTGTTAATGTTGTCCAACGCTTAACCCATTTTTAGATCCATTTTTTGCATGTACATATTTTACTTTATTACTAAATTGAATTTAAATCATTAAAATTTTGTCCATTTCGATAACTTGTATCACTAACTACCCGTTTCATCTTTCGGCATCTTCGTACATTCAAGTGAACTTAAAATTACGGTTGGTGAATGTTTTTTTATAATGTTTAGGTATATAAATAAAATAAAGAAAAATGTTAACAGTAAATTAATTTATATTTTGATTAAATTTGGGGCCCTCATACAAACACAATTTGTTACATTGAATATGAAAAAAATTGGACCCCCATTTTAGCTGGGCTCTCATTTCATGAAACTGCTATGAGGTGACTACGCCACTGGAAGAAGTCTGTCATTATTTGCCCCGTGATGCGGGAAAGATAAAGAGTCTTTTCCAAGCCCGTATTACATATCGACTGTGGAAAGGAAAAAGGACGTAACCCACACATATCAAATTTTACAGGAGACACAAACAACGCCTTTTGATGATTTTAGGCTAAAAGCAAATTATGAAATATACACAACCCTAAAGTGCACGGAGACTTCTAAACTGGTGAATAATTGAAATAATCTAATATTAATTAATGAAATTGTCGAGGAAAAACCTTTATTTCAGTCTTTTTTCTTGGTTTTAATTTTTTACAAGGTCATCTTTTTTCATACTTAAAAGCTAAATTTAAATACTAATTCGACATTTGCAGCTTACATCCTTTTGATAGAACGTGTATCAAGTTTGATACAATGTGATTATAGAAAATAACCTGTTTTGAAAAAACTGTGGGTTACGTCCTTTTTCCTTTTCACAGTCGATATATATATATTTATATTATTTTTCCATGCATATATATGTCATCTAATTAAAGCGAGAAATTAATTTAGTCTACAAGATGCTACAATAAAAGGTACGTTATTGCAAGTATTTATTAGGGCCTTCAATCCCGGGATCCCGTCCAATTTTGTGATAGCACTAATCCCGGGATTTCAGGATTGATAAAATTAAATAAAACAAATTTGTTCAATGTTTCGTAAATTTCTGGGGTTTTCAAATTGCAAATCTCGCTTCGTTTCATTTTGGTAAGTCCGTTATTTCCCGATATACATACACGATTTTATGTTGAATGTTCAACCCCTTAATTGTCAATCCCGAAGTCCCGGGATCACAAAAAGGGTCCGAGATTGGATGCCCTAGTATTTATGCAGCTGTAGATACGATAACTCGTGTCACCAATAATTCATCTGTAGAAATGGTTGTGAAAACTGGAGATTTTTCTTGTATGTTTATGGGATATGTCACCTCTACTAAATTCTACTATTTATTGGGGTAACCAATATCGGTTATATTTAGGATAATAATTTGGAAAATAAGGTGTTTTTTTTCATCAATAAAAGCTCCATAAAAAACACAAACTGAACTTTATACTCTCCCCGTTCTGACAAAAAGCTTTCGTTTTCTGAGCTATTCTATAATGGGAATATGTTTTAATACAGCGCCTTCCCACCAAGAATTGACAGTGAACACGGAGTGACGCAGTGGTGGACTGCCAATATGTTAACAAAGGGCTCGCTTAATCTCAAAACTATTCGAGGTATTCTGAGGAAGGGGCAGATTTTTATCTCTAGTCTACGATTATACGCAATAATTATTAAAGCAAACGAATTTTACTTAGTATGCTTATATTATGTAACAATACGCAATATGAACCCTCAGAGGTGAAGTGAGCCAACCAGTAAAATGGTTAAATCTTTTTCTTGTACAATCTCGTCTTAATTGGTGTTTTTGTACATTGTACATTTTTATTATTCGAAGATAATACGATTGCGATGTGTATTAACTGAGGTTATTTCACTTTTAAGATATTTTAAGACATGTAAAATATTACAACGCATCTAACTTATTTTTTCTGAAATACTGCTTGGCTCACATCACCTCTAAAGGGCCCATACCCAGTGGTGGGCTGCCACTACGTTAACAAGGGACTCGCTTTATATCAAAGCAATTCTCGGTGTTTTTTTTATCACTCCGATGGAATTATATGCAATACTTAAACAAGCAATCGATTTTTACTTGATACACTTATAATATATAACAATTTGCAATTTACCGTAAACTTATCAATGTAAATGGCCAAAGATTTGTACTACTGTGTATACTGAAGCTGTCCTAGATAATATATATATATGAGTCAGAAATTGCTGTAATGTACTCGTTTGATCTGGAATATTGTTTTCTCTTAAATTAACAAGGGGTCCGAGTGAGCCTCTCCGAGCCTCTTCCACCCCACCCCTGCCCACAAATTGCTAACGTGATTCCAAGATTGCCGCACAAATACGTACCGTTTTTTCGCCTTACCATCAACGTAAAAAAATGCAACAGGGTACTACTAGTAAGAAAATAAGTTCAAGGTAAGAATATTCTTCTTTCTTAACCGCTTGAATACCGCGCAAATAAATCATTAATATGTCCCAGAGATACTGCGTGTTTTTTAGAAGAATAATTTTGCCTAATATACACTCGAATTCGATATTTTAAAAACCTGTATAGACTCAGTATTTATGGAACTACACATATTCATAAAAATATTGCTTATATTCTATTAGAATACCAAGTATTTGATTTTTTAAATGTCTTGGACATTCGTGTTCGCTTGTATATGTTCCGGACACCTGTGTCCGCTTGGTATTCAAGTGGGTAAATTATCTAGAGGCTCGGCTAGGTCAAATTGAACAAGACGTGTGAGCGCCCTATTGCCCACCCCTGGTGACGGAACAAGAAGTAAAATATGTAGGTATACAGTATACCTAAAATAAAAACGTTAACAAAATGATTTTGCTTCCGGAATTATTTCCATAAGACAAATTTATTTATTAAATACAATATCCGTTCATCCGAGCACTGGAAGCCTTGTCACTTGACTTTCTAGTTGGTAGAAAGTGGAGGATAAGATGTTGTTCAAACAACTCAGCGGTCGGAGCAAGCTTGATACCAGTGATAGTGAACATATTGTAATCGGCATGACAAATTTTGCAGTCTATCTTTATTATAACGATTCTCAAAATGTCAACATTATATCTTTAGCACAGGGCTTAATCACTTTTAGGGTGTTTATTGTCAATACTTTGTCATTGTTGGAAACACAAAATTATCATTAAATTATTTACTTTAGTAATGTAGAATTTCACTTTGTTAAAAACTTCCCAAATTTTAATTGTGTTTATAATTGCCATCATTCACCACTTATAATTTATTAGTCTTTGATGATTTTTTAATTGTATGTTATAGGTGTTAAGCATTTTAATTTTGTGTAATTGTAGAGTCACTTATACTGTTATTTGTAAATTCTTTTCATTGTTAATTGTTGCTTACACCTTTTATTTCAATTTAATTTTGTATTAATAACACTGTTTATTTAATATAAAATAAAAATAACTTTGATTATTCCACGTATTGTGTTACAAAATGTGACACGTGTTTCGCCTCTTTCAGAGGCATCCTCAGACAACTACTTTCGCAAATGTTTGCTTAAGTACGAATGATCGTACTTATCATTCACTTATCAATCGTACTTAAGCAAACATTTGCGAAAGTAGTTGTCTGAGGATGCCTCTGAAAGAGGCGAAACACGTGTTAGATTTTGTAACACAATACGTGGAATAATCAAAGTTATTTTTATTTTATATTAAAATGAACTTCCACAAAGTTACCGCCGAATCCATCGAAAGTACTGTTTAATTATTTTTCTTATCAGTTGACAATGCTCGCAATGAGCGAAACCGGTCTTGACCTAATAATAAAGTGGAATAAAGTACAAAGGAATATTGTGTTTTTTTAAATACAGGGCTTAATGATATGACAATTATTGAAAAACAATTTAACGTTTTTGTACGATGAAACTATGGTAGTACTAGGATATCCAATCCCGGAATTTTGGAATTGATTAATTTTCAATCCCGGGATGGTATTAGCTCACCGAGGAATTTGAAAACCTCGATTTGGTATACTTTTTCCCCGGATTGTCACAGATACTCGTTTTTTTTTTAGCTCACCGACGAATTCGAAATACACAATTTGCCAATTTCGTGTCAATTTCCGGGATTGGATACCCTAGGTAGTACCATAAACAACATTTTTATTATTATTATTGAATTCGGTAAGCTGCCTGTATCTCGTTACATTACATTTAGTATTAGGTGTATTGTTTTAAATACGGTTAATAATATAATTATTCTCTTATTTCAAGAGCTAAAAGTCTACATATTTTTCGTTTTAATGTCGACTACATTATTGTTCATTCTCAGCTACATTATAGTCAAACAACATTATTTCAAACGTTTCTTTTTAAATCACTCGCGAAGTGTAATGTTAAATACATAAAGTTGTCTTTTTTGAATGTTTTTCTAATAATTCTTTCTTCTTCTTTGGCCATGTTCGCTTCCTATGTGGAGCATATGGCCGCCACGCGGCACCTCCATGTTTCCCTGTCTCCCGCCAATTGCTTTGCTTCCTCCCATGACATGCCAGCATCCCTCAGTTCCGCCGAGTACATCCTATCGATAGTACCCGACGGACGTCCGGGACGCCGGAATCCCACCGGTCGAAAGAAAAGGCAGGCAGGATTGAGGCTTTCCGGAGGCATCCGCAGCACGTGACCCAGCCAGTTCCAACGTCTCTCCATAACCACTGACGTGACGGGACGCTGTCTTGTACGCTCCCTTATCACTGAACTCCTCACAAAATCAAACCACCTCACCCCCATTATCCATTATTCGTTAAGGAATGGCTGGAGCCATTCAACTCAATGCGAACTGTCTGGGACACACAGCTGTACTCGATTAAAACCAAATGCAACTTATTCAACGCTTGCATTCGGCCGGTACTGCTTTACGGTTGCGAATCATGGCACCTGACGAAGACCGTATACTGAGCTTCGAGAACAGATGCTTTCTAATAATACTTAAAATAATTAGTATCACCAATTTTACAATCGACTGGCACGGGTGCCGTGGGTTATTCTCTCATGTATTTCGGGAGAGGGGGTAATATCTACCTATGCATCTGGAAGTATACGTAATACATGCATTATGGGTGGATACTGTAAGTATTATGCTATGCTGGTATGCGAGCAAGAAGTGTTGTACGGAGGTTGAATAATTTCAGCTTAGTCTAGTATGCAGGCAAGATAAGACGCCATAAATAGTGGGTTTTCTAAGCGGTTCACGTCATTCTGGTGGCCGCCATTTTATCCTGTTCGCGCCGAAATCTTTTTTTCGAATTGAATTTGAAAAATGGCACATTAAAAAGAATCGCTCGAATTTGTGTGACTCCAACATTTTTAAAAACACAATGACTCGACGAATTTGACCCCAACTCCACAATTTTAAGGAGGTTTTCTTCTTGAAAATTTTGTTGCTTATTTCTATTCAATTTCAACTGTCAAAGTAAATTCATTTGCAATTTTTGAGTTTTTTTTTTTTAAATATTTTATTTTATTTCCACTTAACATAAATAACAGCTAAGCCTTGGGTGGAAAGTAAGTTAGATTTAGGTACTACCATCAGTGAAGGATTATGCACATGGGAGGCCCTAAGAGCAATAAAATTTGGAGGCCCTATTTTTTCGAATAACATTAAAACGTTAGAAAATTCCAAGTAAAATAATAAAAATCTGAAAAAAAGTATATGCATTATATTATCAATAAGACTCCAAAGATTTAAAAGCCTCATTTGCTTATAGAGTAGTCCGCCACTGACTACAATAATTTGTTTGCTTCAACAGAATACGGCATCAAAAGAAGATGAATCTTTATTTATATTGAGCCCTCAAGAAGTGAAGTGAGCCAAGTGGTAAAATGGTCCAACTTTTCAATTGAACAATACAATCACGTCTTTACTATGATCAGTGCTTTTCAAAAAAAATCATACCACGGCCTCCTAAATCTGAAAAAAATAATCCACAATACAAAACATGTTCTGTGGCGGCTTCCGGAGAAAACCTGCGCCTCCTCAGAGGGCCGCGGCCCCCAATTTAGGAATCACTGTTTTAGAGGATTGCATATTTTTATTTTCTGAAGATACCACTATTTCGGCGCGTTGAGCTTACTTCACTTTTACGATACTTAGAATATTAAAACGCATTTTTCCTAAAATACTACATGGCTCACTTCACCTCTCAGGGGCTTATATTCTACTATTGACTTAGTATGTTTGTTGTTCTTCTAACTCGCCGCCCATCTCAATAAATGAAAGACTAAAAAAGTCATTATTATATAACATTAATATTATTAAAAATAGCTTCACTTTTTGATACAGAGCTTTCTGCATTTTTACCAAAGCTTTTTGAATAGCTTATTGAATAAAAAATAAATAAATTGTATTCATGAACTTTACTTGCTGGCGGAATATATAAAAATGTATTTTTCAACCATAGAATAATCAGGTAAAAAGAAGTCAGGCATCAATCTAAAATTGAATATTGGAAACATTGAGTAACAATGCATAGTGGAAAATGGAAAAAATATGCATGGCGGAGCATAATATGACAAAGCCATTTTTCGGAATTTTCCCCCTTTTATTTTTCCCATTCAATAGCGCATTGAATTTAAATATAATTATTTTTGTTTAAATAATCATCTTCAGACTATAATAGAGTAATGTTTTCAATGGATTCGGCGGTAAGTTCATTTTTAGTATCAAATTTAATTGAATAACTTTGTTAATCCATTTGTTGTGCCACAAATTTTGACAACTATTTTTCCTCTTTAAGTCAAACAAAACATGTCAATGTCTGCGAATAAACTAAAAATTGATCAAAATTCCAGTGACGCAGGAAGGGGTCGTGTGGTCTTTAAATCTGCCGCTCCCAATATTTCCTCTAATTTAGTTTTTGAAAGTTTTTACTACAGGTAGCTTAATTTTTTTTATGTATAAATATAATTTATCGAAAAATATTGTTCACTTTTAAGGTGTACACTGTCACTTGGTGGAATGGCATTGTAATAAAAATAATAAAACATTTTAAGTACTTTTTCCACATAAAATTTATTGGATCAGGACCGGTTTCGCTCATTTCGAGCATTATCAACTGATAAGAAAAATATATAAACAGTGGGATTTATACAAATTTATTTCAATTTAAATTTGTATAAATTTTATGTGGAAAAAGTACTAAAAATGTTTTATTATTTTTATAATGAAAAATATTATATTTATTTCTGAAAATGCCGCCCTCAAAAATGTGCCGCCCGGGGCAGTCTGCTCCCACTTTGCTACGCCACTGTATGATAATTTTTAAGTCAAATATTTAAAAAAGAACTATTTGTTTATATTTTAAGTAATTAATTTAAAAAAGTAAATTTCTCGGTGAAAATTCTGTATATATTTTTTTTTTGTTAAAAAGAGGGTTAATAAGTCAATAAGTTTGGCAACCTATACAATAGTCTTTTAGATTAAGCTTATAAAAATCGGGTAACTGCTCCTTAGACACTTCTGTCAATCATGTGAAAACGGGTGATACAAAATACGCCAATTCAAGACTGTAAATATAACAAATTGTGAAGGGGTAATTTTGATAACGTTCCCTAAGAATACATGTTATTATATGTTTATAGATTGGGTGGATGAAAGTTTTTATGTTTCGAATATGTAAAGTTTTTTGTACTGATTTACGAGCAAGTTTATTTCCTTAGGTTTGTTTGCTGTCAATAATTTATTGCTGGATTATTTTAGAATTATTGATGTGACTGTTTGTTTTCTTTTTAACAAATGGCGCATGGCACGAAAGAGTTAAAACTCTAAATCTTTTAACTGAACTGAAAGATAAGCAAGCAAACAAATAATAAGAGTCAGAAAAAAAGTATTCCTCGTTTTGGAAAAAGGGAAAAAATGAATTTATACAAAGTCGAAGCGCTTTGAAAAATTGATATATTCCCTTGCATAAATCAAACTGTATCAGATGTTTTTGATTGAAATGGATTTCATATTTGATATTATAATAAATAAATTCGCCGATTCTTGGATAGTGTGTGAAAAAAAAGTGTTATACTTTAAATAAATTTCGAAATACGTGCTTAAAATTAAAACTACACATTGATACAATTTTCAAAAACGTTTCCTTTTTATTTTATTTACAAATTTCAGTGTAAAACGTTCATAATTCATTTTTTCTTTCATTAATAAACACATTAAGCATATTTCGGAAAACTGTATTT
Organism: Himalopsyche anomala; assembly: GCA_031772345.1. Lineage (NCBI taxonomy): Eukaryota > Metazoa > Arthropoda > Insecta > Trichoptera > Rhyacophilidae > Himalopsyche > Himalopsyche anomala. The sequence goes on along the minus strand of CM062834.1, from coordinate 22,805,677 downwards.
ATTTTATTACACTGCTGTATTTATTTTTCTATTCTATTAAATGTATTAAAAAAACTGTGACAATATTCAATTCTGTAGGTGCAACAAGCAGTTCTCACATGAACTCCATTAGCAGTGGTGAATTAATCACATGTGAGGCCTTAAGCGCAATAAATTTTAGACGAGAGAAAAAGTATAGACATACATAAGTAAAAAGTATATAAGTATAATTATATAAGTAGTTTTTAATTAGGTATTGTAAAAGAATATGTATATTTTCCCCTTTTTTTTCTATCCATGTTTGCTCCTAATGTGAAATATTGCAACAGGTGTTTTTTTACGATAACTGTGTGTTGCTCAGTCGCTCAACCTATCTTTTTTGAAGAGGGTAGTAGGGATAGAATGGATAGGGTAGGGCAGGGCTAGTAGTTAGTTAATAGCACCCGCTACACCGTGCAAGTTTTCAGGATTGGAATTTGTGAGTGGGGAATTTTTAAGTATTACAAACATCCATGCTTTCGAACAAAAATCGATTAAAAATTCTGTTCGTACTGGGATTCGAACCTTTGAGATACAAGGAGACCAACGACGTTGACTACTGTGCCATGGACCCGACAAATATGTACGCAAACAAACCAGAGTATACTTAAGAGTCTTATTTTATTTTTGAATATGCTAGTAAATCGGGAAGTATTAAGATTTTAAATTTGATTTTGTACATGTTACAGTGAATCCCAAAATCCCGGTATCGACAAATCGATAAGGATCTTGGGACTAGAAGCCCTAATTATAATATCTCTACAACAAATCTAAGAACATAACTTTTTAAACTAACAATTGACAATAATTATTTCGTTAACAAGTTGCATAGCTTATGGTAATGGAATACAAGTCGTTTTGCCACCGCAAACTTTGCGAGGAAAGTCATCAAAATTTCGTTATACCCTTTTGCCTAGTTGGAAGTTGGATGTTTCAAAGTATATCATGAACACTGCCCTTCAAGACCAAAGGGTCAATAAGGCTGCTAAACGACTGCTAAGCGAGAGTTCAAACAGATCACTTATACCTAGTACTGTTTGGAGATTAGCGAATAAGGGTTGAAATATCAATGTCTAAGCTTCCCAGTGTTTTAAAGATTCATAAATAATTATCGTAGCTTGCAAAAACAATTTTAACTTTGGTTCTAAGTTATCTAGGCAGTAAATTCGTTTAAGATGGTCAGAATATTACTTAAAATATACAAAACGATTGTGTGACAATATGTTATATATTTTAGTGAAAAAATGTGACTGATTTTCAAAAATTCATTTTAAATTTCATTCCGTTAAAACAATATCAACAATATATAAAATATAAATAACTTAGATTATTCCACGTATTTTGCTACAAACTGTGACACGTGTTTTGCGTTCACAAATGCTTGTTTAAGTACAAATAATTTGAATTTTACTATTCTGATATATTATAGAAATAAAATTAAAATGGGAGGCAAGGAGGGGATGATAGAAAAACAAACAAACAATAATACTAATGATACACAATTCATGACATTTACGTTACTAAATGATTAACTTATGAGTTGCATCAATTAGGAAGAGATAAACCATTGTAGCACAATACTTGGAATAATCTAAGTTATTTTATAATTTATATTGGAATGAACTTCCACTAAGTTATCGCCAAATCCATCGAAAGTAACAAATCAACAGTTTGCTTATTCGCTCTTTTGGAAAAGTCGATATGGCAATAAAAATAATTTTCTCTATAAAAGATATATTGATATAGCTTTATTCAAAATTCATTATTATTAAAGATGCATTATTATTTCATTATATTATTTAATTGAAATAAGCTCTATAAATAATGAATAGATGTCCCCTATTTAAAAATACACGAACAAGACGGTACAAAGGAAATAAACACTGCACAAGGTAGTAAGGAGTACCAGTTACACAAGTATCGAGTTCTTGACTACGCGTATCTAGTAAATGAGTTAATTATTGAATACCCGTTAGTTATAAAGACATTCTAAATATCGTCACCTTTCTGGCAGAAGTTGGTAAGTGACAAATTGATAGTTCTGAGTAAACAGCGAATGAAAATTATCACCTTTTAGGATAACGCCGCTAGCATCGATATTTTTTATATAGATAATAATAATATTAAAATATAGATGCATTAATGCAGATCTGGCATAAATAAGAATTTAAAATGTTTAGATAGAGGCGATTGCCTGCCTTTAAACAAGGTTTGAACACAATTACCTGTACACATAAATTACTGAGAGCGGTAGCTAACTATAAGTCCTGTACTCACCCTATTCTTCTATCCTTACTAATCTCTTCGAAAGAGAATCTGAGTAAAAAAAAACCTTCGGTTGAGATACCTCCGTTAAGAGGCCGTATGGTCCACATTGAGAGCGGACATGGGTTAAAAAAATAGTCTTTTGTCAGTGTTTCAACGGTTGGACTAAATACTAAATCATACCAGCGCATGTTATGATGCACGATAGTTAATTCATTGGTCGGCACACCTTAAAACTGCAAGATCACTTATATAAAGAATATATTGATGGTGGGTGGTGAGTTTTAGATTTTCGGCTTTCAACACGTTGATATTAAAATTATGTTTTTAACAATTATTTAACTGACCAGAAGATTTGTCAACTCAATTTATGTTTTACTGTATTTTAATTATATATAAAAAAAATCGAAACACACAATTGTTCAAAAAAATTGGTACTGTGTCTCTAATGAAAGTTAATATAAATAGTCTTAGTTCAAGTCAATATTATAATTAGAATAAAATACATCTCAAATATTATAATACTTTTCATTCGAATACTTGGGTATCAAAAAAGAAGAAGGGACTACACCTCTATTCGGAATGGGTTACCTAAAATGGACACGTCATTTAATATTCATTGATTAGGATTGTCCCAAATTGATGAATACTTAACGGAATTGTTCTGGCTTATCCCAAAATACGGTTAATAAAATTGCAGTCGGATTGGTGTAAGGGCGTAAAAGATTGATTTAAGCCATTATAATATTATATGTATAAGCCTAATAAATACTTTTTGATTATTGCTACACAAGATGATCACAGTCAAAGCAAATTAAAAAAAATACAAACCTTTACGAAAAAAAATTGAAACCATTGATATTTCTTCCCCTTTCGGCATCTTCAGGCGTTCAAGTGCACGGATGAACTTGAACTGACGATTAGTAAATAAATGTTTCGTGTTTATATAAGAAATAAATGCATCATTGAGCTTAAAGCCATTGCTGGCGAAAAGGATTAGCCCATTATAGTACCTGACATAACAGCTGACGCCAACTCGCCATGTACTTGACAAATATAAAGAGACAAAATATAAAATTAATAAGACGTTAATCTTTCAAAAAAGCTGACCCAAAGATCACATGCAAGTGAGTCAAGATCTTTACTTTAACTTATTCGAGAGGAACATAACAGTTTGACCAAATTAGGTCCCGCCTGGACCTGGTCTTACAAGCAAAGAATCAATAAATTACAGTAAAACTTAATGCAAAACTTAGATTTCCCTTAGTTTTGCAAAAAAAAAATGGACGAAATATTTAGTTACTAAGTGATAAAATGCAAAGCGCGCCAAAATCCAACACATAGATAGTCGCCCAGCTATGCGTGTATAGCCCGGCACGTGTTGAATACACAGACGCTAGCCAACATTTGACTGTATGTGCCGCACAGACGACCGTCTCGTAGCAACGACAATGAAATGCGGCCGTTCAATTGGGGGATTTTCGGCAAATATTTATTTATTGTTAAAAATTAAAATTATAGTACCTGACAATTCGCCATGTACTTGACAAATGTAAAGTGATGGATCCATATTCAAGCGATCAATATGTCAAGCCAGCACGTTATTCGTAGTAGTGTAATTGGGGGTTCCACTGTATAATTAACTTTAATGTCAATGATAGATAAATGCTGCACCTGCGTGTTCATTTTAATTATTTGAATGTAATTTTACAGTAATTATTTGCGTGCATTTGCTGGTGATTGGAAGACAGGTTGGAGGGAGGTCTGATTTGTGCCAGTTACATAATGATTAATTCTCAAGCATTATTCATTTGGCGATCATTCTGTATGCGATTCGCGAAACGCTGATACCAGAGAACTTAAATCTGTGTTTCGCTCGTTAAATAAATCAGTTATAATATCCATGAATTAGTTCCATAGTGCTACAACTAGACAGATGTAGTTTTGAGATATGTCTGACCAAAGTTTTGACGTATCTAAACTGATCATTTTTAGGGTGTTCATTGTCAATTATTTATTTCAAGGGCATTATTTCAAAAGAACAGGGCTGTGGAGTCGCGTGAAAAAAAGACGATCGATATAGAATAATCTGAAAAACAGATAATATTAACTAATTTCAACTAGGGATACGATAATCGGCAACCAAATCAATTTTTTTTTTTTACCTTTAGAGGAGTATGGACGTATTTTTTTCTCTAAAGGAGTGTGGACGTACTTTTAATCCAACACAGGAGTGGCTATCTGCAAGCATATTATATGCTTTACGTGAGGCTATTATTTGCAAACCCGACTTGTTCCAAAATTGTTGAAACATGAACCATGAATGTAAATATTAAATAAATATGATTGTTTATAGTATTTTTAGAAATCAGTCTCAAACATGGCTTGATAACATACAAAATATCATTCCAAAGTAATGTAAAACTAAAAATACTTTTAAATGTGTATTGTTTTACAAAACGAAATTCAAGATTCATTTTTAACCATTTTGGAATAAGCCGTGTTTGCAAGTAATACCCTCATTTGTTGTTTTGGTGGATTGCATCTTTTTATTTTACGGAGATAGCACTATTGTGATGTGTATAAACTGAGATTACTTATCTTTTGAGATACTTTAAGACGTACAGAATATCACAACGCATCTAACATATTTTTTTCCAAAATACCAGTCGGCTCACTTCACCTCTAATGGCTCATTATATTCGTTGGAAAAAATCACACAATTGTTATGTTAAGAACAGTCAGTAAATTAAAATAAAGTCAGTATATATATTCACTCCTCTGAATGTTCCTATTAAAATGGTTAATATGTGTATATTATCATGTTATTTTTCAAAAGTTGAGAGTGACTGGTTTATGGCGACCAACCTTCGCCGAACCAAAACTCGACCGCTTAATTTTCCTTTCGTTTACCACTGCCCAACAGAACCGATGCAATCAGATGCCTGTGTTGACGGATACGAACCACAATGTTGCATTAGAATTGATATATACTAAATCTACTAACATCATAATTGGTTTTTACTCACGTGTCATTCTCAAATTTGAATCGTTCAAATTATGTATATCCACTCATGTTTTGTCACTTACGACCCGGGTTTCGCCTTTAGACATCTCCAGGCGTTCAAGTGTATGCATTTTTGGAAAACTTTTTTTGTATTCTTCACTATGCCTAATCTAACTGCCATATCGCTGATGTCAGTTTACCTTAAGTGTTCAGGAGAGAATTAAAACTGAATATTTCAACTTGCAGAAACAAATTCTTATTAATTTTTTATTTTCAATTAAAAATTGTCCGGCCGCCAGGTGAAATTCTATAAAAAAAACGTGCGGTCGTTAAGCTGTTAATGTAGAAGACTTAGTTATATTACAATAAGTAAATAAAAAAAGAGATACGTCAAATTATGTTGTTTGCTTTTTGAGCCCGTTCCACTTGCAAAGTTGGATTTTAATAGCGGTTTGCTCCCAAAACGTAAACAAGGGCCTCAGTTGATCTCAAAACTGTTCAGCAGATTTTGTTGACACTCATATACGATTAATTTAAACATCGTTAATAATAGCTGTGTATTTCATAAAATCTACATTGGCAATAAAACTTTAAAAAGCATGTCTAATGTTTTTTAATACAATTACAACATCTATAGAAATTTCAGTTAAGTATAGGTTTAATTTGAGAATATTTTTTTCCTTTATTTAGATATGAAACGAATGAAATAGATGCATTGATATGCTTTTTAACCGAAATCACCAAACATGATAAAGAAATGACTTGCGTGACGTTTAACTTTTTCGGTTCTAAGCTCAAGAAATGCGACCCCAATACCCACATTTTCTTAAATATCTATTTTAATATGGGTGATACAATGTTTATAATTAAGGTATTCTTAAATCATAGTTTTTTGGACCTTTTGTAATTTATATAAATACGCGATAACGAGATAAGCGCCCGCGATAAGCGATGTTCGTAAGATAGCTGGGTTAAACGCGTCAGTTGCTATTTTATATGTCTGCTGGAATGACTTTTTTTTACGCGCAACTTAAAATATGATTATTTATTAAAAAAAACACGGATTTTTATAAAAAAAAAATGTATGAGGAATGACGTAGAGAGATATTTTAAAGCCCTTAGTCTATTTTTTTTTTGAAATTCATAAGAATAAGGCCAATAATGAGGAAACCACTGAGGTCCCTAAACGACCCCCATCGGCAGAGAAGTATTTTTCTTGTTTCCGAGCCGCGAGTGTTAAATTAAGCTGAAGTCACCACCTTTTTTAAATGGATTGAGACCGTTGACATCTCTTACCCAAAACAAATATCTCACCTTTCAGATTTGCACGTACCGTGGTATTTGCCAAATTTACAAAGAAGCATTAGCAAGAATATAGCGGCATTGCCAAAATCGCAGTTATATTAAGTAGCCGAGCTTGGCACTTGGCAACGCTTCAAAACTGCCCCATTTAGATACCACATGGGTAATAGAGTAATCTTTCGACTGACCACTCCACTGGAAAACGTTTTAACATAAAATACTTATAAACTCGATGGCTACTATAGACGAGATATCTCGTAATTTTTTTCGTACTCAACACGCCAGTTACGATTTAACTCGTCAATAACTAATTAAATTTTTAATTGAAAATTATAGCCGGCGTGCTAGGTAATTACGTACTTTTTTCTACGGCAACTAAAAGGTTAATAATATTTCCAAATGCACTTTAACCATGAAATATAAATGTACACAAAACATATTAAATAAACAAGAATTGATTATGTGTTCGATAAATTCGGTGGTAACATTGTGGAAGTTCATTTTTAGTGTAATACTAAATCTGATATCTTTTTTATTCCACTTGTTGTGTCACATTTTGTAATATATTTTTTTATTTTTTCTGTGTGTTTCCTTCATGTTTTTTTTTCCAATACCGAATTACCGGCTTAGAAAATGCAAAAACAACGCAGTGGCGTAGCAAAGGGGGTGCTGCAGAGGCGGACACATTTTTGGGGGCGGCAAATTAAAAAATAAATACAATATTTTTTCAAGAAATTATATTTATACATGCGCATAAAAAATGCGCCAGATAAAAAATAACACAACACTGAAATACCTATATCGAAAATGAACATAAATAAAATTTGAATTATTTTTATTCTGTATACTTCCATAAATTTTGTCGATAACGACCCGGGTTTCGCCTTTCGGCATCTTCAGGTTTTATTCAGTGCACGAATGCACTCGAACTGAAAGTAATTCAAATTTTATATTAAATTTCCAACAAGCGCATTCAGTCGAAATTTTAAATTATATTAACATTAATAATTAAAAATAATAATAATAATAAATAAATGTTTTATTTATATATTGTTCTGTTGTAAATTTGCTTAGAAACATAGCGAATTCACAAATTATTATAGTTGATAGAAACAAAAATATTTCCATTAACCGCATACATAAAATGCTATTCACATTGTCATTGTTATTAGTAAGCATTTAATTTGAGTTTTGAGCTCGCTGCGAAAAGTCATCCGCATCCCAATTATGTAACTGATAATATTTCGAATAAATTTTATTCATTGTATGTATTCATAATAAGTAAGAAACTGTTGGAAGATTTACTTTAGAAATTTAATATTGGCTTAAAGTGCTGCGCACCACTCTTTAAGATCAATGATTGTAACATTTTGACACTAGAATCTATGAAGACTGTTACATAACTTGAACAAAAGTAATAAAAAATCTCATACTAGGAAGTGTTACGAACGTGCCCAGTGAAAGTATTTTCAAGGTGGCGTTGACGACGGTTGTGTAAAAAAGAAACAAGTGTAATACCATGGTACATTGACTGCGTATTACGTAAAGGTAATGAGTACTCACGTACTATGTCGACCCGTAATCGGAAAAAGAACTTAACCGTTTGTATACCGCGCAAATAAATCATTAACACTCGCGGCTCGGAGACTAGAAAAATACCTTTCTTCCGATTGGGGGTCGTTTAGGGACCCCAGTGGTTTCCTCATTATTGGCCTTATTATTGTGAATTTCAAACAAAAAAAAATAGTCTAAGGGCTTTAAAATATCTCTTTGCATCATTCCTCATACATTTTTTTAATAATATTTGCCGGCTGTGTGGTCGAGTGGTCAACGTCGTTGGCTTCGGTTAAGGAGGTCCCGGGTTCGAGTCCCGGTACGGACAGTTTTATAAATTGATTTTTCAATCGATTCATGAATTTCTGTTCGAAGGCATGGATGTATGTGATGTCTTGAATTTCCTCCTCCCACCCATCCTATCCTACGAGCGGGGAATATCGAGAGCGATTAGCTAACCACTAGTCCTGTCCTAGCCCTATCCTTATATTGCTACTCTCTTTGGAAAAAGAGAGGTTGAGCAACTGAGTAACAAGTAGTTCTCGTAGAAACACATATGTTGAGATAAACTCCATTAGGAGTCCATATGCTCTACATTGGGAGCGGACATGGTTGGAAAAAAAAACACTTGAATTCGATATTTTAAAAACCTATATTGACTCAGTATAGATGGATACATATCATTTGGATAAAAATAGTTTTACAGTGCTTATCAATTAATCGAAGCATTAATTTTCTTATTGTTGGATAAAAATTCCAGTTACCTTTAAGATTTGTCTATATATATATATATATATATATATATACTAATTTTCTTTCAAACTATTTTTATTTGATTACCAAAAAGAACAATTATCCGTATAAAATAATCCACTCAAATCTAAAAATATCATTATATTTTCGTAAAAGATATTATATATCGACTTTGGAAAGGAAAAAGGACGTAACCCACACATAGCAAATTTTACAGGAGGCACAAAAAACGTGTTTTGATGATTTTGGGTCATATGCAAATTATGAAATATACACAACGTAGAAGTGCACGGAGACTTCTAAACTGGTGTTTAATTGACATAATTTATTAAAGATATTGTCTAGGAAAAACCTTTTTTTCAGTCATTTTTCTTGGTTTCAATTTTCACAAGCTCATCTTTTTTCAAACTTAAAAGCTAAATTTATATACTAATTCGAGATTTGAAGCATACTTCCTTAAGATAGAACGTGTATCAAGTTTGATACATTGTGATTATCGCAAAAAAGCTGTTCTGAAAAAACTACAGTCGATATACATTATTTCTAGAATATTTATTTATAATTATCTAATATGATGCTGATAGCTCAGTTTTGCGTTTCTTTGGTACTTGAAGATAAGAAAAAAATATAATAAATCACTTTTCACGAAAGTTTTGGCGAAGAAATTTTTCATTACATAACAAAAGGGAAGGTTATAGAAAAGTTTTTTAATGTTCATTATATCCTGAGAGGCTTGCGAAAAAAATGTGTTTAGATTTTTTTTCTACATACGTTGAATATGTTATTTAAATATTTTTACGAAACTGTACTAACGAGAGTGTACATTACGAGTATAATGAGTTAGTCAACAAGTTGGCTTTTTATTCAGATGTCTTTTTTTAAATTTACACATTAATAATAAATAAATTTACGTCATATTTGGATCGTGGCTGCTTAGACAAGCCGGCAATCATTTTTTCAGACGTCTTACTCATTTGCGCTATCAAATGTTTGATAATATATACATGTATATGTTGAATTTAAATCGTTCAAACTATGTACATACGTACAAGTGTTGTTACTGACGACCCGGGTTTCGCCTTTAGGCACCTTCAGGTGTTCAAGTGCACGGATTAACATGAACTGACGTTTAGTAAATAAATGTATCGTTTTTATATTATATAATAAATAAATGTATCAAATTTGAATCGTTCAAATTATGTACACTCCCACAGATTTTGTCACTAGCGACCCGGGTTTCGCATTTCGGCATCTTCAGGCGTTCAAGTGCACGGATGAATTTGAACTGACGCTTAGTAAATGAGTGTTTCGTGTTTATATAATAAATAAATGTATCACTGAGTCTAAAGCCATTGCTGGCGAAAAGGATAAGCTCATGGGAATACCCAAAGATTTGAGTAGTGAGTGGTTTTAAGAATTATATTCATTTGTTTGTCGGCAAAGGTTTTATGATATTATTTATATAGGGTATAGAAGTGGAGATCCCGGTAGGTTTAATATTTCATTTAAAATCGGAAGGCTATGCAGCTGTGCCCTATTGATTTCTTAAATTTCCTGGAAAAAGAGCTTATGACTGTCCGTATTTGGGTGTAACATTTTTATCCATTTTCAGGATACAAGAGTGGGGAATTTGGCAGAGTTACCTGCTCATTTAAAATTGGTTAACTATTTAATTTTCTGCAAAAATAATTTATGCTTACACGTTTATTTCTCATATAAACACGATGCATTTGTTTACTAAACGTCAGTTCATTTTAATCCGAGCACTTGAACGACTGAAGATGCCGAATGACTAAACCCGGGTCGTTAGTGACAAAACTTGTGTGAATGAACGATTCAAATTAAATATTGAAATTCCACTAACTACCTTAAAATATTAATCAATTTTAACCATTTTTAATAAATTTATATAGCAATATGTACATTTAAAAATAACAAATAACTTTTCTCACTAGAATTAATTTTACTTTTTTATTACAGTCAAATGTTCTTTTGATTAACGAAACTGGCCGTGATTTGAATAAATAAATGTAAAAATAGTACAAAAAAAAGGTTTTTTTTTATTATTATATAAAGCTATCAAAGACTTGTAGCGCAAATCACAAAAAAAGTTTCCTCGCCGATATCTCCTCGTTAATCAATTGAAAAAGTATTGTATGAATTTTTTTTTCGGGATTTGAACTGGTGACCCTGGACTCTGGAGCCAAATGAACGAAATCCCAGCAGCACTTAAAAACTTAATATCTTGTTTTAAGTTTGAGCTGATTTAAAATTATCGTTTATTTATAATAAATTCATTTATGGAAGAATTTTAAGTAAATCAATTTAATAATGCCACTTTACTCAGGTTCGCACTTAATTAAAACTGATTAATTATCACTGAAGTGATAAATGTATTAAATTATAATCAAATTTATGCAAAATCACGGAATTTAACATTATTTTTTATTACTTGTAGAATAATAAATTCGAAGTGTGATAAATTAAAAGTATTACGTATACAATTTTCGCTTGTTAAACAATTTCCACTCCGGACGGAAACGATGAAAAATTTGGACTTTTCGCATTTATATATGTTTCATTTATGATATAAATTTAACCCTTTTAACTCCAGCTTTTTTTTTGAGGATGTGCTAAAACATCCAAGCAATATTTTAAGTTTTTTGGGTGTTGTCATAACAAATGTCATAACTTTCTAGTTTTTAATAACTTGATATTACAATCCCATAAAACAATAATTTAATTTACTGGAAAAACCTAAAAAATACACAAACATGAAATAAACAAAAAGTTGAAAAAATAGTTATTTCAAATATATTTATTGCAGAATATATCTTCAAACTATTGTCTATCAGTATAAACACTAAAAAAAATAATATTTGATAGGTATGCATTTTTAAAATCAACTCAAAAAGTTTAACAAAAGTTTAATAAAACATGTGTTAAAACAACTTGAAGGACACTGGAGTGGAACATTGTTTTCACAGCGCGATCGCGCTGCTTGGACGTAAAAGGGTTAATAATCATTCATTCCATAAGGTATTTTAAAATCCGTGTTCTCTTCAAATATGGAGGATAATCAATGGACACAACAGATTTTTTCCTACGATAACTGGTTATTATTCAACTGCTCAAACTTTCTTTTTCGAAGAGTACTAGGAAAATTATAATCAGGCTAGTAAAGGATTAATATTAAACTAATCACCCTCACTCTCGCGGCTCAGAGACTAGATAAATACTTCTCATCCGATAGGATCGTTTAGGGACCCTAGTGGTTTCCTCATAATTGGCCTTATTCTTATGAATTTCAAAAAAAAAAATAGTCTAAGGGCTTTAAAATATCTCTCTGCATCATTCCTCGGACATTTTTTTTATAAAAATCTGTGGTTTTTAAATAAATAATCATATTTTAAGTTGCGCGTAAAAAAGACGTCATCAATACTGCAGGGCTGTCGATATATGTCCCGGGGTCTTCTTCTTCTCCAAAATATATTTGTTCGCATACTTGAAAAATTTGAATTATTCTAAAAAATAAAAAATATGAATACTGCAGGGCTGTTGATATTAGATAAAGTAGCCCAGCAGGTCAGCTCAATTATGATTTTTATGAATATATTTTATTATATGCGCTATTTGCATGTTTTTTTTTCAATCCAAAAATATATATTTTAGTTTTTTTAGAGAATTGGGGGTATTCCTTAAAAAATCCAGTTAGAGAATTAATTACTTTTAGATTTTCTGGCTTATTGAATAAATAGGTTTGCAATTTATTTTTCACGTCAGTGAATTTAAAAATGCAACAAAAATCCCCCCCGTTGAGTGCAACTGGCTTACAGCTAGTAATTATGATAGATGTAAGAATACTTCAACATTTTTATAAAATGCTTTTCATAAAATAATGGATTCCTAAAAAACATATCGATGTACATTCCGATATTCTTAAAAGTATTCAGTGGCATTCCAGGAATGTTTTTGTACTGATAAAAACTCAACGTTGATTGTAGGTAGGCTAACTAACGAACCGTAAAATTTACCTGTATTAGTATGCTTTTAGTTTGTATCTAGTTCGTGGAATACGGATGAGTACTAAATGACTACATTGAAGTATATATAACAGACGAAGAATGCCTAGTTTAGGTTGTAAATGTATGCTAATCGAATCGACAAATTTTCTGGAATATGTCTTTGTATCCTGGGATAATTGCAAAAGAAACAATATAAAATCTCGGTATATATATATATGCCACCTGTGTGGTCGAGTGGTCAACGTCGTTGGTTTCGGTTACGGAGGTCACGGGTTTGAGTCCCAGTACGGACAGTTTTATAAATTGATTTTTCAATCGATTTGTGAATTTCTGTTCGATGGCATGAATGTATGTGATGTCTTGAATTCCCCCCTCAAATCCTATCCTATGAACGATATGGAGAGCGACTAGCTAATCACTAGTCCTGTCCTAGGCGTATCCTTCTATTCCTACTCTCTTCGGAAAAAGAGAGGTTGAGCAATTGGGTAACAAGCAGTTCTCGTACAAACACTTCTGTTGAGATAAACTCCATTAGGTTTCCATATGCTCCACATTGGGAGCGAACATGGTAAAAAAAAATTTAAAAAAATGCATATCAATATAAACACAATATTCCTTTGTACTTTATTCCACTTAATTTAATTTAAGGTTTCGCTCATTGCGAGCATTGTCAACTAATAATAAATATAATCAATTGTAGTTTACACCTTTTCATTTAAGTTTATTTGTGTATAAATAGCACTGTTTAATTATATTTCTTATCAGTTGTCAATGCTCGCAATGATCGAAACCGGTCCTGACCTATTAAATAAAGTGGAATAAAGTACAAAGAAATATATTTTTTTTATTAATATAATGCCTTTCCACCAAGTATTGACAGTGAACACTCTAAATGTATATCCTTTCTTATATCAAATCAAATTTCATTTCTTCTTTTATGATAAAAAAATATTTTTTATCCATGTCAGCTCCCAAAGTGATGTAAGTTTTTCACAAAAGTCTTTCTACGAGAACTGTCCAGTCAGTCTCTCAACCTCTCTTTTCCAAAGAGAGTATAAGGGATATAAGGATAAGGCTAGGACAGTACTAGTGGTTATCTTATTACTCTCGCTACGCCTAATAATCGAAGGATCGAAATGGTGGGAGAGAATTTTTAGAAATCACAAGCACCCATGCCTTCGAACGTAAATTAATAAATCGATAGAAAAAATGCTGTTCGTATTGGGGCTCGAACCAGGGTTGGGCTGGAGGGGGCTCAGAGGGGTTCGCACGAGCCTACTGTTAAAGTTTATGAAGGCCGGCGAGCCCCTTGTTAATTAAAGAGAAAACAATATTCTCAGATCAAATTAGTATATAACTGCAGTTTCTGACTCGTATATAATCCACGACAGCTTCAGTATACACAGTAGTACATTTTTAGCCATTTAGATTGATAAGTTTACTGTGAATTGCATATTGTTACAGATTATAAGTGTATTAAGTATAAATCGACTGTTCATTTAAGTATTGCGTACAATTGCATAGGAGTGATAAAAAAAATCACTCTTTCCCCAGAACGCCGAGAATTGCTTTTGGATTGAGCGAGCCTCTTGTTACTGCATTGGCAGCCTACCGCTGAGTCTCAAACCCTTGAGATCTGGCGCGAAGCCAACAACCCAAACCGCTGCGCCATAGGACCCGACAGATATTTACGGAAAAGCATATTTACCGAATATTCGATTGGAATTGGATTGGAAGTATTATTGAAATTGTCTTCAAGGCAAACCTCTTGTCAAATCTGTGGACGCTACTAGTCACAACTCGTACATAATAATACGTATATACACAATGAAATGAACGTGATCAATATAATTATACATACCGAACAGAATTTCAAAGTGATTGAACAGGTGAACTGGTTCGTAACATAGTATAGGCAGGTAATTGTTGTCTTATGTATTATATTCAAATACACTATAATGAACTACCTGGAGCACGGGCTTGCAACCGGTGGGTCGTAATTCGTTACCCTCAGGAGGCCTCGCGATATGTCCACTTAATTTACGTTCAAAGGCATGGGTGTTAGAAATAATTAAATGTGTTTATATGTATTATGTTATATCGACTGTGGCAATGATAAAGGACGCAACCCACATATAGAAAATTTTACAGGAGGCACAAAAAACGTGTTTTGATGATTTTGGGCCATATACAAATTATTAAATATCCACCACCTTGAAGTGCTCGGAAACTTCTAAGCCAGTGATGCACAAACCACGGCCCTTTTTCAATTTTGTGCCCTTAAATCTTTTTTTCAAACATATTTTTTTCACGTAAAACATTTATTTAATAAATGTTAGTAAGCTTTTTCTTCAATGAAGAAGAGTTAATCGGTTCATAGAAACAGTCTTACAAATATTGTGTCAAATTAAAAAAAAATAGTTAAAAACCAACAAAGACCAAGAATTCATTCACTTATGAATTAAATATCAATAAAACATAAATATTTCACAATGAAATGATTTTTAATAAGCAAGTACTCATAATCCTTTTTTTGCATGGCTTATTTATTTTCGAAATAACACGGTCAAAATGATATAATGGAACCTATTACTCATTTATCTAAATTCAATTAAGGTTGTTTTACATGGAACGTACATATGTTCTGTATAAAAAAGGATTGAGCGTACTTTATTTTTTTTCCTTGCGGCCCGAACCCACGGTAATTTGTTTTATGCGGCCTGCTATAAGGTAAAGGTTGTGCATCACTGTTCTGAACTGATGTTTAATTGACATAATCTAATATTAATTTAAGAAATTTTCTAGAAAAAAATGATTTTTTTAGTTATTTTATTTTTGTTTAAATTTTCACAAACTCATCTTTTTTCAAATTTAAAAGCTAAATTTAGATACTAATTCGGCATTTGAAGCTTACATCCTTTTGACAGAACGTGTATCAAGTTGAATACATTATGACTATCGATAAATAGCTGTTTTGAAAAAACTGTGGGTTTCGTCCTTTTTCCTTTCCACAGTCGATATGCAATTCGGGTTGCCACCTGTCCCGGATGGATCCGAATGAATGCTAAATTGTCCCGGAAATTTCGAGCAAATTGAGTATTTCAAAATCCTCGGTGAGTTAAAAAAAAGGGTCTTTCGGAGATATTCTGGGAAAAAGTATACCAAATCGGGGATTTCAAATTCCTCTGTGAGCTAAAAATAAACGAGTTTTGAGCTATTTGTCCCGGAATTTTCCCAGAAAAAGGTGGCCTTGTCATCAGTAATAAGATTCAGAAGCAAAGTTTAAGAGCCGCTTTAATAGTTGAACAGATAATCAGATGAATATCCGCATGAGTCGCCTGAGCTGCCACTGGGTATTGTGACCGTCTTACGTCTGACAAGTATGACAAAGGCGGCTCGTAATGGGAGACTAATTTAAGCAGACAGACTATGACTATTGACGGCACTGTCTTCGTCGGCTAACGACCTACCGTATCGACAGTCGTTTGATGCAACCTCGAAGCCTTGTATCAACAAAATGAAACTTTAATACGGTGATCAAAAAGAATCTTACTCTTTAAGTAAGTTGATCGAACCGATATTCATACAAAACCACTTTATGTCTAAAGCCATTATCACATTTTAGAATTTAGAATTTTGACTGAAGGTGTTTGATGGAATTTTTAATTTCAAATTTGAATTGTCTGAATGCTATACTCTTACATTAATCTTGTCGTTACCGACCCGGGTTTCGCCTTTCGGCATCTTACATTCATGAGTACATTCGTGCATTTGATAAAACCTGAAGATGCCGAAAGGCAAAACCCGGTTTGTTAACGACAAGATTTATGGAAGATTACAGCATTCAGACAATTGCATTGTTATATTTTAAAACCACTTTATGGTTAAATTATGTACACTATTAACTCACATTTAAGGTGTTCACTGTCAATACTTGGTGGAAACTGGAAAGATATTATAATAAATACTCTTTTGTACTAATTTTATACGATTAGAACTGGTTTCGCCAATGACGAGCGTTTTCAACCGATGAAAATATACATAGATACGATGCGTTTAATATTAAACCATGTTAACATATTTAGGGTGTAACAAACAATTGGTAATGTAATGGGATTGACAGAAAAAGGTTTAAAAAAATCATTCAAAAAATAAACCACTCTTTTGTACTTATACCACATTTATTTAATATTATCAGGACCGGTAGAGCTTTATAATTATAAGGTATAAAAAACGTGGAAAATTCCGTGCACTTGAACGCCTGAAGATGGCGAAAGGCGAAACCCGGGTCGTTAATAACAAAACTTGCACGATTCAAAATTAATATTGTAATTCCACCAAACCGATTTATGTCGAAATCTTAAATTAGAAACACTTCGATTCACACAAAAAGCCAAACTTGGGGACCATCATATCGACTCTGGAAAGAAAAAAAGGACGTAACCGACAAATAGCAAATTTTGCAGGAGGCTTTTCAACCATGTGCAAATTATTAAATAAATACAACCTTGAAGTGCTCGGAGACTTCTTAACTAGTTTTTAATTGACATACCTTAATTTTACTTTAAGAAATTGTCTAGGAAAAACCTTTTTTTCAGTCTTTATTCATGGTTTTAATTTTTTACAATGTCATCTTTTTCAAACATAAAATATAAATTTTGATACTAATTCGGCATTTGCAGCTTACATCCTTTTGATAGAACGTGTATCAAGTTGGATACATTGTGATTATCGGAAAAAAGCTGTTTTAAAAAAACTGTGGGCTACGTCTTTTTTCCATTCCACAGTTGATATACATAATGATGCTTTTTCTGGTACCACTGTACAACAACGCGTCTTTACAATTGGTTCTAAGAACTGTCTCATTTGTTATTTAAATTTTGCAATAGTTTTCGCTGTAATGTAGTTTGTTGTTTTTTTTCCAAAGCCAATCGCTTTTTAAGTAAGCCACTTTTCGCGCCACTTATTGTTTTTGCCATGTTACATAAAATCAGCGAATTTGTATTACTTGCTGACTTACTTTCGACACACTTGTGTAATAACGTTACAGCTCCGTGTTGCTAAAACGAAAGTGTGACTGATTTGGCGCTGGCTATACAAGAGGCCTTCCTTCCGAACACACGGCCGGTGAACTAAATCGTAATGATGTGACAGTTGCATCACGATTCGGTCACAATTTATTGTCTATGAAATTTTTGATTCCAAATTTGAATAATATTATATTTTCGACCATGTTCGTAAATTATTGATTCTGTTTGTGTGTTCATAGTTTATCAATGATTTATGAATAATTCTTTTTTTACACGGTATATGTGGGGGATAGCTGGAGCAACCTTTAACTCAATGCGGAAAGTCTGGGATTCACGGCTGTACTTGGTCAGAACCAAGTGCCTCCTGTTCAACGCATGTATCTTGACAGTGCTGCTTTACGGTTGCGAATCATGGCACCTTACGAAAGCGCAGAGTAACCGTATACTGTGTTTCGAAAACAGATGCATGCGGCGAATGCTTGGAGTGAAATGGTCTGACTTTGTCAGGAATACGGAGATTAGAGAGCGGACTAACCAGCCTCTTATTACGTCCAAAATAAAGAAGCGGCGGTGGTCCTGGCTTGGACACGTGTTAAGGATGCCTCAAGAGAGCCTGAACCCTGCCTGTCTCTTCTTCCAACCGGATGGATACCGGCGTCGTGGAAGGCCACTGATGACTATTCTCAGGATGTATTCAGCGACGCTAGGATGACCTGGGAGGAAGCAAGGAGACTGGCTGGAGATAGAGAGTCATGGAGGAACTTCGTGATGACCATATGCTCCGTATAGGGAGCGGATATGGAATAATAATACATAATAATATGTGGGGTTATAATGCAAAACGTACTATTTCCAAAATTAGCGATATCGAGTTAGGTATGCAGATAGGGTAGGTAATTCAGGCCTAAGGAATCGACTGATCCTATTAGTTTTAATATAACATGTCTATAAGACTGTCGTTTTCAAATTGGAAATCATATTTTTATGCAAATGTTATTTTGTTTGTGTTATTCGTTATAGTATTTGATTCTACTGAAAAGTTTGATTTTGGAAATAGTACGTTTTGCATTATAACCCCACATATACGTTATAAATAAAACCGTATAAAAAGTAATAAAGTTAATATCATGTTATTATGTTCACATTGGGGTATAAAAAAATTGTGTACAAAATAATAATATAGAAAAATTAACAAAATATTTTTCGCTACTTGATTATATAGGAAGACTTTTATGAGGAACTGGGAATAAATCTGCTTCATCGCCAGAAATGTCTTGACACGTTTAATGTGTTAGTATCTAATGAAGCCTTTTGTTTGTTATTACTACACTGTGTTGTTGGATTTCTTGTTATCCGCTTGTATTTTCGTTACTTAGAATCGTGTTAGAACAAATAATTCGTGTAAAAATATAGTATTGGCTCTTTTTAGTGGGCCGTGTTATTTCAAGCCCGTGTAAAAAATGTATTATATACAGTGGAACCCCCAATTAGACTAGCCCAAATTACGCGCTGGCTTGAAATATTCGCCGCAATTCCTCTAATGAACGGTCGCATTCCATTGTCGTTCCTACAAGACGGTCGTCTGTGCGGTGTATACAGTAAATTGTTGGCTAGCGTCTGTGTATTCAACACGTGCCGGTCGAGTGTCTATGCGTTGAATTTTGGCGCGCTTTGCATTTTATCACTTAGTAACCAAATATTTCGTCCATATTTTTTTTTTGAGGGAAATCTCAGTTTTGCATTTTTCGCGGAAAAAAACCAAATTTGTATGAGGTCCACTCCCCCAATTACACGGTCCCGACTTAAGTGTAAATGGGGGTTTTACTAAATAAATAAAACATTTATTTTTTATTATTATTATTTCAAGTTTTTAATGTTAATTTTCTCTACGGGTATTTCAGTGTTGTAGGCAGGGGGACTGGGGTTGACTGTTACTAATAATAACCCGTGTTTATATTTGGAAGGATGGCATTTTTAAAATATGTTTACAGTAAAGGTTTTGTGGACTAACGTCTTTTATACTGTGTATTCTAAAAAAAAAGAATATATGCTACACTACAACAAAAAATGTGTCTGTCTGACACAAGAACTCTTCCAAAACGGTGAACTGCAGTGACTATATGACATTTGCACATGTAATGCTCGTTGCCATTTCTAGGTCAAATCAGTTCTTTATCATTCATCAGTGAACATTGTTTTAATTTGATTGATGATTTTTTGTTGTGAAGCATGAGATAGTGTTTTTAACATTCAATATAACCTTGCACCAATGTAACGCTGACCCTAATATTTGTATTTCTGATGTCTGCGGTTGGAAGCTCAAAACAACTATAGCTAAGCCGGGCAGTACACTTCCCGATTCCATATATTTTGTAACCATGTCCGCTCTCAATGTAGAGCATATGGCCTCCTAAGGGAAGTTTTTTCTACGAGAACTGTCTTTTACTGAGTCGCTCAACCTTACTGTTTTCAAAGTGAGTAGTAAGGAAAGAAGGATAAGGCTAGAACAGGATTAGTGGTTGACTAATCACTATCGTTACACCCATTTATTAAAGCAGGGTTTCTCAAACTATGTTCCGCAGAACACTGGTGTTCCGTGGGACCTAAACAGGTGTTCCGCGAAAATTTGGAATGGTAACATACGCTGCAACAAATTTTAGCATCTTCAACTTCGTATCAAAAATCAAATAATAGTAAATCTCCAGTGATGTTAAAAACGTCAAATATCTAGGTACTGGTGGAGATTTTTAATCACTATAAACTTTGTTTACTTATATTTGTATGTAGTATGTTTTAAAGATAATTAATCAATACATAATAAGTGGTTTAATAACTAATATTTTGACAAGTGTTCCGTTGAATTTTCCAGACTTGCAAAGTGTTCTATCCCAGAATAAGTTTTTTACATTACAAAATTATTAACTTATAAATTGAAAAATAAATTTAGCAGTGGCAAGCAACCTGTCCTATTTAGGATATTTATTTTCAATTGATGCCAATGTGTGGATCACGTCGTTTTTCCTTTCCACAGTCGATATAAAATTCAAATAACTTCGATCATTACACGTATTGTGCCAACAATAGTAACACGTGTTTCGTCTCTTTCAGAAGCATCTTTGGACCAACGATTTTAATATTCTAAGATGATTTATTTTAAAAATGGGAAGCAAGGAGAAGGGGATAGAAACAGACTACAATAATGATATTACTTATGAAGTTACATTACAAAATAAATAACTAATAAGTTGCATAAATTGAAAAATAAGTTTAGCAGTAGCAAGCAACCTGTCCTGTTTAGGATATTTATTTCCAATTGATGTCAATGTGTGGGTTACGTCCTTTTTCCTTTCCACAGTCGATATTGATTGGTGAAATCTGTGAGAATTATTCTTGTAACCAGAATTATCATATAATATGTAATTAAAACTAAAATGATCGAAAAAATCAAGTTAAATTCGGTTTTTAATTTATATTCAAAGTTGCTATTTTTTACCTGACTATACAGTCCGGGTTTTAACATCAAAATACATTTAAAAGTAAAAATAAAATCTACTACTCAAATTCATCTTCCAATACATACGATAAAGTTCAGGAGTGGAGTAAACAATCAATAGAGGTTGAGCAAATGAGTGACAAGCAGTTCTCGTAGAAAAAATATGTTGAGATGCCTCCTTTAGCAGACCATATGCTCCACGTTTACAGAAAAACTTACTTTACTTTGAAGTTTTAACACTCTCAATCAAAAATGAAAATTTAGTAAGTCGATATTTTTTGTTACCATAAAAGTAATCGTTTTTTTTTGACAGTATCATAAATATTTGTTCAATAATTAGCCTTAAATAAAAAAATGCATGAAATATATTTGCGGTCAATTTTATTACTCTTTTATACCTCTGTTATTTAAATAAAATATCTAATCAGCTTATTTTTCATAAACATATAAATGACTTCAAAATTTAAATAATAAAATCAGAAACATGTACATATAAGCAGTACGGAAAAAAATTTGACCGTGAAAAATTTTCAATAAAATTTGTACATAAAATTTTATATTTTTGTAATGATTTATTTGTAAGCCTTGCAATATTTTGTCTGAGGATGCTTCTTACACAGGTAAAACACGTGTCAAAATTTGAAACATAACCTGTGGAGAAATAAAGTTTTCAATTTGAATTATATAAACTAGCTGTAAGCCCGTTGACCTCAACGGGGGGATTTTTGTTGCATTTTTAAGTAGTCAGAAAATTTACAGGCGTCAAAAATAAATTACTAACCTATTTATTGAATAATCCAGAAATTCTGATAGTAAAAGAAATATATCTGGGGGCGTATATCGACAGCCATGCCCTGCAGTATTTAAATTGTAAATTATTTATTTTTGGAATCATGTTCTAGTTTGCCAACAACTATTTTTCGTAATAGCAGAAATTTCGTAAGTTATTGAATTTTTGGAATAATGTTTAAGTTTGTTAACTATTTTTCGTAGTAACAAAAAAAGTCCTTGTAAATTACTTAATTTTTGAAATAATATTTAAGTTT
>CM062834.1:22693184-22780684 GCA_031772345.1 Himalopsyche anomala | reverse complement strand
ACAATTATTTTTCGTATTAGCAGAAATAGACCTCGTAAATTATTTAATATTTGGAATAATGTTTAAGCTTGCTAACAACCATTTTTCGTATATATATAAATAAATAGTTAATCAAATTATTATATATTAAATTAATATATTTAATTGAGCAGCCTTATATAGCCTCTCAAAACGCTGCAGAACGGTCAAATTCGTTTAGTGCAAGATTTCACCCACAGATGTCATTATTAGTTAACTAAAACTTTAAATAGAGTTTTTTTTTCGTAACCATCAACTGGACTAATGGAGCAGTGGTTTAGGTGTCCGAACGTCGCGCATGAAAATTGGGGCATGGTATCGAATCCCACAGCTTGACAGAATATTTTTTGAAAATTAATTGTTTTTACACATAATAAAATAAAAATGTCATGATTTCAAAAATTCACTCATGACGTCAGAGAAAAATGAAGAAATGAATTAATGACGACAGCGGGGCAGGATGGGGGGGAGGGGGACCGTCTTTCTTGACGTCATCGAAAAGGCGAAATCGCGACCATAATATACAAACGAAAAAAGTATCTCTTTAGTATGAATAAAAAAATGTTGACAGCGTGGCTGGGGCGGAGGAGGGGAAGGGGAAATCGGGGACAATTTACAGACGGACGGACGGACGGACGGACGGACGGACGGACGGACGGACGGACGGACATTAACGACTATTAATATATAAATAAATCATTAGCGGCGGATATATTTTTTAATAAAAACAAGTTGATTACCTGAAATATTATATATGGATTATTTTTTGCAGATTCGTGCAAGCTTAGTTCCCAGAAGGAGAGCGCAATAAACTCATTCCAAGTATATAAGTATTATACCCTGGTAAAGTTCCTACACTTCGCCGAAATCTCCAGTCAAATCATATAATAGTCCATTCTCGGTGCATCTAAATACACACTGATTCTTAACCTAAGGGTCTCGAAAGATTTGTAAGCGATCTGCAAAAATAGATTAAAACAACATCACGAAAACAAGTATCTGTCAATAGCATTTAGTAATACAATTAAACCAAGCATTGACAAATTATTATCATTAATTAAGTTGATTTCCACAAACGCACTAAATTTGGTCTTGGCTGAGAGCAAGTCATCGTGTTTTATTGATTCTGAATGATAACGGACCACAGCAAAGAGTTCTGCTCGTTTAGGATTTGTTTCAGGACAGTCCTAAAGTACGTCATTATCGTCCAAAGCTGTAAAAATTTACATTCCCAGCCCAAATACTTACTCGTTGAATTTACATAGCCATTGTTAGTTACAGATAAATTAAGACAGTTTTGAATATTAATTATTAAACTGTTGCTGCAAACAATGAGCTTAGAAAATATTCAGTCTCGTCCGATGGATACAGGCAAGTAGGCAGCTAGTTGCCTACCAGCAGAAAATAATAACAGGATATATTTTTTCAATGAATAAATATTTCTGAGACACAAATTGTGCTAAGAATAAATATGATGCCCCATGTCTTTGATAAAAAAAATGCCAAATCAAGAATCGAGACTTATGTAAGTGGATTTTTAATTTAATATTTTTTCTGTAGTGTAGTGACGGTAATAGATATTCTAGACTCTTTGGATCATATTTATTTGTAAGAACCATTGTGAATAGGACGTAACAAATATAATATGAATCACCTGAAACCAAAACGGAATAAATGATATTTTTTTAGTGTAATACGTAGATGATTAGAGCAGGGTTTCTCAACGGGAGTCACAGCATATTCCAAGGGGGGCACAGAGATTTTTTTAGGGGGATCACGGGCAAATTTTTCGAAGTTGTCTGGTTTTAGAAGTTGGAATGTCTGAGAAGAGCTAAAAAACGTCTTACGGTGTTCATTTTAGTAAATTCACAAATTTATGGGATTTTGTATTCGAAGTTTCTGTGTTTTTGAAATTCAAAATTATGGGAAGACCTACAAAATAAAGTATCGCGTCTTTTTGTTTCGGTACCAAAATTCTCTTATACTTCAATAGTACAAAACAGGTATAGGGGGCACAGAAAATAAAGACACTCAAGAAGCAGAAAAAATTGAGAAACACTGACGTAGATGATTCGAAATTTTATATTTCGTTACCTTACTTTGAAAAGGTTCTATTTGCACTTTACCATGTTTTGAGATACGAGCGTTTGAATATTTGACTGATCATACGAATGTTGTTTATAAATCGATTATAAAAAGTCCTATTGTTTCTTAGAAGCTTGTAAAATAACAGTATGAAAAAAAGTGTGTAAATAGAACAATAGAATACTGCTAACTTCTTTATTTAAAAATGTATGACTCTGAAATTAATATATATATAAGTAAGATTGTGGCAAATACAACATTTTCCGACCAAAAGGTCATTTTATGCCAAAATGTCAGTTAGAACCTTTTCAAAGTAGGGTAACGATTTGTATATGTATTCCTAGAATAATAGAAAATCTTAAAAAACGAACTTATGGCTTTAAGACTTTCATTTGTTATGTTATTTCAAAAAATATTAAGGGAGGTATTTTAAGCTCTGTCTATTGGCGGCACATAGTCTAGGAACGCCACCGGGGGGACGTAAACAGAAAGATTAAGAAACACTGCAATATAATACGTTCGTCATCAGCCATAACAACTTTGCCCAGAGCAAAAAGTAGCATTAGGAGAGGCATTACTGATCAGCTTAACACCTCAGTCATTTAACAACATCAGTCAGATGCGGTCGCAGTACACTGCAACAACTTGACAACAACATAACCGAGTTTACATAAGACAATAGAAAGTTTGCAAAATCACGTTATTGCAGTAATACTATCCGACAGTGATACGTAAATTAAATAATAATATTCTTAATAAGTATAATATAATAGTGTTAATTCAGTGATATAAACATTCGTTTTGTATTATATTTATTCGAAACAGTGTCGCTGAGTGTCTTGAAAGAGAAAGTGTCAAATTGAACTAGCCGAGCTCTGTGTATTAATTATTATGACTAAGGTAACAATTTTGTAATTTTATTTCCCGCTTCTCGTTATTTATTCAGTAATTGTTTGTTCCGGTGTAATATTGTTTGAAAATAGTTTGACATCCTGTGGAATATTTTAATGAACCTTCGAAAGTTTGAAAGCTACGTTTGTACATTTATCGAAACTTTAATTAAATTTAGTACATATCGACTGTGGAAAGGAAAAGGGACGTAACCCACACATAGCAAATTTTACAGGAGGCACAAAAAACGTTTTTTTATGATTTTGGGCCAAAGGCAAAATATGCAATATACGCAAACTTTTAGTGCGTAAAACTGATAAACTGGTTTATAATTGACTTTATTTGATATTAATTAAATATTTAAAAAAAAAAAAAAACTTTTTTTCAGTCTTTTTTCTTGATCGCAATTTCCACATGCCCTTCTTTTTTAAACTTAAAAGCTAAATTAAGATACTTATTTGGCATTTTCGGCTTACATCCTTTTGATAGAATGTGTATTAAATTGTATATATTGTGATTATCGAAAAAAAGCTGTTTTGAAAAAACTGTGGACCACGTCCATTTTGTTTTCCATAGTGGATAGTCGATATGCAATTAGTATATATATATATATATATATATATTTTTAACCATGTCCACTCCCAATGTGGAGCATATGGACTCCTAATGGAGTTTATCTCAACAGAAGTGTTTCTACGAGAACTGCTTGTTACTCAGTTGCTCAACCTCTCTTTTTCCAAAGAGAGTAGGGATAGAAGGATAGAGCTAGGACAGGACTAGTGGTAAGCTAATCGCTCTCGATACGCCCCGTACATAGCATATGATGGGTGGGAGAGGGGAATTCAAAACATCACATACATCCATGCCTTCGAACAGAAATTCATAAATCGAATGAAAAATCAATTTATAAAACTGTCCGTACCGGGATTTGAACCCGTGCCCTCCGTAACCGAAGCCAACAATGCTGACCACTCGGCCACAAAGGCGGCGAATTATATTTTATGAATCTAAATTCATACTAAGTCGGATACGTAGTAGAGTGGTCAACGCAACGGTGGGTTGCCAATACGTTAACAATGGGCTCGCTTAATCTCAAATGTTCTGTTAAATGAGTGAATTTTTTTATCACTCCTATGCAATTATATGGAATACTTAAATAAGCAATCGATTATTACTTAATACAATTATAATGTGAAACGATATGCTATTTACCGTAAACTTATAAATTTAAATGGCTGAAAAAGTACTACTGTATATATTGAAGCTGTCGTAGATAATATATAAATCAGAAATTGCACGTATACACTAATTAAATCTGAGAATATTGTTCTCTTTTAAATTAACAACGAGCTCGCACGAGCCCACCATTGGGTCAACGTCGCTGGCTTCCGTGACAGATTTCAAGGGTTCAAGTTCCAATAAAAACAGCATTCGTTTATAAATCTATTTATTGATTTCTGTTCAAAAGCACGGGTGTTTTTATTGTCTAAAAATTCACTTACGCCCTTCCAAAACTAAAAAAAGCAACGCGGCAAAGCGAGAGCGATTGGTTTACTCGATAATCACTAGTCTTGTCCTAGCCCCCATTCTTCTATCATTACTCTATTCGAAAAAGAGACGCTAAGCAGCAAAAACTTTTGAGAGGCCACATGTAGGTTAAAACAGAAAAGCAGGTCGAAGTTGGTCAAAAGTCCTGTCTGCTCGAAAATAATTTAAAGTAAAGTAAAATCAACACATAATTTTGGCCACTTAGGGGTGTGGTAAGCACTTTTTTTAAACCATGTCCGCTCCCAATGTGGAGCGGACGAAATGGAGGTATCTTAACAGAAGTTTTTTTCTACGATGACTGTTTGTTAGTCGCTCAGCTTGCTAGTAGGACAAGAAAGATAAGGCTAGAACAGGACTTGTGGTGAACTAATCGCTATTGCTACACACAGTTATTAAAGATCAGAAGGACGAGAGGAGAGGAAATAATGTTAATTGACATCACAAACACCCAGTCTTCTATTACAACTTTGAATTGAATTATTCTCAAATTCACTGTGATTTTACCGGGAATCGAACACAGACCAGCGTGATCGGTAGAGCAAGCTCTTATCAACTGGGCCACAGCAGGCGACAACCACTTACTCGTATTGTATTGATCTGATTACGTGTTGTGTCTTATGATATTTAACGAATTATAAAATTGTGCAGCACGATAAAAATCCGGTCTCGAATGAAATCCAGATGGAGTCCGGTATAAGCTCTTAAAATTCAGTCAACACCAGATTTATCCAGTCAGGTGGTAATCCTAGCCACAAGGTATTCATTGGGAAGAGACATGGATAAAAAAATACATTTTTCATCTATGTATTACATGAAAATAAAATCGGGAAATAAGTCGTGTAAATCGAAGCAGAAAATTACGTCGCAGTGATTCGATTTTTTTTTTTTTAACAATGCCCGCTCCCAATGTGGAGCATATGGACTCCTAATGGAGTTTATCTCAACAGATGTTTTTCTACGAGAACTGCTTGTTACTCAGTTGCTCAACCTCTCTTTTTCCAAAGAGAGTAGGGAATAGAAGGAAAGGGCTAGGACAGGACTAGTGGTTAGCTAATCGCTCTCGATACGCCCCGTTCATAGGATAGGATGGGTGGGAGGGGGGAATTTAAGACATCACATACATCCATGCCTTCGAACAGAAATTCATAAATCGATTGAAAAATCAATTCATAAAACTGTCCGTACCGATTCGATGTTTGCCGGAATAAAATCTTAATTGTTTAATTTATTTGCTATGACTGATGAACAATACCTAATTATTTTTTTAATTTGGTATTGCCCAGTCATAATTATTGATTTAACATATGCAATTACCGAGTCTTCTGATAAGGAGAGTATACTAATGTACTTTCAGTCGATAGTCCAATACCAAGAATTTTGTTTACTTTCGAATCTGATTCATCAATTTCATAACTTTCCACATCGGGTGATATGTTTGTACTCGTTAAAATCGCAAGCC
This sequence comes from Himalopsyche anomala, assembly GCA_031772345.1. Classification (NCBI taxonomy): domain Eukaryota; kingdom Metazoa; phylum Arthropoda; class Insecta; order Trichoptera; family Rhyacophilidae; genus Himalopsyche; species Himalopsyche anomala. Next base: position 22,774,683 of record CM062834.1, on the reverse strand, counting down.
GATATTTATTTTTATTTATTTATTGTTTTAAATCAAAATTACAGTATATACGGCATTACAGGTGATGACAATTCACTATTCACTTGACAAATATAATTAAAATAAAAAAAAACAGTATAAAAAACAACCTAACGTAACACTTTACAAATATTGTGACTGAAAATATCCACTTCTCTAAGCCAGAGTTTCCCAAACTATGTTCCATAGAACCTAAATAGGTGTTCCGCGAACAGCCACATAACCAGGCGAGGTTCGTAGATCAAATATGGGGGGTGCTGCGGTAGATTAAAAATAATAAAAAAAAATACATTTGGATTGTATTTTAGTATCGAAAACTGCTCAAAGTGTACGTGCGTCATTCTCTGATATCATAACCGCCGTGTAAGATATCAATTTATGTACATATTTACAGTGGCGGATTATCATATAAGCGTAAGAGGCGCGCGCTTGCGGCCTCCGAATCTTAGGGGCCTCAAAAACTGCTTTTATAATATAACCCATATACTTTTCGTTCAGATTTTAAATATTTTACTTGGAATTTTCTGACGATTTTATGTTTTCCGAAAAACAGAGCCACCAAATTTTATTGCGCCTAGAGCCTCCCATGTGCTTAATCCGCCACAGCATATTTACATAGTATTACATTTTATTCAATTTGCCTGGGGGTGCTGCAGTTCCGCAGTGCGTATGGACGAGCCGCCACTGCACATAACTTAAAACCACTCATTTTTAATGTTTTCCAAAAACTATCAATTATGATTCTTTGGTTTGGAATGCATTTTCCGTTACAGCAAAACCAACATGCAACCATTTTAAAGCTAGAGTCAGAGACGTCTTTTTTTTAACACAACTTCACAGCCCTGGTTGATATACCTTGATTAGTAAGCCATATTTTTCACATTGGGAACGGACATGGAATGGAATAAAAGGTTTAAAAGAAGGGAGTTCCCCCACCTTATCAAAAACAACATTTTTGCTTGAAATTTAAAAATCATTATTTTCCTCCGATAATTAAGTCGCCTGTTGTGGCCCAGTTGGTTAGAGCTTGCTCTACCGATCACACAAGTCTTGGTTCGATTCCCGGTCATCAGATCACAGTGAATTTGAGAATAATTCAATTCAAAGTTGTGATTGAAGACTTGGTGTTTGTGATATCAATTCACATCATTTCGTCTCCTCCCATCCATATAGCAATAGCAATTAGCCAACCACTCGTCATGTTCTAGCCTTATCCTTCTTTCCCTACTACTCACTTTGAAAAAAGTGACATTGAGCGACTGAGTAACAAACAGTTCTCGTAGAAAAAAAACTTCTGTTGAGATAACTTCATTAGGAGGCCATATGCTCCACATTGGGAGCGGAAAAGGATTTTAAAAAAATGGATATATCGCTATTTGTAACTAGACGCCTCGACTAAAGATATATTCAATCGCATTGGATCGTGCAAAAATAAACCGTTCAAATTGGGCTTAAGTGTATTTTGTTATGAAATATTTTTAAGGTTTGCCTTATACGTTAAAAGCGGCATAAAAGAAAGCTTTATTTATATTATTGCAAACACAACAAAACCGGTCTTGCATGGCATACAGAATTAATTATGGTTAAGCCCCATGTTTTTTGAATGCACAAAAGAAATTTATGTATCATCCATTCACTTTTGCAAACATTTTAAAAATAAACTATACAATAAGTTTCAGACTATGCAATTAAAATCTGCATTGTCTGAAACTAAACGAATTATACTTTATGACAAACATGGTAAAACTTTCCTACTTGTGGGTCAAATAATAAAGGGCCGTATCAAAGAAACAGAGAAAACAAATTTAACACAACATAGAACTTTTTTTTTATATTTTCCACATATAGGTCAGTGACTAGCAACATTTACGAAAAGTCTGTTCATGGTAGAGATCAATGCCAGATTTAGTAATCCTATGCGTAGTTACGGCATTGCTCGCTGTAACTTATTAATAATTTATTATGATAAAATAATTCCTTGACACAAATTTTCGGCGATATGAGAAGCGAATTGCATAATACGAACCAAAGGAATCCTGTTAATAATAATTAGAAAGATATTAGGCGGGTTGTGTGCCTTTGTGGCAGGGTTACCACAATGGCTTGTCGGTTTTTAACAACCGGTTTTTTTGTAAAAATTTGCGAAATTCAAAAATAAAAACTTGTAATGTGTAGTTCAATAGATGGTTTACATCAATGTGTGCGTAGGAAATATGGTGTTTAGGATTATTTTCAAAATATTTTTAACGTGCATTTTCAATTTTTCATGAGTACATTCCTTAGACCAGTGGTTCTTAACTGGTGTACCGCGTGTGCACCAGTGCACCGTGAAAAACTTGGTAAAAATGAAAAAATCCGCAATAGTAAAAACCGAAAAATCCGCAAAATAGTGAAAACCAAAAAAGTTGTGTCCACCTATTTTTTTCGATCTCTTAATTCTAGTGCACCGTCCCTTTTTCCCCTGATCAAAAGGGCACTGTGTCCTCGAAAAGGTTAAGAACCACTGCCTTAGAACCTATACGATCTAATCTATTATCCAACAAAATAGTATTTTCTATTTTGCGATATTTTTAAAATATGACAAGATAATTTAAGATTTCGACTGAAGTTGCTTGGTGGAATTTCAATATTAAATTTGAATGATTCAAATTCTGTACATTCACACAAGTTTTGTCACTAACGACCCGGGTTTCGCGTTTGGGCATCTTCAGGTGTTCTAGTGCACGGATGAACTTGAACTGACGCTTAGAAAATTAATGTTTCGTGTTTATATAAGAAATAAATGTATCATTGAGCTTAAAGCCATTGCTGGTGAAAAATATTAGCCCATGGGAATGCCCACATATTTGAATGGTGAGTAGTTTTAAGAATTATATTTTTTTTTGTCGGAAAAGGTTTTATGATTATATTTATATATTTTCTTATATATTTTCTTATTCATTTAAAATCGGAAGGCTGTTCAATTGTGCTCTGTTTATTTCCAAAAATTCCTGGAAAAAAAGCTTATGATCGTCCCTATTTGGGTGTAACATTTTTATCCCTTGTTACGTTCAAATATTACCGAGTCTTGGTATCCCTGTATTGTTATAAAGACAATACCGGGATTAGAGAATTGACTAATTTAAAATTGTTATTAATATTCTATTAAGCACAACTTTTGTCTACAATGTTCTTTTAATATTGCGATGTGAAGAAAGTATAAGGCTTAATCTCGAAATTCTAATGTTGAATCGTATTATTGTATATTAAAATCTATGAAAATAACGGCTATCGCTGTTTAATAGCGGCAACCCTAAAAGTGGGCTCCCTTCTGTGGGCGGCTTTAAACGTAGCAGGTAGGCGGGCCTTTGGGGCAAAATGGACTATCTTACTCCCTCGAGATCTTTAACTACATCTGCCGACTAAAACCGCCCAACTTTACGACAACTTAGTTACTCGAATATATCAAGCCGGTCGACTTGCTGGGGAGACCGCCAATTGCATTATAATTATTCTGGGAGCAACTTCTAACTTTTGTTTTCTGATGGATAGCCGAGCAAAGACTTCACATCTCACGAGATATTGTGTCACAACTATTTTTCAGTGGTCAAACTAGAGCTAAAAGATTATTTAATGTTTACATTGTGATCTTTTAAATACGTTTAAAGTTTTTACGTCAAAGTTTCTAAACACTGACGTTTGAAGTAAGTTTCATGTGGCAATTACAAAAACTTTATTTTTTTATTTTTTACCATGTCCGCTCCCAATGTGGAGCATATGGACTCTTAATGGAGTTTATCTCAACAGAAGTGTTTCTACGAGAACTGATTGTTACTCAGTTGCTCAACCTCTCTTTTTTCCAAAGAGAGTAGGAATAGAAGGATAGGATTAGTGGTAAGCTAATCGCTCTCGATACGCCCCGTTCATAGGATAGGATGTGAGGGGGGAATTCAAGACATCACATACATCCATGCCTTCGAACAGAAATTCATAAATCGATTGAAAAATCAATTTATAAAACTGTCTGTACTGGGATTCGAACCCGTGACCTCTGCAACCGAAGCCAACGACGTTGATGTAGAAAGGATGTAGAAAGTATCCCATGCATTACAAACTTTACAGGAGACATATAAAACGATTTTTGATCATTTTAGGTCCAAGATAAGTTATGAAATATACACAACCTTGAAGTGAACGGAAACTGGCTTTTAATTGACTGAATAATTTTATTTAAGTGTCTTTTCCTGATTGCATTTTTCACAGGGCCTTTTTTTACTAATTTAGTATTTCCAGCTTACATACTTTTGATAAAACGTGTATGAAGTTTGTAAACATTGTGATTATTGAAAAAAAACTTTTGGCTACGTGCTTTTGCCTTTCCAAAGTCGATATGCAAAAAATAGTTAAACCAGTTAAAGCATGTGTAATGTAATGATTAACAACAATCATATCGACCTTGGAAAGGAAAAAAGACGTAACCCCCAGTTTTTCTAAAATAGCTTTTTTTTGTGATAATCACAATGTATACAACTTAATACGCATTCTCACAAAAGGATGTAAGCTGAAAATGCCGAATAAGGATCTAAATTTAGTTTTTCAATTTAAAAAAAGAAGGGACTGTGAAAATTGCAACCAGCAATAGGGACGTTAAAAACACTTTATTCAATTATTATAAGGCTAAATCAATAAAAAAAACCAGATTATCAGTCACCGTGTTCTTTAAAGTTGTGTATATTTCATACTTTGTCTCGAGTACAAAATCATCAGAAAACGTTTTTTGTCTCATGTAAAATTTGTTATGTATAGGTTACGTCTTTTTTTCTTTCAATAGTCGATGTATTATATTTCAATATCAATGTTATATGCATATTTGCTGATAGTTTTTATTCGATCGCATTCTCGGTTTGTATAAAAAAGGTTTTAACCTGATCTGTGCCGTGCGGTATTAATATGGACGTGCATGGAGGGCCGTGATTTTCTTTCAAAAAATAAAACCTAATAAATATGTACTTTTTGGACATATAATAATAGTACATCACAAACACTTACCATATAAATACACGATAGATCATTTCCGTCATCATTTATCCAAAAACGTTTCAAAAACGGAAATTACCGCCAAGGAATTATAGTCCTGTTAGCAACAAATTTGAACACAACAAAAAAGCTTTTTTTAAAATCGATGTATTATAGATTACAAAACAATATCTTTGAAATTTAAGTATCACACTATGATTCCAAGAGATGTCACTATATGCATGATATTTTTAAATTATTAAATACGTTTCTTGTGGCCTTTAAACCGCGTGTAAACACACATTTTGTATGGTCGGCCCTACGAGTACGAAATTGTATGGTGTGTTTGCACGTCCGTGGCAGAGAACCGGTTAAGTAGTGTGGTGTTTACATCTTTTAAAAAAATCGGTAATCCCTGCATCTAAATTTTCCAGACATCCTCGAAAAGAAACGCAAAAACTTGATGTATATTCAGGCCAAGCTCTTGTTGAGGATAAATGCCTACTCAAAAAACCCTAAAAACATATTTTCCCAAACAAATAATAACGATATTACTCACAGTAACGTATTCCGTTCATTTATTCAGAAAGATTCTCGCTTCCCTTTATGCAAAACAACATCTGCGTGATCGAAAGCAGAAATGGCGGGGCATGCAAAAAAATGATAATCATAAATCAAATTTATTTCTATGCCGATGAAAAGGAATGACTTTCGATCTCTGTCACTGTGTCCCAGGGAACCCACAAATCTCTTGTATATATATAATATATATATGTATCCATGTAAAAACATATAATGTATATTTATATTATATACAACCACTATAATTTCAGGGTCGCTAAAAAATCTTTTGACCTTTTCCCCTACGGATAACTTATTGACAAAGATTTTTATTGAGTAGCTGCAATTTACAAATCTCTGTATTGAAGACACAAGTGTATGAACATTTTAAGATTACAGTTCTTTAAGTGTATTTTTTATTTTATTTGATGACAGTTGAATTGAGCGGCTCAAAAGACAAACGGTCCAAGATTAATTAACCCTTTGAGTGGTGAGTTAATTTTTACTAAATGAGGTTTTTTGTTATATTTAGTAGTACTGCCGCACACAAAAATATAAAAAGCTTTTTTTTTGGTTACGGACCAATCTGGGAAGAATATTAGTTATTATTTCAAGAAGAAAATATTTTTTTTAAATTATAAACTCATAGTTAAAAATGTAAAGTAAACTAGTTCTTAATTACTTTTGAATATTTTTCTAGAAGCTATTATTTCGCTATTGCGTCAAGATATTTTTTAGTCTCATTTGTCTACATGTGTCGCTAGACGTCGATTCCGAAAGGAATCGATCAGAAATATAATTTAACGCTCAATATTATATGGCTACCGATTTGTTTACAAATGTTACCCTTTTTTATAAAAACTTTTCTTAAAATAAATAATGTGGCTTCTCCGCCCGGCGTACGGCGATATTCATCAAAGGGTTAAATACAGAGTTTTGAGTAAATTTAATTTTAAGAAAGTTTAATTCAAGTTTTAGGTTTCTACTGAAGGTGCTTAGTGGAATTTCAATACTAAATTTGAATCGTTTATTCCCATGGGTTAATCCATTACACCGGCAATAACTTTTAATTTAATGAGTTAACATTTATTTACTGTATAAACACGATACATTCATTTACCAAACGTCAGTTCAAGTTCATCCGTGCGTTTGAACGCCTGAAGATGCATGAAAGGCTAAACCCAGGTCGTTAGTGTCAAAACTTGTGTGAATGTATTAAACGTAATTTTAACGATTCAAATTTAAGTTAGCTTGTTTTACTGATTCGAATCAAACATCATTTTCATAAATATAAAAAGCTATATATATTGTCGATTCTTATGACGCAGTGATTAGCGTTAAAAAGAAAGTGATATCTGCCACTTTCTTTTTAAAAGAGACTTTAGGACATTACATACATCCTTGCCTTTGAATAGAAATTCATAAATCAATTAAAAAATCAATCTATTAAAAACTGTCGGTACTGGAATTCTAACTCGTTATTTCCTAATTCTAAGCCATCGACGTTGATCACTCCACCACGCAGCCGACATTGTATACATCAGTGTTTCTCAACCTTTTTCATGCCACGGACCCCTTAATCTGAAAACAATTATCTGCGGACCCCCGAATTTTTTTTATTTCACATGTTCATATTTTATCACAAATAATGTTGAAAGAATGAATATTCGCAAAAATATGCGGAACCCCGGTTGGGAAACACTGGTATACATGACACTCAGAAATTAGCAGTGTATTAATGTTAATTGCTGTTAGACCATAATGATATTTTACAACAAGATTATTTTTATCGTGAACACGTTTTTACCAAAAGTCACTTTGCCAAATAAATATAACGTGTCTTTATTATTTCAATTATTTATTGAATAAAAAAACATATTTTTATTCAGTGGCAGCCCTACATTTGCATCTGTTTGCGTATGACATAAAATATCTTTCGGCACGTCACTGTTGCACAATGGTTGATTCTATGAAGTCCAAAAGAAGAATTGTGGTCATTTTTTATGATATTTAAAATTCTAAGTGATTTTCTATCGAATGCAATGTGAACAGTCACTATAATAGTTAGATTTGATTTAATCTTTTGTGTAAATTTGTTTCCATATAAGCTTTGTCAGCTCCATTGAATATTAATTATAAATATTTTTTGGTACGCACTTCAATACATCAAAAGGACAATCTGAACAAAATATTGTATAGATCAGGTTTTCCCAAACTATGTTCCAACAGAGTAGGTGTTCCGAAAAAATTGGAATGGTTTTATACGCTGCAACACAGTTTAAAAAAAAAAATCAGCTAAGTGTTCCGTTATATATTCTGGACTTGCGAAGTGTTTCATTCCAGAAAATGTTTGGGGAACCCTGGTATAGATAACTTTTCCGGTTCTAAGCTCAAGAAATGCGACCCCAATACCCACATTTTCTTAAATATCTATTTTAATATGGGTGATACAATGTTTATAATTAAGGTATTCTTATATCATAGTTTTTTGGACCTTTTGTAGTTTATATAAATACGATAATGCGATAACGAGATAAGCACCCGCTTATCAGCGATCGTTCGTAAGATAACTGGGCTGAACGCCGCTGAACGAATCAGTAGCAAATTAATATTTGCATTGGAATGACGTCTTTTTTACGCGCAACTTAAAATATGATTATTTATTAAAAAAACACGGATTTTTATAAAAAAAATGTATGAGGAATGATGCAAAGAGATATTTTAAAGCCCTTAGACTATTTTTTTTTTGAAATTCATAAGAATAAGGCCAATAATGACGGGTTACTATTTTGAATAATTTAAATATATTAATATTGTTTTTTACGGACGTACAATTGTTATTATTTGATTTTGTCAAAATATGCATGTAAGCACGACAAAGAATTATGATACTGATTGATGGAGAAAACAGTATAAATGTACATTTACAAGCGGCTAATAAAAACAATATATTTTTATTTTCAAGGGGTTATTATTTTTTATTTGTCGCCTGCTGTATGTAGCCCAGTTGGTTAGCGCTTGCTCTACCGATCACGCAGGTCTGAGTTCAATTCCCGGTCAGATCACAGTGAATTTGAGAAGTATTCAATTCAAAGTTGCGATCAAAGACTGGGTGCTTATGATGTCAATTCACATTATCACATCACATCTTCTCTTTCCAAAATGGGAGGCAACGAGGGAATGATAGAAAAACAAACAAACAATAATGCTATCTTGCCTCCCATTTTCATTTGATTTTTATTATAATATAACAGTAAAATTAAAATCATTTGTACTTAAGCAAGCATTTGCAAAATTAATTGTCTGAGGATGCCTCTGAAAGAGGCGAAACACGAGTCACAATTTGTAGCACAATATAATAAATAAATTTTGCTTAAAATTAGTAAAATAATGACTTGCTCATCATAAAAAGTGCATTTTTTCTTTTCAATTTTAAAATATTATCGGTCAAATATTCAAACCCTAGTATCTCAAAACATGGTAAAGTGCAAATAGAACCTTTTCAAAGTAAGGTAACAAAATTTGCTTAATATTAAATATATTTTTAAAAAATAGTGTCTATAATAGAACAGTCATCGATAATTATCACATTATATCTTTCGTAGTGTTTTAAGTGGCATTTGGTTTTAATCGAGTACAGCTGTGTGTCCCACCCAGACAGTCCGCATTAAGTTGAATGTAGACGCTTGCATTCTGACGGTACTGCTTTACAGTTGCGAATCATGGCACCTGACGAATACTCAGAAAAACCGTATACTGAGCTTCGAGAACAGATGCTTGCGTCGGATAATGGGGGTGAGGTGGTTTGACAGCGTCCCGTCACGTCAGTGGTTATGGAGAGACGTTGGAACTGGCTGGGTCACGTGCTTCGGATGCCTCCGGAAAGCCTCAATCGTGCCTGCCTTTTCTTTCGACCGGTGGGATTCCGGCGTCTCGGACGTCCGTCGGGTTACTATCCATAGGATGTACTCGGCGGAACTGAGGGATGCTGGCATGTCATGGGAGGAAGCAAAGCAATTGGCGGGAGACAGGGAAACATGGAAGTGCCAAACATGGCCAAAGAAGAAGAAGTGTTTTAAATTCACGTTTGGCTTAGCTATCCCTTTGTTCATTCATCCATTTTACTTTCCTACTAACAAAACAGTTCTGGTAACTAACTGACTTAGGCGGATTTGTTTTAAGAGGGTTATTTTGTTTTTTAATTTACATTACAGAAAACTATTTCCAGCAGTGTTATTTTAATTGAAAAAAATACATTTCCGAATAATGAAATTAAATCCACCCTATTTTATTGTTGTGCTCGATTTTTGATTATTGTTTATTTTAACTTAATCGATTTTCATTCCGCCTCGTCCAAAGAAAAACAAAAATTGTTTTTTGATTCATCCGAAACAAAAATAAAACTTTCAGTATAACTTTTGCAAAAATAAATTTATTGTGAACGCTCGGTAATAATTTGTTATCTGCGTTCATGAAATAAATCTTTTACTTGAAACAATTCTCCAAAGAAAACAACGAATTATTTTGTATTATATTTAATAAAGACGAAGCATGATTTGTTCGTATAAATAATAAAAAAATGTACTTTGAAGTCTGAATAACAATAAAAAGTTTACTGAATCATGTACGTCAGACATGTACAACCTTAACCTTCTTGCGGGCCGCATAAAACAAATTATCATGGGTTCGGTACGCAAATAAAAATGTAATTTAAGGTAGGCTCAATCCTCTTTTAAACGGGGCATACTTTAAAGACGTGTAAAACAGCCGTGCGAAAATACCGTTCCAAAATATTATTTTAACACCTCCATGCCCATGATGCAATCGTAAATAGTTGAGCCATTAAATCATTCAATATTTCTCTTAATATTGTCAATATGTATTTATCATCATTAAGTATTTATCATCACACCGAAAATCGACGTGCAGCAAAAGCAATTTGCTTTCCACCAATTATTTCGTCTCATCGTTAGAAGAGGTTGATTGACTGAGTAACGTTATTGTAGAAAAAGCTATGTTGAGACAACTCCGTCAGCAGTAAATATCAGGGATGGGGAACCTTTACATTCCTAATACAAAATTCATTTATTTGATTCATTATAAGACCGCAGTAAAGAAAACGTTTACACTCCGTTCCCCTTTTTTTCGACTGTCGAACATATATATAATGGGCTAATTACGCTCTTTTTCCAAACGCTTGCGTATAATTTTTTGATCAAAGTGAATATTTTGATGAAGTCAAAAGGCCGCAGCATCCCCTCCTCTATATTATTCATATTTGGAGTGGGATAGTTACAAAAAATCAGTGGCAATTAGTGATGTGTTTTCTTGAGAAACAATAAAATGGCAAGAAAAAAGGTGCCGGAACGACGTCCTACCGCATTACATTAAAAGAAAAACTCTGAGTATTATAGTATTATGGTTTGCGAGTATATATAGCTAAATTAATCGAACTGTCAACGTAAGCCGAAATAGTTATCAACCATATTGTATAAAACAGTGCTTCCCAACCTGAGGTTCACTTACCCCTGGGGGTCCACTGGTTTTTCTCGGGGGTCCGCGAAAATTTTCATTCTTTCAACATTCTTTGTGATAAAATATGAGAAAGAAAAGAAAATCGGGGCTCCGCAGATGATTTTTTCAGATTTAGGGGTCCATGGCATGAAAAAAGTTGGGAAGCACTGGTATAGAATAATATTTATATTGTTATTTTTTCACCTTAAAAGAAACTTAATCACTTTCATTTAGTGATTCGCTTCATTAATCTACAAGCAGAATTGCTTCCAAGCCATACAATTAACAGATCAGTTGAGAAATAATAACTATGTCTGTAGAAGTGATTCTAGTTTCTTCAGTTTCTGCTAACCACACTTTGTAGTTATACTACAAGTATGTCAATATCGGAAATTGAAACCGAGCTATGAAAATTGATTGGTTACCCACACAATCTATTGTACGGCACTTGTGCTATGATAATTTCAACAGAAAATTGAAATCAAAATATAATAAAATGAGCCTTTGAGAAGTGAAGTGACCCGAATATTAAAATGGTTAAACTTTTCTATTTGACTTTCAGGTACAATCACGTTTTTACCTGGCGTTTTGGTGCATAGTTTCTCAACCTTTTAAGGCCGAGACCCCTTTTGAGTGTCACATTTTCCATGGCCTCTATACCCGTACAAAAAAGGTTTTTCGAGACTCGCAGATTGAAAGATTACAAAATATTTTTTAATTTTTTAAACATTTTGTTCGTTCGCAGATTTTAAAATTTTACCCAGGAATTTACGGAATTCCCGAAATGGAGAGACGTGAGACCTTTTTTTAGTTCTCTCAATCTGGGAGTTTATGGATTTGCCCGTAGCCCCCCAAAACTATACTAGGCTTCCCTGTGGTCCCCGGTTGAGAAACCGTGTTTTGGTGGATTGCATATTTTAAATTTAGGGAGAAAACAATATTACAGTATGTATTTAGTTAGCTCACTTCACTTTAACTATACTTAAAGACATGCAAAATATTATAAAGCATCTACCTCATTTTTTTCTAAGATACCATTTGGCTCACTTTACCTCTCAGGGGCTCGTTTATTTATTCGCTTTATTCAGTAAAATCAAGTAAAATCGCTACCGAACCACACAATCAACAGATCGGTTGAGAAATAATAACTATATCTGGAAGAGTATTTTTAGTAGGGTTCCCACTAGGGCTTCCATTACCGGTTAACCAATGAAAATTGACCTTCGGTAACTACCGGTAATTACCAAAAATTATTTTATCGTTAATTAAGGACAGATTCAGGCATATTATAACAAAAGATTATTGGAAAGATGCATTCGGAATGTGGAATTTGTTTTTCAATTCTAGAAACATTGAAATACCTATTGTCATCGTAACTGGTCATATAGAGCATGGTTTCTCAACGGTGGGCCCCCCAGGGGGCCACAGCGTGTTCCAAGGGGGCCACAGAGATTTATTTTTGTTTTGGGGAGCCACAACACATTTCAGGGGGGCCACGGGCAAATTGAGGATTTCAAATTTCTCGGTGAGCTAAAAAAAAAAAAAGGTGTTCTTGGAGATATTTTGGGAAAAAGTATACCAAATCGGAGATTTCAAATTTCTCGGTGAGCTGAAAAAAAAAGAAGGTAGGGGGCCACAGAAAAATAAAGACACTCAAAAGGGGCCACGCTCCCAAAAAGGTTGAGAAACACTGATATAGAGTATTGTTCTACAGATATAATGACATGCCAAACAACAATAGTATTGAATCAGAACGATCGCTTTCATCGAGTCAAATATTCACAAAACTCAGGATATGTATTAACACCTCCATGCCCATGATGCAATCGTAAATAGTTGAGGCATTAAATCATTCAATATTTCTCTTAATATTGTCAATAAGTATTTATCATTTTAGGTATTCTAACGTATATACATTTTTAAAATTATTTTTTAGCTTCTAACTTAGGTTTAAATACTGTCAATAAACAGTGAAACTAAGATGCTATCATGGCAGGGAACGTGATTTTTTAGGATGGCATGTTACGGGTTAATGATGAAAGAATTATTTTCTTTTATGAAAGCGTATTTAAATTCCTAAAAATGTATTGTTATTTTATGAAATTTTCTAAAGTATGTAATTAATAAAATAAATACATCAATAAGTTAAAAGGCATTTTTTTTAAAAAGCTCGACGTGAGCTATACCAGTGGTCGGCAAACTCATTAGGCAACTGACCCAAATACCATCTATACAACGATTGCAATTTCTTTTAAGAGCCATTTTTTTAAAACTTAAACCATATAAGTAGGTACATTCTTATAAACTTGATAAGAGTACTCCTAAGTTGTCTTTTGCTTAAATGGACCTCAATCTGATTGAGGTACGTTCTCTGAGATCAACGTTTATGTTTTAAGACCGAAAACTGACTTCTGTACATGAGTCACGAAGTTTCAATCGTACTGTATGTGGTATTTTGTGAAAGAGCCACACTCAAGGGCCCAAGGAGCTGCAGTTTGCCGACCACTGGGCTATACCAATAATATATGGAAACGAGTGCTTATTTAATCACTTATTTCGTAAAAGGCGCATATGCATTTATGTATGCCATTATTAATTTTAGAAGTATACCTAACAGTCTACCTTTTTTCCCGGTCAATTAACGGTAAACTGACAATGGGATGAATTAATAACCGTTAACCGGCAATTGAAATTTTACGGTAAATTGCAAACCCTAGTTCCCGCTAACCAAACTTTGTGGTAATAATGCAAGTGTGTCGATGTCAGAGACCAACGCCAAAGTATGGAAATTAATTAGGTATCCACACGATATATTAAACGGCATTTGCGCTGTAATTATTTTACAGTAATTTTAAAGTAATTCAAAATATAAAATATAATATGTATATCCTTATCCTGTTAGCCACGAATCATGTTCAACAAACATTGATTAATATTTTGTATTTTAAAAAACACAGTTAAGTACCGTGTGGGATTTGCGTTTTTCGACAATGTTTAATCCCTGCAGCTTTTTTCAATTCAAGCTAATTTCAATCCTCGATTAAGCTTAGTTATTTTCCACAATACACTAATTAAGGTAAACTAAGTCATTAAAAAGGGTTCCGTGATTCTTCCGAACACGAATTTTCTAGTCGAGAAAATTCCGTACACCGATTTTTCCCAACAAGAATTTTCCACACATTCATTATTTAAACTTTTGCTTACTACTTATCTGAAAATTATTTTAAGCCCGCGACATAAGACATTAAATTTTGATTAAAATAATTTGTTTAGTGTGCGGAAGATTCGTGTACGGAATATTCTCATGCGGATAATGTACGGGAAATTGTTTGTTATACTTTTGTTTGGAAAAATCCGTACACCTATTAAAAAATATCTTAAAACATTGTATTTTATCCAAAGAAGCGAATATAAACAAACCAAAGTATTTTTACCAAACTAGGATGTGTTTTTCCTGTTGATTTTTTAACATTTTATTTGTATTGAGCTAAGTATCACGTATTCATTTTATAATATTTATTTATAAATTCCTATCATATTTCCACTATTATTACCAATTGTTTGTTATACCCCTTGTATTAGTTTCACCTGGTTAAGTATATATATATATAGTCCTGTATTATTGTATATCCTCTTAATTTTAATTCAAAATCGGTCCTGATCATATTGAATAAATGTGGAATTAGTCCAAAACAATGTTTTATTTTTTGAATAATAATTTGTATACTATCAACACAATCAGAAAAATAGTTTTCTTCAATAGGCATTTTTTTCAGTTCCAGGTTTGCTTACTGTTAGTCGTCGGAGTCACGTTAGCATCTTCAGCTACCACCAACAGGCCCCAGGTCACCGACGATGCCCTTGACACAGCCCTTAGCGACAAACGCTACCTGATGAGACAGCTTAAATGCGCACTTGGAGAAGGACCATGTGATCCTGTTGGACGAAGACTTAAGAGTAAGTCAAATATGGTTAAACTAATTACCTTTTCTTTCAATTGATTCGACGGTGACTTGGTGGAAGTTCATTGTTAACATACAACCAGTCACCAGTTCCAAGGGCCGTTCGATTAATCAACGGATTGCCTAGAGAAGTGGACATTTTTAGTGATGGTATTTGTTAACTGTTTGATAATTTTTTCTATTATATTTCTTGATTTTTTATGTTGAATTTGATGTACTGCGTATTTTTATATTTTTCAAGTGCATGGCGAATTGGCGTCAGTTGTTATGTCATGTACTGTAATTTTAATTTTTTAACAATAAATAAATAAATAAATAATAATGTTTGATAACTTAATTATTCTACGTGTTTTGCCTCTTTAAGAAACATCATCTCACAAAACATTTATTCGAAGCGATTCTGTCTGACGTTGATAAATTGTTGTCCTACCATCACCCGTTACTTTTAACCAGCCAGTGTTTCACGGTCGCCTTCATTAACACAAGAATGATCATAAAAGAGTGTAATTTATTCTAAGTACAATAACTGAGTAACCTTAGCAAAATCATTTAATTTTAAGAAAAACTTTAAAATAACTCCATTAGGTGGCTATATTCTCTACAATGAAGGTGGATATGGATTTAAAAATAAGTAAATATTGTAAGTTGTTTGTCTATTCATTATATTGATTGATGTTCTGACGATTATGTTCTAGAAATATTCTAGTAAATATTGTGGAATGATCTGATGGTATACATATTTTATGTAAGTTAAGATAAATGAAAAAAAATCAATTGGAAGTATGATTTTAATTTAATGGTAGAGTCGTTTTTTTAACACTAAGTCCAGTGCCTTAATGTTTGTTTTGCGCTTTTTAAGATGTTAATAGAACATACGAACACGTAATTCGTTTGTGTAAAATGTTTAACAGCAGACAATATTTTATTTTTCCAATTGTTGAAAACATTCTGGAAATAAAATATGGGACGGCTTTGCAATAGTGGTGAGCGACTTACGAGAAAGTTAAAATAAATACCAGATGAACTTTATTAAAGAGAATAGCATTCACGTCTTCCCAATCACACATCGTTATTTTGCCTAGAATATGTCTATGAGTAAATCACTTATAATATAAAATTAAATTTAATACATTTTTTATTCCAATTGTTGTGTTAGAAAACGTCTTTTGCCTTTTTGAGAAGCATCATCAGACAAAACAATGCAATGTTTACGAATAAATTAAGAATTGATTATAGTTCTTCAGTTGTAACATACAAAATAAACCTCGAGGTTTTGCCCCTTTTTACCGGGCGTAGGGAAATGTTAAGACACAAACATTTATAATATTAATTAAAAACAAATCACTTACATTAGGTACGATAAATTCTAATGAAAAATTCAATGATCTTCTTTTCTATTAATGACTTCATTTATTTCCATGATATTCATTCCTAACCCTTCATTATTTACAAGATGAACCATTTCAACATTATTATTTTTATTAAAATTGTGACCATTTTCTATCAAATGATTCGCGAACTCTGAAAACTTATTGCTTTTTAGACATTTTACGTGTTTTTATTTATTTTTACATTGAACTTTTTACCTGTCTGTTCTACGTAATCAGCTTGACAGTCTTGACAGAAAAGGCGATAGATTTCGCTCTAAGAAAATGATTCTAACCTATCTTTATTATTAAATAATTTTATTTATGATTCAAATATTTTTTTAATTTGAATACACATAATAGGAGAGATATTAATTATTGATCATTATTTAATGCCGTTGGATAATTTCAAAAAGTAATTTTTAAATAAATAATTTTTAAGTAAAAATTTTATAAGAAGGTATAGTTTTTTAATGATATTATGTCGTTTTACATAGAAGCTTCAAAATAGCATTTGGGTCGCATCTTCAGTTCTTGGAGAGTTTTCAACTCCATTCTATATCATACCTTAGAATATTATGAACTAGTGCACAGTTTTCGAACAATTTGTAACTAGTATTTGATTACAAAGTTACCGTCGGGAAAGTTATTTGACGTCTGTCGTTGAAGAGTATTATGTGTATTATCTTCTGCGCTCCGCTGCACACTTCTGACGGCTCTTCGACCAACTGAGGGTATTTAAAATCAAAAATCGATAAGTCCACATTAATCAAAAATTAACAAAACATATACATTTTAGTACGGTTAATCATTTCACATTATGTATGTATAATATATGAAGAAGTGCGGAAGATTCTTCCAAACACGAATTATCCGCATAGAATACCCCGTACACGAATTATCTGTACAAGGAAACTCAGTAAACCATTTTTATTAAATGACTCGAAGTGTCTCGAAGAACGATAAGCAATCTGGAGGTTTTAAACGTTTATTAGGATCAATTAAACTGATATTTATTATTAACTACATTCCATTGAATTTATTAACTATGCCTTTAATTTTCAATGTAAATTAAGATAAATTACACTGATATTTTTAATTAATTAGATTAGGGGTTAATAAATTATAAAAACTGTAAAACTAAATACGTTGCTATTTTTACCCTATTATAATCTAGTTCTACCAAGTAAATGCCAAGTCAATAAATAAAATAAAAAAATATTAAAATGTGTAAAAAGAAGATTTTCAGCACAACTTTTCTGCGACTATTGTCAAATTTTTCAACATGGGTCTTTTTGAAAAATCGCTTCTCAATTATCGATTTGCAATATTAAGACAATCGTCTTCTGTGAATCGTCACTGTATCTATGCGTTTAAGCTTCCAAAAACTAACATCTCCGACAATAATAATGGCCAATAAAATTTTCAAGTCTTTTGTGAAAACAGTTTATGACCTTTATAAAACGAGAAAATTTCCGTGTTAGCTATTCCACGACTCGAAGCAGGATTTGTCTTTTGTAATGGAAAACATTTAACTTTCAGCGAATGTGTAACGGCTTTCGTGGAGGCATTACACCAGGGAACTTTGAATTGTGAGTCGTGATTCCCCCATGCACAGCAACCCCACCCCCCCCCATACAAACACAGAAAAATACGCACAAACAGAATTTAAAAAGAAGCAAAGAAATCATTAAAGAAATCTCAGTTGGTGAATGAAACAAGGCACTCGAATACCGGTTTTTTGAATTTCTTTACCGGAATAACGAAAAAGTTTAATTTAAGCAAAAAAATACTTTAAGATTTCGACTGAAGGTTTATTTCAATGTTAAATTTGAATCGTTCAAATTATGTACATTTTCACAAATTTTGTCACTAACGACCCGGGTTTCCCCTTTCGGTATCTTCACGCGTTTAAGTGCACGGATGAACTTGAACTGACGCTTAGTAAATGAATGTTTCGTGTTTATATAATAAATAATTGTATCATTGAGTTTTAAGCCATTGCTGTTGAAAAGGATATCCTTTTTCACGATTCAAATTTTAAAAAATACTTGTAATTTGGAGCGCATTATCGGATGAGCAAAATTTTATCAAAAACAGTTTTCTGATATTTCATTTCAAAAACCGCCATTCGAAAATATATCATATTCATTAACGATTGATTTTTATATAAGCATAATAATAAGTCATTGAAAAAATTGTCAATCCTGGGAATTTTCAATATAAAACCCCTTGCAGATTTTTTTTTTAACCATGTCCGCTCCCAATGTGAAGCATATGGACTCCTAATGGAGTTTATCTTAACAGAAGTGTTTCTACGAGAACTGCTTGTTACTCAGTTGCTCAACCTTTCTTTTTCCAAAGAGAGTAGGGATAGAAGGATAGGACTAGGACTGGACTAGTGGTAAGCTAATCGCTCTCGATACGCCCTGTTCATAGGTTAGGATGGGTGAGAGGGGGGAAGTCAACACATCACATACATCCATGCCTTTGAACAGAAATTCATAAATCGATTGAAAAATCAATTTATAAAACTGTCCGTACCGGGATTTGAACCCGTGCCCTCCGTAGCCGAAGCCAACAACGCTGACCACTCGACCACACAGGCGGCAATAGGGTAAAATTCAATTATTTCTATTGATTCATTGTTCGATTTTGGTTAATTTTTACTACCGAAATACAGGTATTTTTGCATTTTAAAACCCGGTATTTTGATATTGAAAAAACTCCATGAATACCGGGAGCTTGGTTTAAGTAATATCGTTTCTGTCCTTAGTTGAAACCGGTTTTTAAATTCG
This sequence comes from Himalopsyche anomala, assembly GCA_031772345.1. Taxonomy (NCBI): domain Eukaryota; kingdom Metazoa; phylum Arthropoda; class Insecta; order Trichoptera; family Rhyacophilidae; genus Himalopsyche; species Himalopsyche anomala. The sequence continues at coordinate 22,755,468 of CM062834.1, read as the reverse complement.
ATAAAATGTCACCTTTTACTTACCTTTTGGCAGTAGCAATCGTATTTTTGAAGCTTCGCGCATACGTGGAAATATTATATATAATATATTATGATTGTTCAAAATATTTTTCTATGCGGTATATTTTTGAAATTATCATATTTTATACCACCGATCGAAATGAGATTTTTTCACTGAAAACATATTCATATAAAAGTTAAGTAAAAGCACAATATTCCTTTGTACTTCATTCCACTTTATTAATTAGGTCAGGACCGGTTTCGCTCATTGCGAGCATTGTCAACTGATAAGAAAAAATATAAAAACAGTGCTATTTATACAAATTTAAATTGAAATAAAAGGTGTAAGCAACTATGAACAATGAAAAGAATTTACAAATTACATTATAATTACACAAAATTAAAATACTTAACACCTACAACATACAATTAAAAAATCATCAAAGACTAATAATTATAAGTGGCAAATGATGTCAACCTAATTAATAAAGTGGAATGAAGTACAGAGGAATATTGTGTTTTTACTAATATAATGCCTTTCCACCAAGTATTGAAAGTGAGTATTGACAGTCACCTGTGTGGTCGAGTGGTCAACGCTGTTGGATTTGGCTAGAGAGGGCCCGGGTTCAAATCCCGGTACGGACAGTTTTATAAATTGATTTTTCGATCGATTTATGAATTTTTGTTCAAAGGCATGGTGTATGTGATGTCTTAAATTCCCACCTCTCACCCATCCTATCCTATGAACGGGGCGCATCGAGAGCGATTAGCTTACCACTAATCCTGTCCTAGCCCTATCCTTCTATCCCTACTCTCTTTGGAAAAAGAGAGGTTGAGCAACTGAGTAACAAGCAGTTCTGGTAGAAACACTTCTGTTGAGATAAACTCCATTAGGAATCCATATGCTCCACATTGGGAGCGGACATGGTTAAAAAAAAATTGACAGTGAACACCCTAAAAGTGATCATATACAAGTTGTTAAAATTTTGTACATTCCCACATGTTTTGTCATTAACGACGTGTTTGGGACACTTTCGGCATCTCCATAAACTAACAACCTTAAGTAGATATTTTAAATTATATATACAATAGTCCTAAATTGAATGCAGTGATAAGAAAACATTTTTTGTTACAAAAATGCTTGAGCTTCTTACAATGTCTCTTTTAAAGCGTCAAACAATTATGATCAATGCCCCTTCTTGCATATACACAACGGGTGGTGGTGGGAAACCAACTTGCTCCTTCTAAGACAAGAGATTAGCTCCGTGAAAATTTTAAAGGCTCCGCGGCCCAATCAAATATTAGTTGAATAATTATCATGGAGTGCGCGCCAACCCGGAATGAGTGCGCGGCGCTTTCAAACTGCTGTGCGGCCGCGGGCGCGCGCAGCTTATAGGGAACGTTGATTATAATATCAAAATTTAATTGAATTTATGCTGATTTGACCCAAATAATCGGCAAAGACAATTGTCGAAATAAAATAATATGTTCTTTTTGCTAAAATAGTACAATAAATGTATTTACTTGAGTTATTCAAAACTAATAATGATCGATAGTATATAAGAATCTATTTTTTGCCAATGCTTTTACAAACCAATTTATGTCACTACAGTGACAATATGCAAAAGTGAAAATTCATACAATTTTAAAACATAATAATATTTCAAATAACCAGGGCTGTGGAGTCTGAGTCGTGGAAAATGAGCGGCACGACACATTTAAAAAAAAAAAAATAATGATGTGTATTCAAACCACAATAGTCCATAGTGTTGATATTGTATGCTTTGCTGACTAAAGGTGATCTAATGGAATACATATCGACTGTGGAAAGGAAAATGAACGTAACCCTCAGTTTTTCCAAAACAGCTTTTTTTCAATAATCACAGTGTATACAACTTGACACACGTTCTATCAAATGGATGAAAGCTGAAAATGCCAAATTATTATCTAAATTTAGCTTTGAGGTTTGTAAAAAGAAAGGCTTGTGAAAGTTGCAACCAGGAAAGAGGACATAAAAAAAGGTTTTTCTTGAACAATTTATTAAATTAATATTAGGCTAAGTCAATAAAAAACCAGTTTATTAGTCACCGTACACTTCAGAGTTGTGTATATTTCATAATTTGCTTTTAGCCTAAAATCATCAAAAAACGTTTTTTTGTGTCTCCTGTAAAATTTGATATGTGTAGGATACGTCCTTTTTCTTTCCACAAAATGAAATTTTTGAAAAATTTCTTTGTAGTCGGGGTCGGAGTCGTTTTTTTATTTTGAAGCTGAAGTCGGAGTAGTCTTTTATTTCAAAGCCGGAGTCGGAGTCGTCTTTTTTAACACTAGTGCACAGCCCTGAAAATAACACAAGTGAACGAAGCATTAAATTATTAAATTACTTATTCTTTTGAATCAAAAAGCAATAGATTTATTGATTTCTCTTCAAAGGCGTTCAATATCTTAAAAAAATCTTTTTTTCTATCCTAAAATTAACAGAGCAAACTGAGAGCGAATAGTTAATCAATAGTCCTGTTTCAGCCCTATATGTATATCCTTACTCTCGTAAAAAAGGGGAGCTTAAGCAACTGAGTAACAAGCAGTTCTCGTAAAAAGTCTATTAAGATACTACTTTTAGGAAGGTATATACTCCACATTGAAAACGGTCATGAATTAGGAAAATAAAAAAAAATCTTGACAAATTGAGTTCCGGTACCTTTATTTTTCAAAAAAAGCACTGCATTTATTTAAGCTAACCTACAACCGTTATTTTTAGTAAAAGGCTCAAAGCTGTGTTTTCCAAAACTATTTGAGATGCACTGCGTTACGTCACTGATGGGGTGACAGGTATTTTATTTGTTTAGTGTTTTAGTTGGATGGGTGAATAATGTTTAAAGTTTTTGGTTGATTTATAGTGGAGGGATGATTCGGATTTGTCACAGTTTAAGCCTAACTTACATTTGCGTTTTGAATGTAACCCTACATTAAATTGTATCTTTGTTTGCAGCCTTGTACATTCGCAGGAATTGTCGTAGTTTTGGTTTTATCATATTGTAAGAATTTTCGAAAGAAAACATTCACTTTTAGGGTTTTCACTGTCAATACTTGGTGGAAAGGCATTTTACTAAAAAAAAACACAATATTCCTTTGTAAATAATTTTCTTGTTGTCACCTAATTGTTGCCTACTGTGGCCCAGTTGGTTGGAGCTTGCTCTACCGATGACGCAGGTTTGGGTTCGATTCCCAGTAAGATCACAGTGCATTTGAAAATTATTAAATTCAAAGCTATGATCGAAGACTGGATGCTTGTGATGTAAGTTCACATTATTTTCTCTCATCCCATTCTTCTGATCCTTTAATAACTGGGTGTAGCAATAGCGGTTAAAAAACTTATATTGAGATACCTCCATTAGGAGGTCATATGCTCCACATTGGGAGCGAACACGGAAAAAATAAATAAAAATAATTTCAACTTTAATTATCAAGATCAGGACCGGTTTCGCTCATGGCGAGCATTATCAACTGATAAGAAATAAAATTTACTAGTGCTATTTATATAAAAAAAAACAAATTTTATAATAAATCAATTTAAATTGCTTTTTTTTATCTTTTATCAAGATTAATGTTTTTGTCTAAATAGCACAAAATTATTTTATTAATAAAAACACAATATTCCTTTGTACTTCATTCCACATTATTTAATAGGTCAGGACCGGTTTCGCTCATTGCGAGCATTGTCAACTGAGTTAGTACCGACCTGTTAAATAAAGTGGAATGAAGTACAAAGGAATATTGTTTTTTTATTAATATAATGCCTTTCCACCAAGTATTGACAGTGAACACACTTAAAGTGAACCAAATTATTAACATTCTTTTTCTGGAAAGATGAAAATATTATTATAATAACTACATATTTTACAACATATTTTTGGTACTGATTCCACAGCTTGTCTCGATAAACATTACTAAATTACATTAACAATCAGGTTAAAACGATTAATTAGTTTAAAATTTACGTATATGTAAAAAACTTTTTTCAGATTTTTTAAATAAAATTAAATTCAAAAAGTGTTTTCGAAAATAGTTCTAAAAATGTGTCTATATTGTATTGACAACTATTTCTTTATTTTTGTTCCAGGTCTTGCTCCTTTGGTCTTAAGAGGAGCTTGCCCCCAATGCAGTCCCCAGGAAACCAGACAGATCCAGAAGACCCTCAGTCACATTCAGAGAAATTACCCCAAGGAGTGGGCCAAGATTGTTAGGCAGTATGCTGGAATCTAAATTTGTAGTGTATCGTAAAAATGAATTAATAAAACCAATGCAATCTGACATTAATTAGAAATACACCAAAAATTATCTTGAAAATAATTTTATTAAAAAAATATATTTTCAGTTAGAAAACACTTTAAAACAAAAATTAAATCAATATTATTATAAGTTGCGTTTTCTATTGTTGTTTTATGGAAACATTGCATGTCTGTGTTCACTATTTTACAAACCTCTAAAGAAAGCTACACGGACCCCTCTTTGGAAGACGCTGATTTAGAACATTCAATGAAAATAAATAATGACTTAAAGAAGAACAATCGAAACAAAAAGTACCATTGAAAATATTTTTAATTTATGTTTTATTTTTCACTCTTTTAAATTACTTTGCAAGTGTAAAATACGACAAATATAAAAAACCTATATTTTTACGTTAATTTTGTTTTTTTCCCACAAATAAGCAACGTTTTTTTTTTTTTACCATTTCCACTTCCAATATGGAGCATATGGACTCCTAATGGAGTTTATCTCAACAGAAATGTTTCTACGAGAACTGCTTGTTACTCAGTTGCTCAACCTCTCTTTTTCCAAAGAGAGTAGGAATAGAAGGAAAGGGCTAGGACAGGACTAGTGGTTAGCTAATCGCTCTCGATACGCCCCGTTCATAGGATAGGATGGGTGGGAGGGGGGAATTCAAGACATCACATACATCCATTCATAAATCAATTGAAAAATCAATTTGTACTTTACCAAATATAAAGAAAATTTCAAACTAACAAGATATTTTTTTAATTAAAAGAACTGGTGTTAAATTATTTGTATTTTAAAGTTTAAACATTAACAGAAATGAAACGTTTTTCTCCAATGTCCGTTCCCAATGTAAAGCATATGCCATGTGGCCTCCTGATGTAGGAATCTCAACAGGATTTTTCTACGAGAAATATCTGTTATACAGTTTTTCTCAACCTCTTTTATTTTTGAAGAGAGTAGATATAGAAAGGATAAGATTAGGGTAGAACTAGCGATAAGCTAATCGCTTTCGATACGACTCATTATTTTAGTGATTTGAAGGGGGGGGGGGGGAAATTTTTTGACATTACAAACATCCATACCTTCGAACGGAAATCGATAAACCGATTTTAAAAAAATGCTGTTCGTATTGGGATTCGGACCCGTGAGGTCCGGCATGGAAACCATCAACTTTGACCACTGTGCCATAGACCCAGTAAATAATATTTTAAATAGGGCAGGCGGCTTATCATTGTTGAATTAATTTCCCTAGGGACATAACAGTCTTCATATGGATAATTACCACTATTGATGTTTGTAACTTACCCCCACTTTGTGTCCAATAGAAAAGGAAGAAGTTGAAAATTAGAATAACATTTCAGTAAACATAGCAAAAAACCTTTTTTTTTAAAATCCATGTCCGCTCCCAATGTGGAGCATATGTCCTCTTAATGAAGGTTTCCCAACATAAGTTTTTCAATGAGAACTGTTTGTCACTCGGTCGCTCAACCTCTATTGTTTTCAAAGAGAGTAGTAGGGGTAGAAGGATAAGGCTAGGACAGGACTAGTGGTAAACTAATCGCTCTCGCTACGCTTAATTGTTAATGGATTGGAAATGATGGGAGGGATATCACAAACACCCATGACTTCGAACAGAGAACGATAAATCGATGAGGAGATATTGACCCGTGAGGACTGGCACAGAAGTCCACATCGCTAACCACTATAGGACCCGGAATAACCTTACAGTAGTTTATTTAAAGCTGTTCCTCAAAAATACAAAATCAGCGGAAGAAAGATGGTCCCAATATTAATTTTATATTATTCTTGTAGACTGTTAAGCAATACTGTTTTATACGTTTTGATAATAAAGAAGAATTTTCTACTCATATTGTATTATTTTGTTATTCACATCGAAAATTCAATGATAAAAATAAAACACGCTAACCTTTTGTGTGGCGATGTGGCAACATTTAATATATCAATCCTTTAACATGAATATCGGACTGTGGAAAAGAAAAAGAACGTAACGTAGTTTTTCAAAACAGATTTTTTTTATAATCACAAAGTATACAACTTGACACACATTCTATCAAAAGGATGGAATCTAAAAATGCCGAATAAGTATCTAAATTTAGCTTTTAAGTTTGAAAAAGATGACCTTGTAAAAAATTAAAACAAAGAAAAAACACTGAAATAAAGGTTTTTTCGAGACAATTTCTTTAGTTAATATTAGGTTGTGTCAATTTAACACCAGTTTAGAAGTCTCCGTGCACTTCAAGGTTTAAAATAATTCATAATTTGAATATGTCAGGTTAGGTTAGGTTTTTTTTAATTTCATTTTAATTAAGACTATTTATTCTAACCGATATATTATGACCATTTAATATAAATTCTGACCAGAAAAATACGAATCTAGAAAAAACACGTTTTTCAGTTTTTTTTCTTGGTTTCAATTTTCTCATACTCATCTTTCTTCAAACTTAAAAGCTAAATTTAGAAACTAATTCAGCATTTGCAGCTTACATACTTTTGATAGAACGTGTATCAAGTTTGATACATTGCGATTATAGAAAAAAATCTGTTTTGAAAAAACTGTGGGATACGTCCTTTTTCCTTTCCACAGTCGATATAATATAATATTACAAATGCATTTTCGTGCTTGTATTTATTTATTGCCAACAGCAAAATCTAGGGCGCGCACCTAAATAGGTTTGCTGGTATATTACAATAAAGTAATAATTTAGATAAAACGGTTAATATTTCAACCAGGAAACGATCGGCGATAAATTATTGTAACGTTTGTATTTTGTATGTGCTCTGGTTATTGTTATCAACAGAATGAAATAATAATCGAGGTTCACAGAAATAATGAATACTACATAATAATCTTGTATTTGAACGAACTGCCGATACGCTCTTACTAGTGTGGGCCGCATTTAGAAAGAATTGTTGGGTTATTTTCATGTGCGTAATTATCTAGTATTAGTAGTAGGGAATCCAATCCCGGGATTAAGGATTCCGTTCAATATTCTGATCCCGGGATTTCTGGGTTGAGAAATTTGGACGAAATCCCGAAAATCGACACGAAAAGTGGATTTCGAATTCATCGGTGAGCTAAAAAAAAAAAACGAGTTCCTATGACAATCAGGGGAAGAAGTATACCAAATCAGGGATTTCAGATTCCTCGGCGAGCTAAAAAAAACGAGCTTCTGTGACAATCTGGGGAAAAAGTATACCAAATCGAGGATTTCAAATTCCTCGGTGAGCTAATCCCAACCCCGGGATTGAAAAGGGCTCCGGGATTGGATACCCTAATTAGTAGCCTGCTGTGGCCCAATTGGCTAGAGCTTGTTGCTCTATGGATCACGCAGGTCTGTGTTCGATTCCCAGTCAGATCACAGTGAATTTGAGAATTATTCAACTCAAAGTTGTGATCGAAGGGTATCAATCCGGAGCCTTTTTCCAATCCCGGATTTCGGATTGATAAATTTTCAATCCCGGATTGAGATAAATTAACCGAGGAATTTGAAATCTCCGATTTGGTAAGACTTTGATGCCCGGAATTCTGCAGGGAACTCCATCTATGTTCTTTTTATTTTTGTCCCGAGAATTCGAATCGACAATTTGTCATTCATCGCACTGTTGTCGAGTTGTACTCAAGCTTGCTCAATCCCGAATCCCGGATCGCGACCATGTCAATCCGGAATTTCGGATCAGAAAATTGAACGGATCCGGATTGGATGCCCTAGTAGTGATCAAACATGGGTGTTTGTGATGCCAATTCACTGTATTTCCTCTCCTGCCAGAGAGAGGGCCGCAGAGAAAATATTATTTTAGGGGAGCCAAAGTACAGTTTTGGAAGGCCACGAGTACCCTAAATACAAAAAACAGATATTATGCATTTGACACTTTTGCAATAACACAATGGCATATAGTAAATGAGCTAAAAAAAGATCCCATGTTTTGAAATTTTGGGAATTTGGTTAATTCATGGAATTTTGAAATCTGCCAGCGAGCAAACATTTTTGAATCTGTGAATTCCCAACATTTTCAAAAATATATATTTAAATTATTATAGAATCTTTTTTACTATTATTTAAATATATCATTTTCATATTATAATATCAATATGTAAACTAACGGGATTTCGTAATTCAATGAAGGATATTTAAGAAACACATCGATTTAGAGTTTAGCTGTCTGATAACAAGTATTGAATTGTAATATTATTTTATTAATTGATAATTTAAACTAAAAAATAATTTGAAAATAAAATTACTTCGTTTTCTTAGAACTTTTTTCACATGTAATTCAAAATATTCATAAAATATTTTTTTTAAGACTCTTTAATTGATTGGAATATTTGTATATTATTATATTTTAAATTAAAATTACGAAGTCCGCTCCTGAAATTATTTATCCGATACTCGATGTATTGTGTATTCAATTAAATGATATATAGTAGGTAACCTTTGAACCAAGAAATTCGCACAAAAGAAAACAAATTTACATACATAATAATCTAAAATATAAATAATATTTGATTATAAATCATAATGAATAATTATTATTTATTTAACTTAATTGATTATTTTTACATTAAGTATTAATTTAATTTATAATGAGAAGATGGAGGCAACGATCTTATATTTATAATTAATTAAATTGAACTCAATAAATAATATACTAATTCTTCATACAATATATACCGTGCAGTGCATTTATTTTCGCTTGTAGAGATATCTACAATCCTTGAAATACAATTACATGTAGGGCAGTGGTCAACTTTGTTAGCTTTCATGCGGACCTCACGGCTTCAAATCCCAGAACGATCAGCATTTTTTACTATTGATTTATCGAATTCTGTTCTTGGGCATGGGTGCTTGTGATATATAAGAATTCTCTCCCATCTTTTTAACCCTAAAATAGCAGCGCGATGCGAGAGCGATAAGTAAGTTAACCACTTGTCCTGTCTTTGCTTCACCCTCTCTATCTCTTCTCTCTTAAAATAGAGAGGTTAAGCAACTGATCAACAAACAGTTCTCGTAAAAAAGCTTGAGACTTGAGAAACCTCCATTAGGAACCCACATGATCTGCATACCGGACATGGAATAAAAAATGACAGCCTTTAGTGATAACCTAGTGAAAATTTAGTTTACATATTAAATTATTAATTTTATACATCAATGACAGCAACCCTCCTAAATCACTTCTAAATTAAATGATTTATTGAACAGAAGCAACATTTAAATTAATATTTTTATACCATTCTCAATGAGAAGCATTTTAAAATATCGTCACTATAAGAACTGGACCCAAATAAAAAAAAAAGTTAAAAATTAATAATACAATTATATGAAAATAGATGTCCGCTCCAAATGTGGAGCACATGGCTTCCTAATAGAGTTATCTTACGAGACAGTGTTTTTATGAGAACTTCTTGATACTCAAATACTCAATCTCACTTTTATAAAAGAGTAGAGATAAAAAGTATAGGGCAAGGTAAGCTAATCACTCTCGCTACAATATTTTAGGATTGGAAGAGGTTAGAATATTTTTAGACTTCACAAACATCCATGCCTTCGAACAGAAACAAAATAAATGGATTGAAAAAAATCTGTCCGTACTGAGATTCAAGCCCGTTACGTCCGGCATGGAATTCAATGACGTTTACCTCTGTGCCATCGACCCGATATAATATATGGGTATACAAAGTTTTTTGATGATTACAAATTCGTAATTGTAATAAAAATGGTTTTCTTAAGTCATTTCAAGTGTGAAGAATATATTACATTTCTAATAGAGTTAACCTGAAAAGTCTTTCTAAAAGACCTGCTTTTTACTCATTTACTCAACATGCCTTATTCAAAGAGAGAATTATTTGATTAAATTTAGATTAAAATTATTCACGCGTTAATTTTTAGACAAGCACAAACGAGAATTTATTTATGGTTTATCAAAAAATCTTTCCTATATGATAAGTTATTAAAATGGTACACTTGTTTGCGGAAGTATCAAAATATTATTACTATTATTGTCGTGGGTCCAAAAGGTGCGCAACCAAAAACTTTCTCTTCAAGTACATGGCATGTCAAGGGTTAATTATTATATTAATCGTATATGTGACGAGAGCAATAACCCGGTAAATGACATTTTCGATAAATTTTATTTATCATATTCGATACTATGAAAAAAAAAACTTTTTATTTTGTATTTACGTAGTTGGAAAAGATAATATTCAAAAATTAAAAAACTTTTTTGTACTTATTCCATATTTATTTAATATGTTCGAGTTTGTTCGTCAGTTTAACTGTTGCCTATTCTAGTAAATTCTAGTGTAATATTTTTGTATGTCGACTGTGGAAAGGAAAAAGGACCTAACCCTCAATTTTCAAAACAGCTTTTTTCGATAATCACAAAGTATACAACTTGACACACATTCTATCAAAAGGATGGAAGCTGAAAATGCCGAATAAGTATCTAAATTTAGCTTTTAAGTATGAAAAAGATGACCTTGTAAAAAAATAAAACCAAAAAAAAACACTGAAATAAAAGTTTTTCGAGACAATTTCTTTAATTAATATTAGGTTGTGTCAATTAAACACCAGTTTAGAAGTCTTCGTGCACTTCAAGGTTGTGTATAATTCATAATTTGTATATGTCACAAAATCATCAAAACACGTTTTTAGCGCCTCCTGTATAATTTTATATGTGTGGGTAACGTCATTTTTCCTTTCTACAGTCGATATACAAACAGTTATTGAATAGGTAGGAACATGAAATGTATATTTAAGTATACATATAAATAAAATCAAAAAAACTTTTTTTTATAGTTTCCAAATTTTCTTTTTAGGTCCAGGGCTGATTTTTCTCATCACGAGTGTTATTAATTGACCAAATTATATATCTAAGCAGGGTTTTTTTTAAATAAATAACCATGAATTACCTCCCACTCTCCCAATTCTTAAATAACGGTGTTAAGCGAAAGTGATTAACAAATAGTCCTACTGTCCCTACCCTTCTATCATTACTCTCTTCGTAAAGATAGATTGAGCAACTGAGTTGACTTATAAGCAGTTCTATTAGAAAAACTTCTGTCGAGATACTTCCATTAGCAGGCCACATGCTCCACATTAGGAGTGGACATGGATAAATATAACTGTTATATGAATGCATAATACAGTGTCCACAAAATCTGTTTTTTTTGCTATTGTGGATTGCTAACCTCTGAAACGATCACGACCTTCCGTTGGCAACAGCAGAAAAGAAGTGTTAATGGCCAATACATCAGCGGATGTTGAAACTAGAAGAACTATGACGCTAGGACTTTAGTATGCTCAATTGTTTTTAACAAAAAAATACAGAAAGGAACATGTACAAAAAAGCGTTGCAATGCCACTCAAAGAAAGAAAGTTTTAATTGTGTTTATTGAATTGCATGTTTTATTTTTCTGTCTGTTTGACGTTTGCTGCCGATTGTCTATGGTACGATACATGTGCCACCTACTGTTAGTTTATTGTACTTTAATAACTTTCGCGCAAGTGAAAGCATACGTTGTCAAAATGAACAGACATACAAACATTGTTTTTTCTACATAAGACATAATTTAAGTTAATTTTATTATGTCTACTATAACGTTTCCAGGAGTGCAAGCAAAAAGTTTGTCAAAGTTTTATTGCAATCGAATGGGCGGTGTGGCAACGCATAAAGTACAAATAAACAAACACTCATTTTTATATATTCGATAGAATTTCTTTGAATAGAGTTAGCCAAGTTTGTCCTTTGTAATAACGTTAATAATGTGACTTACCTGGTTGTGGCAGTTGCACGTCAAAGATATTATTACCTTGAATCAGTGTGACCAAACGGCAATTAAAGCTGAGTTATTCTGGGACAAAATAACCCAAACGGGATGTGATTTATGGGAAAACATTTCCGCAAACGCGGGGATAAAACTTTAAGGATCACCGCTGGGGAGGTTATGGCCTTAACCCTTCCAGAACCACCACTGTTATAAATAATACACGTACCAAGAAAAAGCCTTCGATTCTTTCAGAAAGTTGAAGATAATTCGTCAATGTATTTGACGGAAAAAAAATACCTGCTGACTATAAGAAAAAAATAAATTATTGCGTAGTCAGAATTAAAGAAACGTATTTTTATTCAACTATGTATATAATATGGCTAAAGATTTTGATTGGAGGTGTTTGGTTGATTTTTAATATTAAATTTGAATCGGTCATTTTTTTACATTGCTTAGCAATTTAAATTGAAAATAATGTTGTAGTAAAGATATTTACATATCGACTGTGGAAAGGAAAAAGAACGTAACCCACACATATAAAAATTTTCAGTAGGCGCAAAAAACGTTTTTTGATGATTTTGGCCATATGCAAATTATGAATTATACACAACCTTGACTGGTTAACTGGTGTTTAATTGACATTATCTAATATTAATTGAAGAAATTGTCTAGGATAACCATTTATTTCAGTCTTTTTTCTTGGTTTTAATTTTTTACAAGGTCATCTTTTTCAAACTTAAAAACTAAATTTAAAAACTAATTCGGCATTTGCTGTTTATATCCTTTTGATAGAACATGTATGATGTTTGATACATTGTGATTATTGAAAAAAAAATGTTTTAAAAAAACTGTGGGTTACGTTATTTTTCCTTTCCACAGTCGATACAATACTTTATTCGTGAACGTACAATCAGAAATTATTAAGAGTTAAAATTTAAAAAATTAATGCATAATGAGATTGTTGGTTGTCAATTATTAAACTGCAATATCTGAGTACGTGCATTTATTGTACTAGTTTGGCAAAAACAGCAATTTATTTAATTGCTAATTATTATTTTTGTTGAGTATATCAAGTTTTAATATTTAATTACTGTTGAGCGTTTTGCAAATACTTTTTAATACCAATTAAATTTATAAAAGCAATATATACAAACAATAAAAAAATACGGTGGTAAATACCTGAGAACCCAGCCCAAATCTTTTCCCAGAGGGTTAACCAGCGATCCGAAACTGGGAAAATTTTGCAACCCGAATAATTTTGCCACCCCTACCAAAACTATTGTCTTTTCGAGGGCAGGAGTATTTGCTACAGTCCGGGTACCGACTTCGTTTGAAGTTTCTGTGGAGTATATAATAGATGTGTACGTCAAACTTATTGTATACATTAACTAGTAATTTTAATTGAAGCTTTCTTATGATTTTTTTATTAAAAATAAATCAATATAAGAACTTATATTATTCCACGTATTGTGCTATAAACTGTGACACGTGGTTCGCCTCTTTCAGAGGCATCCTCAGACTCACAAATGCTTGCTTAAGTATGAATGATAAATAAAAAAGCCTTAAAAATAAATAGTTTAGAATTTTTAGAAATAATTAAAAGAATTAACAATAAAGAAATATTATTAAATAATATCACTTTTATGGTGTCCACTGTTAATACTTTGTGGAATGGCATTATAATAAAAATAATAAAAGATTTTTAGTACTTTTTCCACTTAAAATTTATTTGATCAGGACCGGTTTCGCTCCTCGCGAGCATTATTAACTGATAAGAAAAATAAATTAAACAGTGCTATTTATACAAGTTAAATTGAAAATAAAAAGGTGTAAGCAACTACTAACAATGTAAAGGATTTACAAATTAAATTATAATTACACAAAATTAAAATGCTTAACACCTATAACTGTATGTTATAGGTGTTAATTTCATTTTAACTTATATATATGTTTACCATCATATCATCTTTAGTCAACCAAGCATGAAATGTCAACACTTTTGACTATTTTGTTTAAATACACATCATTAAATATATTTTTCAAAAAAAAAAATCGAGCCGCTCATTTTTTACGACTCCGACTCCGAATCCACAGCCTTGTTTTGTACTTATCGCACGTGTATTTAATATGATCAGAATAATGCTAGTAATGAGTGAAACCAGTTCACAATTATTTTTTAAAGATTATTTTTTAAAAAAGTTTAAAATAATATTTTCGTTGTATTTTTTATTTGCGAAAATAATATATCTAAATACAATACTTTTGTAGTTATATGCTTTATCATTCATTTTTTACTTATACTCTTATATTATACATTAGGTCTTACCAGTGCAAGTCAAACTTTTTCCCCGGAGACACGCGGGTAAAAGGTGAAAGATCGAGAAACTTTTTATTTCGAAAACTTTTTCGCTTATGTAGTTTGTTTGATTGATTTAGTTGTACTAGAATACTACGGTAGCTGCCATTTTTACAGAGTACACGAAATATTTTTTTTTGAATAAATAGATAATTTTGTCATTCAGAAGTGTTAAATAACATTACAGTGCACATTCACTTGTTATTTGTTCACTCTCAATACTTGCGTAAAGGAAGCATGCTGATGTGGGTGTGTTGGCAATGAGGTAAGATTTAAAAGAAGACTACCACATAGTCGTAGTTGTTATTAAATTTGTGTTTTATAAATTAATATTTAATACTTACGTTGCTCTTCATCATGAGCTCCCGCTTGATGCCAGAGCTGCAGCAGGGCTCCACCCATGAGAAGTCGAGTGCCCTCCAAGTTCCATGATAAAGCTGAAAGAGGACCGGCCGCGGTGAGCCGTCCTAATTGCACCCACCTGTATTTCAAGCCCTGAAATAATACAAATAAGTTCTTATGATTCGGAAATCACATTTTAAGTCCCCATTGTATGTTGGACTACTTAACTACACTGATAATAAGATCAATATAAAATCTGTTGATACTATATCACTTGTTCACTGGCGGAAAGGCATTGTTATATTTAAAAAAAAAACACTGATTCGTTCTAATTTATGATCCTAATAAACAATTGTAGAATTAATACGAATAATTGCTTTATTTATAATACTGTACATTTAAAAAAAAAAAATGGCCAGAATTTAAATCAATTTTTGGTCAGAATAAAAATTTGAACGATCAGAATAAAAAAAATAAACGGTTAGAATACTAAATAAAAAAATTGCCGCCTGTGTGGTCGAGTGGTTAACGTCGTTGGCTACCGCTACGGAGGGCACGGGTTCGAATCCCAGTACGGGCAGTTTTATAAATTGATTTTTCAATTGATTTATGAATTTCTGTTCAAAAGCATGGATGTGTGTGATGTCTTGAATTCCCCCCTCCCACCCAACCTATCCTATGAACGGGGCGTGTCGAGAGCAATTAGCTAACCACTAGTCCTGTCCTAGCCCTTTCCTACTATTCCTACTCTCATTGGAAAAAGAGAGGTTGAGCAACTGAGTAACAAGCAGTTCTCGTAGAATCATTTATGTTGAGAGAAACTACATTAGGAGTCCATATGCTCCATATTGGGAGCGGACATGGTAAAAAAAAATATTTAATAACATTTTGGTTAGTAGGTTACCTTACGATACGTTAAGTTAGGTTTTCTTTTTTTAATTTCATTTAAATTATGACTATTTATTCTGATCGATATATTCTGACCATTTAATAAAAATTCTGACCAGAAAAATACTTGCCTTTTTTTAACATCTCCACATGTGAACTCACAATGAAATTTATCTTAAAATTAGTTTTTCTACAAGAACTGCTTGCTACACAGTAACTCGACCCCTCTTTTTTTCTAAATGGAGAAGGACAGGGACTAGTGGTTAGCTAATAGCTCTCGCTGAGTCCCGTTTCTATGATAGGGTGGATGGGTGGGATGAATTCAAGATATCACATACATCTATAACTTCCATCAGAAATTCTTAAATCGATTGAAATATTAATTTTTAAAACTGTCCATGCTAGGATTCAAACTTGCGACTTCAGTAACTGAAGCTAACGTCGTTAACCACTCAACCATGCAGCCAGCAAAACTGTACATGGTATTTATTTAATATCGAATTCTGTACCGTATCTGACAGGTTTGGGTCCCAGTACGAACAGCTTTTTTTAACACCTCCATGCCCATGATGAAATCGTAAATAGTTCAGCCATGAAATCATTCAATATTTCTTTTAATATTGTCAATAAGTATTTATCATTTTAGGTATTCTAGCATATATACATTTTTAAAATATTTTTTTAGCTTCTAACTTAGGTTTAAATACTGTCAATAAACAGTGAAACTGAGATGCCATCATGGCAGCGAACGTGATTTTTTAGGGTGGCATGTTACGAGTTAAAATCGAACTCCAAACGGTAGTATGGGTGCTTGTTGTGACGATGGCGTAAGCCGAAATAGCTATAAACTGATTTTAAAAAAATTGTAGAACTAAATACTTTAAAATAATTTAAGATTTCGACTGAAGGTGCTTGGTGGAATTTCAATATTAAATTTGAATCGTTCAAATTATGTACACTCCCACAGATTTTGTCACTAACGACCCGAGTTTCGCCTTTCGGCATCTTCAGTGTACATAATTTGAACGATTCAAATTCAAATAGTTTGATATTTGTTACCGTATTATTAGGTGCTTTACTCATTAGACTTGTTAGAAATTTCAAGTGATTAAAACATATTATAAATAATGTTTTTTGTGATTTACTAATTGGGTCTTCATTAATTCTTAACCACAATGTTGTTCGTTTTTAAAATAGCAATGTTTGTTTTTGACGGATTTGACGGAACCCATCTACCGTGAAAAAAAACAATGAAGTGTAAGTACAGTCCCACATTTTTTCTTGTCCAGCCTAAAATACTTTCAAGGCCCGTAGTCATCCGCGTCCACAATGTTTAGAGCCACTGATTTAAGTGATAAATAGCAAAATGATGGACTCGTACGTTTTCTCATACGACCCTAAATAAGCTACCGGCTAAAACATCTTTCCTTTGAACGTCTGTTTACAATCAAATTAACGTCAATTCCACATTTGCAAAATTGTTTATATATTAGATTTGAGACACAACGAACAGACATTTCAAAACCTACATTAGCATCTGTAATGGAAATCGATGTTCACATTGTACTCCTGTACACAACAACTCCATATTGTTGTTATTAAATTTAACATTATCGTATGTACTCCCAAGTAGGGCTTGTCAAAAAACCGGGATTAAAAAACCGGGTTTTAATCAAAATTTTCGACATTCGACTTGATAACCCGGTTTTTAGTATTTGAATTTATTCATCATTAAAATTCATTAAAAACATAGTTTTTTAGGATTTGAAATTGTCATTTTGATTTATTTTTATTTTGTTGTTAGTGTTTATATACAGTGGTGGATTACCTTATAAACGAACGAGGCGCGATTGGGGCCTTTGAATTTCAGGGGCCTCAGAAATAGCTTAAAGCAGTGGTTTCCAACATTTATGTTACTGCGCCTTTCTTTGAAGAAAAAATATCTTCGCGCCTCCCCATCTTTTATTTGTTACAGTAATAAAGAGACGGTTTCAATGGTAAATAAATATTTTGGATTGCTCGCGCCTCTCTTTGCAATAATCCACGCCTGCCACTGTGGAAATCGCTTGCTTTAAGTATATAACTAGCATCCTTTTTTTTAGATTTCGATATATTTTCATTATTTTACATAGAATTTATCACGTTTTTATGTTATCCGATAAAAATGGCCTCCAAATTTTGTTGCGCCTGGGGCCTCTCATGTGTTTAACCCGCCACTATTTATATAATAATAAATAAATGAATATTTACCCCTTTTTTAAAGACTTTAAAAATCCGAGATAAACAGGTTTCTAAGAACTATTGAAAATTGAAAACCGGTTTTTGTATAAGCCCTTCATCATTTGAGACCATTGAAACCGCAGACATGTTATAAACAAACTTGAGGTAAGGAGATACCAAAATTACGCCGTAGTTATTGGAACAATGAGAAAAAATAGTATAAATTGAAATTAACTTTTTTGTTACATGTTGGTTGTCTTACCACCACTCGTATGTGTATGTTTTTCGGAAAACTTCCTTGACTAGGGCCGCCAAGCGTCCCGGTATTTTCGGGATTTTCTCGGGAAGGTTTTCCGCTTAGTTAAATACGTAGAAATATTTCGATTTATTAAATTGTTTTTGTTGAAATCTTTAGTCTTCTATTAAAATGAGAAAACATTTTTAATAATTTAATATTTACAATGAAACAAAGAATTGTTATCTCCTCCTTAAATTAAATTTTAAATTTGATTTATGTTTTTAAGATTTTATTGATTCACGGTAAAAATCATATTATCAAGTTTTAGCACAGAAATAATTAGGAGGTTCCAACTACATGAAAGTTTAAGAAACACTGAATTTAATAGTGTTGAATGTCCATTTTAAGTGGCATATTAAACACATTATTGAATTAATAAAGTTTATTGAATAAGTTTTTCTATTATTTAGTTTTTGAAGCAAATTTCTAATAACACATTAAACGCGATACACGCGACGGAAATAAACAGTTTTATAGTCATGACGTCAT
This sequence comes from Himalopsyche anomala, assembly GCA_031772345.1. NCBI lineage: Eukaryota > Metazoa > Arthropoda > Insecta > Trichoptera > Rhyacophilidae > Himalopsyche > Himalopsyche anomala. The sequence continues at coordinate 22,736,812 of CM062834.1, read as the reverse complement.
ATCTTCTTGCAATTAAAAAACATCTTAAAAAATATTTATAAATGAAAATAATATTACATTACTAACCATCGTTTAGTTATCATATCGCCTGTGGAAAGGAAAAAGGACGTAACCCACACATACCAAATTGTACAGGAAGCGCTAAAAACGTGTTTTGGTAATTTTGGGCCATATGCAAATTATGAATTATACACAACCTTTAAGTGCACGGAGACTTCTAAACTTTGACATTATCTAATATCAATTAAATAAATTGTCTAGGAAAAACTTTTACTTCAGTCTTTTTTCTTGGTTTTAATTTTTTACAAGGTCATCTTTTTCAAACTTAAAAGCTAAATTTAGATATTAATTCGGCATCTGCAGATTGCATCCTTTTAATAGAACGTGTATCAAGTTTGATACATTGTGATTATTGAATAAAACCTGTTTTGAAAAAACTGTGGGTTACGTCCTTTTTTCTTTCCACAGTCGATGTAGTACGAAATTGGGGACTTAGGGTGACGAGGAAGAAACTATAATACAAGAATATATTTATTGACTGTTTATTTTATTAAAATTAAACTATTAATTTAATTTAGTATTTTATAAGGTAACATATATTTTTAAAAAACAGCATTAGGCAAACCCTCAGTCTCTTAGTTGTTTTTTTACCGTTAACATAATATCGTCGGTTCGATGCAAGAAGTCATTAAGTGTATTTTGTAGGAATAATTCAAGTTTGTTTTATGTCTTTTTTTCCTGTATGTGCATGAAATACTACATAATAATTTTAAATAACATTAGAACAATGCGATAGTGAGAGTGAGGGATGGGGGGGGGGTGATTTCAAAGTAAAAGGACTAATCCTTTTCGCTAGCAATGACTTTAAACTCAATGATACATTTATTTCTTATATAAACACGAAACATTCATTTACTAAGCGTGAGTTCAAGTTCATCCGTGTACTTAAGCGCCTGAAGATGCCGAAAGGCCAAACCCGGGTCGTTAGTGACAAAATCTGTGTGAATGTACATAATTTGAACGATTCAAATTTAAAAAATTTTCGTGTTGAACATATATTATTTATACAAAAATATTTAAAAAAAAATTCATTTTATACATAAATTATTTCATAGGCGATTATTTCTAGTATTAAATTAAAATAATATTACATACGTTATTAAGGATAGTGGTAACATATTTTTGTGACGAAATGTGACATGGGGAAAGGTTGTCAAAATATCCCTAAACGAATGTCATTATTTATAATTTATAATAATAGAAAATATAATATTTTAACATAAATATAAAAATGTTTCATATTATTTATTATCTACATAGATTGGAGAGCGGTTGACTCATCTTCGCTGACATCAATTTTAATGACGATGCATAAAATATATATTTTATAATTATTTTAATCCAACAATTTTTATATATTATCTATAGCTATTTCAGCTGGCTGCCATCGTATCCCTCGATCTGACGTCGAGTCTTCCATGAGCCTCTATAGCTCAGGGGCAGAGCACTGGTCTTGTAAACCAGGGGTCGAGAGTTCAAATCTCTCTGGAGGCATCTTTTTTGTTTTTTTTTTTCATCAACTTATATTCTCTACAATTACAAATCAACAATATTTATTTTTCACTAGCCAAATCTAGTGTTTTTTTAGATTTTTTTTTTACATTTTGCATGAAAGGGCAATTTCTTAAATGAAATGTGAAATAATAAAATCTTCTTTTTTTGTAGGTAGGCTCTGTTTTTATTTTACAATAAATAATGTCAATAAAACACAATATTACTTTGTACTTTACTCCACTTTATTTAATAGGTCAAGACCGGTTTCGCTCATTGCGAGCATTGTCAACTGATGAGAAAAATAATTAGACAGTGCTATTTATACAAAAATAAAAAGGTGCAAACAACAATTGACAATGAAAAGAATTTACAAATTACTGTATAAGTGACTCTATATTTACACAAAATTTAAATTTTTAACACCTCTAAAATAAATTAAAAAATCTAATAATTTTTTAATTATTTTTTTTGTATAAATAGCACTGTTTAAATATTTTTCTTGTCGGTTGCCAATGCTCACAATCAGCGAAACCGGTCCTGACGTATTAAATAAAGTGGAATAAAGTACAAAGGAATATTGTGTATTTATTAATATAATGCCTTTCTACCAAGTATTGATAGTGAAAACCCTAAAAGTGATAAATAATGTCAATAAATATTTTGAAATATTATGTATAAACTGTATAATATATTATTTTGTATACATATAAAGTAGTCTTTTTATACCAATATATTGCCCAAAATACAAAAAAATACGTACGTTTGAAATGATGTTTACGTGATCCGTAGGTACCTATATTTAATTTCTTACAATTCTGTCTCACTTTATTCCACGCTAGATATTACAGTTGTGTATATACTTGTCTCGCTCGCACAACCACAGCTGGAGAGACTTGTAATGATATTATAGGTACACTCGGGTCTCGTATAAGACGGTACTCGTACTAGACTGATTCGATATAGCACGATTAGTTTAATTGTGTCATTTTTCTATAACACGTTATAGAAAAGGGAAGTGATATATATATATATATATCGACTGTGGAAAGGAAAAAGGACGTAACCCACAGTTTTTTCAAAATACATTTTAGTGTCGACAACCATACATTGTGTGCACGTCTATTATCGCCCCTAAAATTTTATATGTGTGGGGCACGTCCTTTTTCCTTTCCACAGTCGATATATATATATGTATATTTATTATGTACCTATTTGATTTTTTATTTTCTGTATTGATTATTGAAAATAAATATTATAAAGATTTAATAAAACTTTGATATTTGTAATTCTGTATGCACCTCATATAACACGGATTTGCACTCTGAGAAATGTTTTTAGAATCGAGTATATTTTAACATTATTTATTCAAAACAATATCGCAGTCAACAGACATGCTGAATTTTTTTAAAGTATCTTGTAGGTGACTTAATTTATCTTGAAAATTGGAATGTTCATAGAAAAAGTCATTTACAAACAAATTTGTGTCGTCGTAAAATGTATAAGTAGGGCCAAGAAGATAAGTTTTATCAACTATATTGTTATCAGTAAAATAACTATGGATTAATGCCTACATAAATATCACAATTTTTAAGAAAACAGACAGAGCCAAATAGTCTTTTGCGAAACCACGGTGTAATACATAGGTGGGTAAAACATCTTTAATTATTTTATTTCGTATTTGATATATGAAAATACTTTTGAATTAATTTGAATTTTAAAAAAATCATTACATTCCATGTCAAAGCGCCAAATATTTTCTAGTTAATTTTGTTTACATATTTTTAAGCATACACTATTATTTAATTGAATGTAATAATTAAAAACAAATTTAAGCAAGTTTTTTTTTTGACTTATAATTTATATCAATGGCTCTCAACCTTTTTAGTGATCTGCATCCCTTTGAAAAATGTAACCCGTTTTTTTTTTATTTTGGATAAGATAAGGTTTAAGATATATTTTTATAAAAATAAAAATATATATCTGTCGGGTCCTATGGCACAACGGTTAGCGTTGTAGGCGTCCGTGCCAGACCTCACGGGCTCGTGTCCCAGTACGAACAGCATTTTGTCGATCTGTTCTGTTCGAAGGCATTAGTGTTTGTGTTGTTCTTTCAACCATTTCCGATACTTGAACAACCGAGCGTAGCGAGAGCGATTAATTAACTAATAGTCCTCTCCTGGCTTTATTCTTCTATCCCTACTACTCTCTGAAAAAAAGAGAGGTTAAGCGACGGTGTAACAAACAGTTATCGTGGAATTTTTTCTGTTGAGAAACCTCCATTAGGAGTTCATATACTCGCTGCGTTGGGAGCGGACATGGATAAAAAAAAAATCAAAATATAAACTTTATTTTTCGTATCGTCAAGTTGTGCGCACGTTCCAACTTAAAAAACACTGATTTATTTTGAAAATGAATTGTCATTAAATGTAAAATATGTCGACATCATAAAAAAATACAGTAATATCTATATATTTTTTTTAATTTTTTCTCCATATCCGCTCCCTAGTCAGAGCATATGGCCACCACATGATTCCTCAAAGATTCTCTGTCCCCTGCCAGTCTTCTTGCTTCCATAATTATGTTTGGCCTTTTTAAATTTCAAGCACATTCACGTTAAACTTTATTTTTATTTAAATTTATTATTCATATTTTTATATCCATTCATTTTAGAAACACCGTGTTCTTTTGTTTTTCCGATTCATTCATTGTTTTTTTTATTCGTAAATAAATTGGTTCTAAGTATACAAAAGTTGTTTTGCATAATTTATTCAAATGACATCGTGTGTACTACAAGATGAAATCTTTTTCGTTTAAAATTCGACGGAACATCGTATGTATATTATGGTCGTTTTCTGATGTAAATTACTAATGAAAGCCAGTGTTGAACAAAATAAGTTGCATTAATTATGTTATATATCAAAAACCTTATTTATACTATTGATATATTTTTTAACCGTTTGAATACTGCGCAAATAAATCATTAATATGTCCCAGAGATACTGCGTGTTTTTGAATAAAATAATTTTGCCTAATATACACTCGATTTTGATATTTTAAAAAACCTATATTGACTCAGTATAGATGGAACTACACATATTCATAAAAATATTGCTTATATTCTATTAGAATACCAAGTATTTGATTTTTTGATGGCTGGTGTATGGTGATATTTATTTTTGAAAATTTTATTAACTGTAAGCAAATTCAAATAGTTATATTTTTTGTAACAATTCTACATTTGACAGTTAGGTACCTACTATTTAATGGCTTAGAATTAAATGAACTTTAGCTTAGATCAGCGATTTCCAACCTGGGAGGCGTGGACAGTCAAAAATATTTATTTACTCATTAAAACGCGTTTTTATTACTATATGAAATAAAGAATGGTTAGGTGCGAAGATATTTTTTTCATCAAAGAGAGGCGTAGTAATATAAAGGTTGGAAACCACTGGGTTAGATGATTTGCACTTATAGTGTAGCTCCCCATATAACTCTGTTTGGCTACAATATTTTATTTTTGAATTAAAACAAAATATATGCAGGGATGGTTGTGATTACAAATTTAAAATATAAAAAATATACAACATTAAATATGTATTTTGTTATATGCATTTTCAACAAATTCAAAAGTTCACTTGTACTAGTGAAAACCATCCAATCTACAAGTGCAATTATTTTTAACCCAAATTTAATTAGCTAAAAATGCCTAATAAAAGCTTCAGGTGTCGCTGTTGACCGCTACAAAATTTAAAACATCAACCTTTGTTTTAAATAGAAATTTTAATATCAAATTTGTAAGTGAGTGAAAAATTCCGTTTTTTTTTAAAATTGATGAAGATATCGAATTATTTGGATTAAAAAATAGCGATTAAAAAAACAAGGTAAAATAAGGTTTGCGTCTCTGCTAAATAAAAAAATATTTTGTTGATAAAAATATTAGATAACACTAACACACACACAGAAATGGTATTTGTATACATGTTTCAAGTACATACCTATGTAATAAGATATTATTGTATTTACATTAAAATCAACGTTTTGCTCAAATTTTTTTATAATAAATATCTCTTGTGTATTTTTTTAACATTAATGTGAAATAAAATAGAATTCATGTAAAACACAATATTGTGAGAAGCCATATGGCACGATATCATTTTTAGCAACATCACAAAAACAATATTATTTTGTTAAAGAAATCATTTTTTTTATTTCCATAGAAAATTATATTTATTTTAGAACGCGTATTCCAAGATTTTATATTTTGTGCGAACTCTTTCCATATAAATATTAAATTTCAGAATTCTGTATTGAGTGTCTGATTTAAACGTTTCTGAGAATAATATTTTTTGTATAGAAAAATTCTCATACAAGGTCGATAAATTATTAAGTAAATGTTGACAATAATAGTAGGGTTATACTGCAAAACGTTATATTTATTTCCAAACTTAAACTTTTCAGTGGAGTCAAATACTTTAACGAATAACACAAACAAAATAACATTTGCATAAAAATATGATTTCCAATTTGAAAACGACAGTCTTGTAGACATTTTATATTAAAACTAATAGGATCAGTCGATTCCGTAAGCCTGAATTACCCTATCTGCATACCTGACTCAATATCACTCATTTTGAAAATATTACGCTTTGCACTATAACCCCACAATTATAAGTGTGACAAAATATACGAGTGATAATATCTTCTGTCTCAAAAATATTAATCATAATAAAATATGAGTTATATAATATTTTTTTCATATTCTAATACCTTACAAATGTCTCTCAAAATAGTCTGTGATTAAACAGATCAAAGAAAGATTTATATTTACGAACACGTTACATGCAATAAACAAAACAACATTCGGATTTACAGATATATCGTTATAAGTTGGCCGATTAACGAGGGCGCTAGTGACACGTATATCTGTCATGGCCGCCACGCGATTCATTGCGTTATTGCATGGAATTATCATTTCTTTTTTTGAGAATTATCGTTTTTACAGACCCCACAGTACTTAAAAATAATCACTCACACATTCTCACGAATGGCATTGTCTTCTGTATTTATGTTCACAGTATTGCTAAATAAATTTTCGTTTGAAAGTGGTGCACAAGCTTTTTGAAAGAAGGGTAAGTTTATCCATTTTCTATTTTTTATGGCTGCAGAGAGTAGAAGTGTTAAAAAAATAATTATGTATTAGTACTAGACGAGATTTACATTTTGCGACTCATTATGTGTCGTGAGCATATAATCATATTATATATTTTGTTGAAATATGAATGCTAATGATGAAATAGAATAGTATGACGTTGACAGTTCGTCTACAGCTGCATGTTCCGTATGCGCTCGCTTCCAGACCGTGAAAATGGGAAAAAAATGCACTTTAACCCGTAACATGCCATCCTAAAAAATCTCGTTCCCTGCAATGATGGCATCTCAGTTTCACTGTTTATTAACAGTATTTAAACCTGAGTTAGAATCTAAAAAATAATTTAAAAAATGTATATATGCTAGAACAGTGTTTCTCAACCTTTTTGGGAGCGTGGCCCCTTTTGAGTGTCTTTATTTTTCTGTGCCCCCCATACCTTTTTATTTTTTTATCTCATCGAGAAATTTGAAATCCCCAATTCGGTATACTTTTTCCCAGAATATCTCCGAAACACCTTTTTTATTTTTTTAGCTCACCGAGGAATTTGAAATCCTCAATTTGCCCGTGCCCCCCCTGAACTGTGGTTCCCCAAAACAAAAAATAAATCACTGTGGCTCCCTGGGGGGCCACATGGCCCACCGTTGAGAAACCCTGTGCTAGAATACCTAAAACGATAAATACTTATTGTTAATATTAAGAGAAATATTGAATGATTTAATGGCTCAAATTTTTACGATTGCATCATGGGCATGGAGGTGTTAATTGCGTTTCACATAATTTATTTCCACGTACGATCTATATTCTATAGAAAACAAAATATGAATTATTAAATAAATAAACAAATTGTTATCGAGCAGTCCTAGGTCCGAGCAGTCCTAGTCATAAGTATTTAAAAGCTCACTGGAGCTTAGTGGCAGAATTTGTTCACAAGACGTTAGTAAGAAACGGAAAAGTGGAAATCTCCCTTTTCTTTTTTTCTCATTGCAGATTTTCCTGCAAATCTTAAGCCAGTAATTCATTGCTTAGCGGGAAAGACTTACGCGGCCACAGAAGGTAGTGTAAGGATTAGTATGAAATGAAAAAGAGATTTTTAGTAAAATATATATTATATACGATAAGTGTGTTTCTTACAAGAAAAAAGAGACACTCTTAGGAAAATGTTATATTATTTAGTAATACACGAATAAACAATACGGTAGCACAAAAAAAGCTAGCTAGAATGACTGTATTGCGGACTAGGGCATCTAATCCTGGACCCTTTTTGTGATCCCGGGACTTCAGAATTGATCATTCACTATAATAGGGTTTCCAAGACTTATTGTGCAATGGAACATTTTGAAAATTCTGAAAGGTTACTAGAACACAGTTTTTTTAAATCAGGTAATTCATAATTGTATAAATATGTCGCCTGTGTGGTCGAGTGGTCAATGTCGTTGGCTACCGCTACGGAGGTCACGGGTTCGAATCCCAGTACGGGCAGTTTTATAAATAAATTTTTCAATCGATTTATGAATTTCTGTTCAAAGGCATGGATGTATGTGATGTCTTGAATTCCCCTCTCCCACCCATCTTATCATACGAACGGGGAGTATCGAGAGCGATTAACTAACTACTATTCATGTTCGATCCTTATCCTTCTTTCCCTACTACTCACTTTTTAAAAAAGTGACGTTGAGCGACTGAGTAACAAAAAGTTCTCGTAGAAAACACTTCTGTTGAGACACCTCCATTAGGAGGCCACATGCTCCACATTGGTAGCGGACATGGATAAAAAAAATAATGATTTTGCTAATGTTTGATATATTTTTTTAAATAAATAGTGCGTTTTGGTTGAGATGTGACTTTTTATTGAAAAAAAAATAGAATGTCTTTGATTAGGCACACCACTGGCTCCCTGTTCATTTTTTACAATGTGATAATAAGGAATACTCAACTGGTATAATTTCAAAATCCTAGTACACTAGATTCTATTAATTAACCCTTCCCTTACTATGCAAAAAAAGCACAAGCTCCTGAATTGTGTATCCGTTCACATCAGGCAAACGGGAGTGAATCATGACAATTATATAACACTACTACAGCAGTACTACATATAATTATCATGATTCACTCCGGTTTGCCTGATTTGTAACGGATACACAGCTCAGGAGCTTGTGCTTTTTTTTGCATAACAAGGGAAGGGTTAAACGAGTTTTCGTATATAAGCAATTTAATAATTTGTATTAATTATAGGTGTCTCTGTAGACCGTGACTCTTACCCTTAAAGTTTTCTGTCGATTATGGGTCAAAACAGTGGTCGCACAATTCTGTTTCACTGGCCCTCATCTGCAAATGTTATGCTGCCCTGCTTTTGTCGCCTGCATCTCAGTTAAAGTCAATCAAAGTTATGTTTTTACATTTACAAAATAAAGTACGATATAAATGACCCTTTAAGATAATTAAGTTTAAATACCCAATTTCAAGTGACTAATTTTATGGAAGTCTATGATCGCTTTTGTGTAAACTATCATAAAAAAAATATACATACAAACAATAATAAATATCGACTGTGGAAAGGAAAAGTAACGTAACCCACAGATTTTTCAAAACTGCTTTTTTGATAATCACAATGTAACCAGCAAACTTGATTCACGTTCCATCAAACAGATGTTAGCTGCAAATGCCGATTTAGTATATAAATTAAGATTTTTTTCGTTGAAACAAGATGGGCTTGTGAAAATTGAAACCAAACAAAAAAACTGAAAAAAAGTTTGTAAGCAGGCGTTTTTTAGTGATTAGAGCAAAAATATATTACATTCTTAAAATCAATACAACTTCTAAGCCAAACAATATTTTTGGCTGAAATTTTCAAAGAAATCATATGTGACATTTAATCATTAAAAATAAAATAAAAACATTTTGAATACATCATAATTTCACTACTTTAATATAAAAACCTGTAATTAATTTAGTAGATTGCACTCCACTTGTTATCAATATGAAATATTTAAAATATTCTGTATAAAAAATAACATTAATCCATACCGTACAATTGTATAAATAATTATAGTATAAAATCCTCTTTCCTACAAATTTACAATCACTGGAAGTGTGAAATCTGATGCCCTTAATATTCGAGAAACATGTGCGCCTTTTAAAAAAATGTGTGAACGAACATTCAGGGCATAATAAATTATGAGGTTTATTGTCAAAAAGGGTCATTCGCCGCGGCAGTTATTTTGAAGAAACCATTAAATTATGAGTCAATATATCAACACAACCGACAGTTCGCGATAAACGTATTTTACGTGTCCCGCCTATAATGTGTTAAATTAATATTATATTATTTCAATTAAACACCAGTTTAAAAGTCTCTGTGTACTTCAAGGTTGTGTTTATTTCATAATTTGCATATGGCCGAAAAAAATTAAAATACGTTTTTTGTGACTCCTGTAAAATTTGCTATGTGGGGGTTACATCCTTTTTCCTTTCCACAGTCGATATGCAAGAAGTTTTAAAACGTTTATGAGTCACCATTTTTAACATGGCAAAACTGGATCATTTAAAAAAAACTTAACTTTTTCCTCAATTTCGTTGAAACATAAAAACTTTACTCAAAACTTTTTTTACTGTCGTTTATTGCTCAAAAACTGTATTCATTATTACCGCTAGCAAAAATATAAGTTATAAATTAGGCAGTAACAATAGCATAACACGCGAGAAAAGATTTTTTGAATATTTTTTTCGTCACAAATCACGTCAAAACAAGTGTGGTATTTTGGGTCAAACGTTCTGTGAAAGATATTATTTTCGTCTGTGAAAACAGCGCCGCCTATGAATAGTTTGCAAAACTATTTCCCTGAAACTTTTCTAATGAATTTATTTTATCATTTTTATTAGGCGATTCGATATGTAGATATTTTTTTTGAAAGAATAGTATCAAATTTATGCTGGCACTATTTCCATACTGTACTTAAGTAATACGTATACATATCTGAAAGAAATAATCGCACATATATTTGAACAAAAAAATGTATGCATATTTCTTAGCAATATTTAAAAAATAATTATTTTTTTAGCTTTATTCAACTGGTCAAAATAACATGTGTATTATAGGCAGTGCCGACGCGAGGTTATTTGACACCCGAGGCAACGATTATGGGCGCGCCCCCTTTTTTCGAAATAATGAAAAAAATAGCTCGGGATCATTGAAGTATGTATAATATATCCATGTCCGCTCCCAATGCGAAACATATGGTCTCTCAATGGAGGTATTTCAACAAAAGCTTTCTGCATGAACTCTGTGCTACCCAGTCGCTCAACCTCTTTTTCGAATTATATAAAATACGATAAATAATTACAACGAACAAATACAAACTTCAAAATAAAACAAACTTTATTATTAGAGTATATAAAAAAAAATTGAATACTCCATTTATGCGCCCCCTAGTGGTTTGCGCCCTAGGCGATTGGCTATGTCGCCTGTATGGTGGCGTCGGCCCTGATTATAGGAATGTATACAATTTAATCGAAGTACAATGATTTTGGTAAAAATTTACTTCTTTTTCGTAACCATATTTGCTCCATATGTGAAGCATATGGTAGTCACGCAGCAACTCCATATTTCCTTGTCTCCCACCAATTACATTAAAAATGGTAGAATATCTTTTTTATATTCAAAAAGCTCCTATAAATGTTCAAATGAAGAAATTTACGAAAAAAGTGTTGATTTATACTTGTAACTCGTGTTAAAAAAAATCAGTCTACTATGGAGGTAGTCAGACATGTCAAACAAGCGGCCCATCGAGACATCGTGCTATAAAAAAAGTGAAGTTGTAAATATTCAAATTGGTTATTTTCAACTAGTTGATAAATTTATTTTTATTTGCTTGAAATTAACTACGAGTGTCCTCAAAAATTACCACCCGCGAAAGGCGTAAAAACATAAATATTATTTGGGCTTTAATGTGTTAGTTTACTGGTGGGAAAAACACTAGACATAAGAAAAAAAATATTACTTACAACTATTTTCTTGTAGCAGTAATACTCGTTGATTGGTTGGCAATAATCATGATTTTTAAGGTCTTCAAGTTAGTACAAACTAGGGATTATATGTCGAGACATCCCGGGACTTGTCGAGTTTTTAGCTGTCTTAAGTCCCGGGACTTTTTTGGAAAATGTCCTGGGAATTGTGACTGTGATTTATAATGTGATAATAACATGTAAATTTTAATTTTGCAGAAAAACAATTCTTTTGGTTAAGAAATCATCAAAAGGACTGATGTGTATTAAATGATAGCAGGTATAAGAGAGGGGCCCCAATAAAAACGGACACGACATGATCAGGACGTGACACTTACCCTTTACTTTTAACAAAATTAAGTATGCATATATAAAAGGAATCTGATAGAAAAACAGATGTTTGGGATTTATAGTTTCGTAGAGGTTTCAAATACCATGTGTTTATATATTGTAATATAACTGTAGCAAAAGCAAATTACAAAATATTAAAATTAAATGTTCATACCTGATGTTGTTTTATGTACAAATCACTATTTCAAAGAGATACCAATGTCTCAATAGGGCAAAAAAGGTCTAAAAGCTGTATTGTGAAGTTAATGTCATAATTTTTTTCCCGGCGGCGGAATTATTAAACGTTGTATTAAAAAAACGCGATTTTTACAAGATAGCGCGTACTTTCAAAAGGCACCGAGTGTATGTAATACATAAATACAGGAAACTATTGATAGGTTAAGAACTAACTCAGGTCGCATTGGTCTAAAAATGAATACTAGTAAGACCAATGTGATGTGTAACCAAACCTGTCATGACTCTGATAGGACCCTGACCAGCGTGGGACAATCATTGAGAGGGTCGACAGCTTCAGATACCTCGGCGTGCATATCCCCGGAGACGGTAATACATAAAAGGAGCTCGCTATTCGTTTAGGAATAGCTGGAGCCACATTTAACTTAATGCGGACTGTCAGGGACACACAGCTGTACTCGATTAAAACCAAACGCCACTTGTTCAACGCTTGCATTCTGCCGGTATTGCTTTACGGTAGCGAATCATGGCACCTGATGAAGACTAAAAATAAACCGTATACTAGGCTTCGATAACAGACGCTTGTGTCGGATAATGGGGGTGATGTGGTTTAATGTTGTGACGAATTCGGTGATAAGGGAACGTACAAGACAGCGCCCCGCCACGTCAGTGGTTATGGAAAGACATTGCAACTGGCTGGGTCATGTGCTGTGGATGCCTCCGGAAAGACTCAATCCTGCCTGCCTCTTCTTTCGACCGGTGGTATTCTGGCGCCCCGGATCTCCGTCAGGTACTATCCATTTGATGTACTCGGCGGAACTGAGGGATACTGGCATGTCATGGGAGGAAGGAAAGCAATTAGCGGGAGACAAGGAAACATGGAGGTGCCGTATATGTTCAAAAAAGAAGAAGAAGATGTAGATTTTATTAATTAGACGAATTTTTGTAAATAAGTCAAATATTAACAATTTTTCTTGTTAATATATGTCACTGTGAAGAGTTTCATTCTACTGCTATTGTTTTACAAAATATTCAAGCTTTAAGGCCTCATGTAATTACATGTTGTATTTCCGTATTAAAACGGAAGTTTTGTTATTGGAAAATATGCGTAACAGCGTTGCGAGCTTTTATCGCAAATTTATTCCATCAAGTCTTCTCCTTTCACACGAGACAATGTAAAAATCAATTACACCAAAAGTAAACGTTCCATAAAAAGTAACTGACCATTAAAAAATAATCATTTCCAAAGTACCAGCAGCGCGACAGCTTTGAACGAGGCAAAGATATGGCAACCATATTTTAATTTAACTATGGCCATCTTCAACTGTTGAAGAATTTTAATTACGGAGTTTTATTAATTATTTAATTGTTGTAAAATTTATTAACGGAAGATGCCGCTTTAGTGTGTTGTAAACGACACCAATAAACATTATATCAATAAGGAAGTATTTATGCAATGTATTAATAAAAACACAATATTCCTTTGTACTTTATTCCACTTTATATAATAGGTCAGGACTGGTTTCGCTCATTGCAAGCATTGTCAACTAATTAGCAACAATTAACAATGAAAAGAATTTACAAATAACAGTATAAGTGAATCTACAACATAGGCTCCCAACCTTTTTCGGGTGGCGACCCTTTTTTATAAAAGCCATGTGACTAAGGGACTCCCGAAGAATTTGAAATCCTCGATTTGCTATACTTTTCCCCGGATTGTCTCCGAAACTCCTTTTTTTTTTATTTAGATTTGAAATGTTCAAATCCAAAATCGAAAAAAGTTGGCGACCCCCAGGTTGGGAACCCGTGCTCTACAATTACACAAAATTCAAATGCTTTACACTAACCTATAACATACAATTAAAAAAACATCAAAGACTACTAAATTATAAGTGGTGAATGATGGCAATTATAAAAACAGTTAAAATCTGGGAAATTTTTAACGAAGTGAAATTCTACATTACTAAAGTAAATAACCTAATGATGATTTTGTGTTTTTCCCGCTTCCAAGTAATAAGTCTGTGTACTTCAACAAAATCGACAGACATTTTTAAATAATGCCTTTCCACCAAGTATAACCACAGTGAACACCCTAAAGTGATTCATGCAATGACTAGCGGCTTGGTGCTACTTTCTGCGAGAGCACGGCACACGGTGAATCACTTCGAAATCGGAACAGTTAACGAATTCTTCCGAACAAGAATCTTCAAGAACACGAATTATCCATACGGAATAATCCGTACCAGCGTTCCCTCTAAGCTGCACGCGTATGTGGCTGCGCAGCAATTGGACAACCCTCGCGCAATCATTTTGTGATGGCGCGCACTCCAACAGAAATAACTATTTAATGAATATATTTTATTAAATTAGTATAACCCTTTTTGGCAGACATAAATTAGAAATTTAACAGATAATTTAACTGAAGCTAAATTCTTATCTATTATCTGAATGAGAAATTGACCTTAATTAAGTACATACTAGCTGTAAGCCCGTTGACCTCAACGGGGGGATTTTTGTTGCATTTTTAAGAAGTCAGAAAATTACAAACCTATTTATTGAATAAGCCAGAAATTCTAAAAATAAAATAAATATATCTCGGGCCATATATCGACAGCATGCCCTGTAGTATTTAAATTGTAAGTTATTTAATTTTTGGAATAATGTTGAGTTTGCTAACAATTAGTTTTCCTATTAGCAGAAATATACCTCGTAAATTACCTAATTTTTGGAATAATGTTTAAGTTTGCTGACAATTTTTTTCGTAGTGACAAAAATTTCGTAAAATATTAAATCTTTGGAATAATGTTCAAGTTTGCTAACAATCATTTTTCATAGTAGCATAAATCGACCTCGGCGCATATATCGACAGCCCTGCAGTTTTAAATTGTAAATTACTTAATTTTTGAAATAATGTTTAAGTTTGCTAATAATCATTTTTCACATGCAAAATGGTATAAATTAATTGCACATTTTATCAAAACAAAATTATCAATTTTCCATGTTACAATCAAATGCATATTTATCAAATTAATCAGAATAAATTAACTTCACTAATTCACCAAACGGAGCTTATTTTTAGGAATATATGAGTCTTTAAGGGAACCAAACATAAAAATGGTGAAACTTTTCCATTTGACTTTTAAGTGCAATTACGTTTTCAATTAATTTTTGTGGGAACTGTCATCAACTTTTAATTTTATGTGAAAGTTTTTTCAATAAATAAGCATAAAAAAGTAATACAAAATAACTTAGATTATTCCACGTATTGTGCTACAAACTGTGACACGTGTTTCGCCTATTTCAGAGGCATCCTCAGACAGACTTACTTTCAGTAAGTAAAAGTAAGTCTGTCTGAGGATGCCTCTGAAAGAGGCGAAACACGTGTCACAGTTTGTAGCACAATACGTGGAATAATCTAAGTTATTTTTTATTTTATATTCAAATGAACTTCCACAAAGATACCGACGAATCCATCGAAAGCATAAACAATGTATTTTAGAGAAAAAATGATTGAAATTATGCAATAAAAAGGGTGGGTTCAGTTCACTTTTTCCCATCATCCTAACTTGGCTCACTTTGCCGTATTTTAATCTCGTTGACCCCAATCTATCAAACTATTTCGCTTACTTTATTTATATTACTATTTGAGCATAAATTTACCTTGTCCAAAGCATAGACTCGTTTACTCGTTATTTAAAACAAAAGATACAAAACTTTTAAATTATCGGGATAAATTCTAAATACCCTCTGTTAAAAAGTAAAATATTTAATAGCCGTCAGCATATGACACACATGGAATATTTGCATTTAACTGTCGAAACTATATTATGTAAAATATACCACATTCATATTTGACAGACGTCACAATCTTGAATAAAAACAATCGAAGTCAGTTTGTGAATCACAAATATCGTTCCATTTTCAAATGCTTGATTTATATAATGTATTTTTATCGCCTTGATATTTATGACGTTAGCTCAGTTGATAGAGAGCTCGACTGGTAATCCAGAGTTCTGTGTTCGATCCACGGTCGCGGCGTTTTTTTGTATGAAATTTTTTCAGCGATTTGTATCGTCAAATAATAAACAGTGTATTGGGAAAATATGTCTTTAGTATGAATAAAAATATTGCGTCAGCGGAGCTTTGAGAAGGGAGGGGGAAGGGGCAGGGGGAGGGGATATCGCGGACAATCATTCAGACGGACGGACATTATCGACTATTAATATATAGATATATAAAAGCATAATTTGTATCTACCGGTAAACTAGATAATTTATGAATTATGCGAATAACTGCGACTGATTACTGTTAGTTGTTAGGGCGCACCCTAACGCCCTAACAACTAACTTCTTATTTCAGAAGGAAGTTGCTCCGTACACTAATTCTTTTGAACAAGAATTTTCCGTACATGGAATATTCCGGACACAGAATATTTTATACATTTTAATAATTTTTCATATATTATGTATGCAGATGTCTCAAAATTGTCGAACAATCTATTTACACTATATTCGACAGTATACACTACAAATAATTAATTGTTTTCAAACGAATAAAACAGAATAAAAAAATCTTGATAAAATTTACGTGTGGTCACCACGCTTTGAGAACTCAAAATGCATGTTAATTTAAATCAGCCTCGAGACCTTTTTGGCCTCACAGACTAAATTTTACATCTCATTGATATTTCTACTGAAATATTTACTTAATAAAAAATATTTGAACAGCTCTCTGGAAAATATTTACCATGCTACAATATTGGACGTATATTTATTTTGAAGGCTTTGCATGTTTTGTTAATAAATTATTATTAATGCTTTTATCCTTTACTGTTTGTTCATATTTTTGCTCATTTATAAAAGCTCTCTTGGAGAACTATAATCCACCAGTAGATTATAAAAATCAGTGGTGTACATAACCGATAAAATGATCAAAAGAACCAATTTTTAATATTTTTACTAAAACTAAATATAAAAAACGCATTTTAATTTGGGTAATGGATCTCACGGGTTCGAGTTCATATAACAATACCATTTAAAAAAAATAGATTTATTTTCAAACACATGGGAGCTTACTTTTATTAACCCTCCAGAGACGAGAGCTTTTCCTCGATTAAAAAAAAAATTAAGCTATTTTGAAGTCACGGATAACTTTTATTTCTAACAAAAAAAACGCGTTGTATAGAAACCCCACATGACTATATGGTCATACTCATCCTTATATTACTGTGCAATATTGTGTACGGACAGTAGTAACGACGAGCATGACCGTATGGGCACGCGAAAATTCGAGGTTGAAATATAGCTAAACGTGATTTTTTTTAAAATATTTACAATTTGACCTCTTTAGATCAACATAATTTCAATACAAATATATTAGCAAAAGAACTGTAAACAATTTAATGTTTTGATAAAAAAAATAACAAACAGTTTCAAAAAGTTCATTAAAAAAAACGGAAATTCAAAAAATCGCAGGTGCTTTTGGTGGCCGTTTTTGTCCCCGCGGCTGATGACTTACTGAAGTCTGTACCTTTCTTAACCAAATATGAGTAAAAGCAACGAAATTCAGGTAGAAAAAGGATGAATAGTGGGATCAATAGACAACGGTGTTTACTGTGACCATATGGTCACGCTCGTCCTTGAAGGGTTAATAGGCCATTAGCTGCACATGAGTGGGCATGGATGGAAAAAAAGTTAAGCAACGCGCAACCTTTTTCAGAACTTTTGTTTAGCTTATAATGTTTAGTAATAGCTTGTTATGAAAATGATAATTTTGCAATTTTAAGTCTTATAAATTGTTCAATACAATTACGGTGACTATTTTTTACTTAAATTATTCTGGGGTATTTATTTAATTATAATAATTACGAACGGCAATCCAACAGTGCAACTTCACGAAGTCCTTTCACTTTCTCATTCTCATTATAATTAATATTATAAAGAAAAAATAAATTTATCAATTACACACATATCTGCCAGTGAAGTAAAAGGTTGATCTATAAATTTAATACGAAACTTGAACAGCGAGCCAATTTTTTATTTATTATTTCGATGTACAAAAAATATAACAATATGTGATAATTAAAAAAAGTTGCAGTGCCACCATTCTTTATTCTCTATTCAAGTCAGGTTCATTTTCTCAACGATTGACGCCCTTGGCTTCCGTGACGCATCTCACAAGTTCGACTCGCAGTACGAACAGCATTTTTCAATCAATTTCAGTTCAAAGGTATGGGTGTTTGTGATGTTTAAAAAAATCCTCTTACCTTTCCAATCCTAACGTAGCGAGAGCGATTAGTTGAAGTTTTGGCGAGACCAAATGCATTTCGCTTGTGGAAAACGTCTGCTTAATCGAAATCCATTAGAATCAGAAAATAAGCTTAAATACATGAGATAATATGACTGACTTAGTAGTTGGATTAAAATAATACAATACAATCAAATTAATGATGACGTGACGAAAGTTTAACTTTTAAAGCTTATTATTTTTATTTTTATTTTTAAAAAAGAATACATTTTTCTACAAGAATCACTTGTTACGCTTGTCACTCAAACTATCCTTTTTCGAAGTGAGTAGGAATAGAAAGATAAAAGATAAGACATGACTAATGATAAACTTATTGTTTTTCCGTACGAATCGTTTTTTTTAGTATCAGAATGGTGGAAGAAAATTTTAACTTTCAAATGATTCAAATTTTCATTTAGACATCACAAATATTAATGCCTTCAAACAAGATTGACTGAAAAAATGCAAACCGGGATTCGAACCCATAATATTCACCAGGAAAGCCAACGAAGTTGACCGCTGTGGTACGACCCGACAGCGAATAAATTCATTCCAGACAATAAATTGATCAAAATACTCAATAGTTTTCATATGTATAATATGATAAATGATTTTTTAAAGATACGTTATTACCGGTGTATTAAATTGGCTTTTATATACAAATAAAAGTATACATGTATGTATAACAGTATAGGGTATTCAAAAAAACTATTTTTTTACACAAAAATATCCCATTTGTATTCTTACACATTCTTGCAATTCCACAAAACTGAAATCACAGCTCTGATATTCCACTAAATCTGACCCTCATCAGCGAAGTGTCTTCACGATGTCCAACTGTCCACAGGTTTGCCCGATATTATTTGCCTATTTATTTAAATTTATTCGGAAGATTTGCTTTTGGGAAATTGCAGATTCCCGGAGATAAAATTCCACCGGCCACGAGGGGAGACTGACCTAAAATAGCACTAAAAATATTTTCCGCACAATAAAAAGGAAGCTAGATCGAGTAAGGACTACTTCGGAGTCGATGGTATATTTTTTTGACTATGCTTGGAGAACTCAACTGGGAGAAAAGTTTATTATAAAAATGAATTTCTATATAATCATTCGTTTTGCTTAGCATCAAATAAGTAATAAGTAATGGGCCTAATAAAAACATGGTCCTCAACCTTTAAGACATTATACACAACAAAAAAAACTTTTTTCTTTAGATGGTTACTAATTATAAATTGTGTCAATGTCTCTATTTCGTTGTTTTATACTATTTATTCAATTTCGATGAACCATTATAAGTTGTCCGTTTCGAGAGGGCGCCAGCATCGCGGAAGCGATGTTGTCATACAGTTTTATCTGTCAATTCTTTTTTTAAACTGTCAAACTTTTAAGTAACCAACCTCCCACACATTTTTACAAATTGTATTCGAAACCCCTGATACCGCCAATAGTATTTATTTTCACAGTTTAAATAATGTTGTTTCATTAAAATTTGACAGCTACATTGACGTTTGATCTAGATTGACCATTTTAGTTCCCAATTCTGCCGGCAGCCAAGTTATAATAATATATTAATACCTAGAAATATTGTGAGGCGTCATTTCTGGTTGCCGTCATTTGGAACCGTCAGAATTCATGTAATATATAATAAATATGTATAATATAATTAAATTATGCTATGTTTTTATTATAAAATAACATTTCTTGTTCAAAGAATCAAACGCTGTAACTTTATTTATAACAATGATCCAAAAGCTAGGACAAATATTGACCTGACTCGTCAAACAAAGCGCGTTCTCTCATTCCTCGTAATATTTTATTGCGAATCAAACAATTCGCCAGGCAGATAGCACATAGATTCATTTCGTTTTTGTAAAAGAACATCCGCGAAAAGCTTCGTCCTATATGGGCAAAGTCCAATGACAAAAACAGGTATTAGAAAGTACTCAAAAGTAGGCTTGCAATTTACCGTCAAATTAAAATTTCCGGTAAACGGTAAATAGTTGTTCTGATTACCATAAGCTGGGTCCTTGATTGATACTGAAATATTTATAAACTTTTTACATTTTTACTAAAATATAGATTAAATCAGTGTTTTTCAACCTTTTTGGACCCGTGGCCCTTTTTGCCCCACCATACCATTGTTTATTCTTCGTATAAAAAGTCTAATTTCAAAAACCAAAGAATTTGCGTATTTATCAAAATTACCAGCAGGCTACAGGGCCCACCGTTGAGAAACCCTGGATCAAATAATCACTTTTTTCATATTAATGATAAAGTATTTTTTTTAAAGAAATTTCTCTCAATAGAAGCAGATAAGATATAAATTTGTGTACCATTTTAAGATACATACATTAAAAACAAACCCCTAAAGACAAGAGCTTTTTCTAGATATATTTTATTTAGATGCGTAGTGCAGCGGTCGTTGGCTTGGGTAATGGATCTCACGGGTTCGAGTTCATATAACAATACCATTTAAAAAAAATAGATTTATTTTCAAACACATGGGAGCTTACTTTTATTAACCCCTAAAGACAAGAGCTTTTCCTCGATTAAAAAAAAAATTAAGCTATTTTGAAGTCACGGATAACTTTTATTTCTAACAAAAAAAACGCGTTGTATAGAAACCCCACATGACTATATGGTCATACTCATCCTTATATTACCTCAAAAATATTGTGTATGGACAGTAGTAAGAACGAGCGTGACAATATGGGCACACAAACATTCGAGGTTGAAATGTAGCTAAACGTGAAATTTTAAAAAATATTTACAATTTGACATCCTTAAATCAACATAATATCAAAAAATATATATTAGTAAAAGAACTGTAAATAATTTAATGTTTTGATAAAATAATAACTAACAGTTTCAAAAAGTCTAATAAAAATTATCGGAATTGATTTTGGTGGTCGTTTCCGTCCCCGCGGCTGATGACTAACTGAAGTCTGCATCTTTTAAACCAAATTGGAGTAAAATCAACGATATTCAGGTAGAAAACGAATGAATAGTGGGATCAATAAACAACGGTGTTTATTGTTACCGCGTGGTCACGCTCGTCCTTGGAGGGTTTTAAAAAGCATAAATGGTTATGGCGGTTAACATAACTAAAATATTGTATAATTTATTACTGGTTGACTAAAACGACCGAATAAATTTATATGACTGAGAAAAATATTTAGCAATAGAAGAAACAAGCTATGTACCGCGTTGTCCAACCGGGACACGGCTGTAGAAAATTTCGAGGAACGGTATACGTTTTACTGACTCAATTTTCATTTGCCCGAGGCCACGAAGAGAACATTCAAACATGATAGGAACTGTTTGAGGAAGATCTCAAAGCGAAATTCGCTGTTTTTTTGCAAAACGAAGCGAAAAAAATGGCCGTCTTTACAATGAGAATGACGCCGCACGTAATGAAAACCTAGGAAACAAAGCCCTCAAATATCATTTCCTTTCTACGAAAGATTCAATTGGATGAGACGTTTGAATCTACAAAAAATAGCGGGTCGATAAAATTAAATGCAAGGTATAATTTGATTACGTTTATCGTATGGTTTGATGCAGATACTGCAGGTCATACGTTGATATTTGAGGATCTCAATTTCAAAACATACCTAAAGAACATTTTTGTTTTGGTTTTTTTTTAAATTTTGATGCCAACTTGTTCTCTATTTCAATACCTAAATCAGTGGTGGAGAATCTTTTCTCTCTAAAGGCCACATTCATTTATCTGATTCAACACAAGGCCGCAGTAAACATTGACATTTGGCCAGAAACAATTTCATGCCATTTTGTAACGCCCAGAAATTTGTGGATTTCCCAAAATTACCAGCGTTGGACCTTTTTTTTAGGTCTTCGAAGGATTTCGACATCCAAAATCTCAGGAATTTACGAATTTACAAATATTTGCAGAATTATCAGAGCAGTCAAAAGGCCGCACCAGAGTAGCCAAAGGCCGCAGGTTCCCCACGACTGATCTAAGCAATCAATAAATTTCCGATTTCAAAACTTTTCAATATACAGAGAAAACGCATTTTAAAAAACGTGTTTAGTCTCAAAACCTACTGAAATTCAAAAACCCTTTTGGTTTTTGGAGTTTGGTAAGTTTTGAAACTAAGGCTCTCATTTAATGGTAAATGAAACGGTATATAGATACATCTATAATTTAAAACAATGCTTAGCAACATATAATAACGATTAGTACGGGATTATTTGAAATTGTTTTTATGGAACTGTGAAAAATAAAAGATCTATCAGGAAAAACGAATAATGCAAAAACGATGATAGATCGGAGTTCCACTGCAGAGCTAAAGTAATGTAAGCTTAAACACAGTTTAGAAAAGGGCAAATCGAATTAGCTATCAACTATATGTAAAATAATAATTTTAGGACTAAAATACAGTCGAACTTGGTTATGGAACGAGGAAGATGGGACCGACTGAATTTCCTTGTTTTAAACATTACTCGTAATATCAGAGATAAG
This sequence comes from Himalopsyche anomala, assembly GCA_031772345.1. Taxonomy (NCBI): domain Eukaryota; kingdom Metazoa; phylum Arthropoda; class Insecta; order Trichoptera; family Rhyacophilidae; genus Himalopsyche; species Himalopsyche anomala. The sequence continues at coordinate 22,713,815 of CM062834.1, read as the reverse complement.
GTGTTTTTAAATGCTTATAAACATACCCATGAAGTATGTCGAGCGGTCACAAAACACAAAGAGACGCAATTTAAACAAAAATGGGATTTTTACATGCAATTTCAACCATATGCGTGGATACTTTTTTAATGTTGTCGGCGAAAACACCAATTAGGTACTTAAACACTTAACTAGTGTTATAAACGCAATCCGATCCCGACGGCATGAGTCTAGATCAGTGGAAGGGAACCTGCGGCCTCTTGGCTACTCTGATGCGGCCTTTTGACTTGATCAAAATATTCACGTGGATCAAAAAATTATATGTAAGAGTAATACGGACAGTCATAAGCTTTTTTTCAGGAAATTTTAGAAATCAATAGGGCACAGTTGCATAGCCTTCCAATTTTAAATGAAATATTAAACCTTCCGGGCTCTCCACTTCTATACCCTATATAAATATAATCATAAAACCTTTTCCGACAAACAAAATAAATATAATTCTTAAAACTACTCACTACTCAAATCTGTGGGCATTCCCATGGGCTTATCATTTTCTCCAGCTTTAAACTCAGTGATGCATTTATTTCTTATTTACACACGAAAAATTAATTTGTTAAGCGTCAGTTCAAGTTCATCCGAGCACTTGAACGCCTGAAGATGCCGAAAGGCGAAGCCCGGGTCGTTAGTGACAAAATCTGTGTGAATGTACATAATTTGAACGATTCAAATTGAATGTTTCCTCGTTACATCCAAGATCTCACTACTTCCGTGGTCATAATAACCGATTTCGACTGTATGTACATTGAAATTGTATTTAAGTTCTGAAAACATTTTGTTAATTTGGAGCTATTTTTTAAATTACATTTAACCAAATCGAATAGTAAAAAAATAAATTAAATGGTCCGAATTTAAATCGATTTTTGGTCAGAATAAAAATATTATACGGTCAGAATATTTAATAACAGTTTTGGTTAGGTTAGGTTAGGTTTTTTTTAAATATCATTAAAATTACGACTATTTATTCTGACCGATTTATTATGACCATTTAATATAAATTCGGACCAATGTTATTTAAATTCTGACCAGAAAAATACGAGCCTTAAAAAAAGCACTGGAGGAATGCTATCTATTCAGTTAATAGGCAGCTCCCCTAGTGCTGAAGGTTGTCTTTATCAGTTACGTTCGTGATTATTATGTGAGAATTCACCCCCTTCTTGTCTAAACTGATTTTATTTCTTTCAACGCATTTTTCTCATATATGTACACCCTTCAGCTACCTGCGAAGGCTTCTTATGCGCCCTCTCCCACACACCTGGTTCGTATGCCATTACCATAAGACAGGGATAATCAACATATCGTCGCCAATATTGTAAGAATACTTAAATCTTTTTTTTTTGTAAACATAAAAAGTAATAATTTATTTGCTGCGATTTCTTTTTTACCAAGTCCACTCCCAATGTGGAGCATATGGACTCCTAATGGAATTTATCTCAACAGAAGTGTCTCTACGAGAACTACTTGTTACTCATACTTTCGATGGATTCGGCGGTAACTTTGTGTAAGTTAATTTTAATATAAAATAACTTAGATTATTCCACGTATTGTGCTACAAACTGTGACACGTATTTCGCCTATTTCAGAAGCATCCTCAGACTTTCTTACTTTCACAAATGCTTGCTGCTTGTTACTCAGTAGCTTAATCTCTCTTTTTTCAAAGAGAGTAGGAATAGAAAGATAGGACTAGGGCAGGACTAGTGGTTAGCTAATCGCTTTTGATACGCCCTGTCATAGGATAGGATGGGTGGAAGGGGGAATTCACGACATCACATACATCCATGCCTTCGAACAGAAATTCATAAATTGATTGAAAAATCAATTTATAAAAGTGTCAGTTCTGGTATTCGATCGCGTGACCTCCGTAACCGAAGCCAACGACGTTGACTACTCGACCACACAGGCGAATGTTACAAAACGATTTTTTTTAAATATAAATTTTTATCCAAAGTGTTCTCCTTTGACATTTACAAAACATTGTCACCTTAACTATGGGACTCAGCCATTGATATATTTCACATAAAGAAAAAGTTTACGTTTAAAAAATTCACAGACTTTCGTTAGCAGCCCCTGCCTAAGAATGTATATTGTAGGATATCAGATTTCTATGCAAATTCTTACCGTGGTAAAACATTTCCATCTCTCTTGTAACTAAAATATTCGCGCGAAATAAAAATTCATTGTAACTGCTGCTTTATACCATCACTGGTTTGTATTGCGAGCAAGATGAGGTTTCCCTTTTGTCTTTCATATCGTGTTCTACTTATCTTGAAGGATTTTTTCTTTATAACACACTTCTGAAAAAATCGTTTCTTTTTTTTTTAGATCTCATCAGGCTGTTTTGGTTTATTGCAACTAAGACTCTTTTATTTCATTTTTTTTTTAAATAAATCAGTAAATCTTTTTTATGTGTTCATTGTCAATACTTGGTGGAATGGTATTATAATAAAAATAATTAAAAAAATTTAGTACTTTTTCCACAAAAAAATTATTGGATCAGGACCGGTTTCGCTCGTCGCGAGCATTATCAACTGATAAGAAAAATATATAAACAGTGCTATTTATACAAATAAAATTACACCTTTTATTTCAATTTGCAAATTCAACAACATTTGAAAATTAATAAAACCGAATAAATTAATAATTCAAAGATTATTTAATCAACATTTTAATTTTTTAAACTTTTTTTTTTTTTTGTTGAACTTGAAAATCGTTCGCGTGCCATCCAAATTCTCAATAGGTTCGCCATTCCTGGTCTAAATGGTAAAAAAAGTATTAATTGATACTCTTAAAATCCGTCATGTAATAGATACCTAAAGATGTCTTCAATTTTAGTGTAGCATAATTTAGTATGGAGAAAAAGTGTCTCAAGAATTGAAAATAACATTCATTCTAAATTTACGAAATGTTCAAATGAATGAAAAAAAAGGAAAAATTCAATTGTCCTTTGGAAAGCGAGTGCAGTAAACATTTTACAGTGATAAAAAATAGGCAAAATAAAACCAAAGTAACTATAATTAGTGACTGCGCTACTGTACATGCTTCTCTCTTGTTATTTTTTTTTTGTTTCAACTCTCGTAATGGTTTTTAAATTTTTTGAATTAAAGCCATTTTTTTCACAAAGCTCTTTGTAGAATAAAATGTACAAATTATTTATTTTAATTGTTGCTGTCAAAATGCATAATCTGGTTATTTGAATAAATAACTATTTTATAAATATATTGATGATATAAAATACGATTTTTTTTATAGAATGAAATGAGCTTAGAATTGGTTTATTGATTTACATTGAATTTTTCAAGTACCAAATACATAATTAACAAAAATGAATAAATACTACCGTCATAGAAACAGTGTAAACATTTTCGATTCCTTAAAAACAAAGCAATTACTTTTTTTTTGCATTTCGCATTTGAAATCTATTGATGTTTGTGATGTATTTTATTATCAAACATTCCTCGAGTGATAACTAGCAGGGCCTCCAATTCCGGGATCCCGTCCAATTTTGTGATGGTACTAATCCCGGGATATTGGGAAATCCTGGAAGAGTTAAAAAAAGGTCTCGCGTTTTTTCATTTTAAGAAAATTTCTCAATCCTGAATATCTGTACGATTTTATGGTGAATTTTCAATCCTGGTATCCCGGTATTAGAAAAATGGTCAACACAGAAATTCCGGGATTGAATGAATGTCATTTTTTTGTAATGATCCCCGACTTCTTTCTCGGGACGTCAGAGGTAGAAGAGTAAAGATAATACCAATAATTGCGCGATTAATTAATTAAGCCATTGAGAGGTAAAGTGAGCCAACTAGTAAAATGGTTAAACTTTTTCCTTGAACTTCTAAGTACAATCACGTCTTTATTTGGTGTTTAAGTGCATTGTATATTTTTATCTGTATTTACTTAAGTAACTTCACTTTTATGATACTTTGAGACGTGTAGAATATTACTACGCATCTAATTTGTTTTCTCTCTAAAATACCACTTGGCTCATTTTACCTCTAACGGGCCAAATAAAATATGACATAAGAAATTTATTGGCGGGAAGACTATTCACATTGTGACATGATTGAGAAGCATTTTTTTTCAGATTTACATATAATCCAATGCTATTTGATTTTTTTAAAACTTTAGACCTACAGTAAATAATGATTTTTACAATTTTGGGGAAAATAGACTATCTAAAATTAAATACACACCTGTGTTCAGAATCAGATGAAATATCTAATGCTGCTTCGCAAAAACGAGTTAATATTTTTTTGTGGTAAATAAAAAAGTACCCAAACCGAACTGGGTTTTACAATACTGTTCTTATTACAAATAGTTATTTTAAAAAACATCGTATTCACAAAACTTGCCGGTGGCATGGAAATATATCATTTTATTATGCATGTGCATTTGGAATTTGTAAAAACGATATTAAAATTTATTTAAATCTAATTATGAAAATAATATTATTTATTTGCTTAATGCAGTTCAAAACTAAACGATGCGCCATCTGTGCAAACAATAAAATACATACTGTTTCATAAAATTTAGATTTTTTTATAGTATTATTGTAAGCCCTTGAACTTCACTGTCTGTCTCTTGGAACGTAAAGTTAAAAGAGGCAAACGTTAAAAAAAATAATCTTAGCGGCTTATCACTGGAATATCATGTACATATCGACTGTGGAAAGGACGTAACCCATTAAACACCAGCTTAGAAGTCTCCATGCACTTCAAGGTTGTGTTTAATTCATAATTTGCATATGTCAAAAAATCATCAAAACACGTTTTTAGCGCCTCCAGTAAAATTTGATATATGTAGGCTACGTCCTTTTTCCTTTCCACAGTCGATATGAAGAATTAGTAAAAAAGGGCAGTTGCGGATTACCCTATAAGCGAATAAGGCGCGCGGCGCGCTTGGGGCCTCAAAATTGCTCACATTATAAAATATGTTAACTTTTAATATAATTTTGCAAGGCTTTTAAGTTATCCGACAAATCCAGTATAAATTTGATACAATCTCACTAATTTTATTATTGACAGTGAACACCATGAAATCTGATAAAGTCGATAATTTAACACAAGCCGATCTGATCGCTAAGGTAATAGGGCTCATACACTTAGGAACAAATGTCGCGAAACATGTCCCCTATACATCTACGTAATGTCTCAGGAACGATGTTCCAGAACATGTTCTTGAACACACGACGGGTCTCTGAAACGTCACCCGTTGAGGTTATGTTGTCATTCATGTCAGTGTTGTGTCCGAGAGAATGTAATGCGAGTAAATTTAATTACTAATATTTATAAGCTTTCTACAATGAAAATACAATTATTTTACCATCACAATGACAGCTTATGCTTAAACCATAGATAATCCTAATATTACTTATTATTGTCTATGGTGTCTATTTGACAAGTGTCACATAGAGATACATTTCAAAGTCGAGAATATATCTCTAAAATGACGCTCGATGAGTTGATGTCGACGAGTGCTGCCTACGTATATATTCTCGCAAATAGTATTTGGTTTTGATAATTATAATTAGATGTATTCCACAATACGTTATAGCTTTGGCAATGAACTCATGACGAAATATACTTTGACAGTTCGTCTACAGCTGAGCGCGCATGCATGTTCCCAGGTTTCCTGTTTTGCGCTTGGTTCCAGAGCGTGAACATGGGAACTTATCTCGGGTCACGTGAAACATTCAGTCACGATACGGATTGAACACTTGAATTTTGTGTTCCAGGACATGTTCTGGTACCATTTGTTCCTTGATGTATGCCCACCTTAAGGCTTCAACTACTAGACCACATATACTAGCTGAGTTTTCTTAAGAGCTTTTTGTCCTTATCTTTTCCGGTTCTAAGCTCAAAAAATGCGACCCCAATACCCACATTTTCTTAAATATCTATTTTAATATGGGTGATAAAATGTTTATACTTATGCGATAACGCGATAACGAGATAAGCGCTCGCAATAAGCGATCGTTCGTAAGATAGCAGGGCTAAACCCGTCAGTTGCAAGTTTATATGTGTGCTGGGATGACGTCGTTTTTACGCGCAACTTAAAATATGATTATTTATTAAAAAACCACGGATTTTTATAAAAAAATGTATGAGGAATGATGCATAGAGATATTTTAAAGTTCTAAGACTATTTTTTTGTTGAAATTCATAAGAATAAGGCCAATAATGAGGAAACCACTGGGGTCCCTAAGCGACCCCCATCGGCAGAGAAGTATTTTTCTAGTCTCCGAGCCGCGAGAGTTATTATCGCTGTAGAAAAGCAATCTAACTGTATGCTTAGTAATCAAGTCTCTTCAGCGAAAAATATACACACAATATTTATATTCACTGAAGCTTACCTGCCCATACGACTTGGTTTATGCAGGGTGATTATTTATGATTTTCAGAATGCCTTTTTTCGATTTCATTTTCTATCGTAAATCAATATTCAATTGTCAACCTACGTTAACGTTTTTAAACTGCGGTGAGTAATATTTACCTTTGCAGCTTTCTATAGATAAATCAAATCAGACGAGAGTTTTTGAAATACAAATGTAAAGTACATAAAAAAAAATCTTTATTCTGCGGCAAAGCGGGCACGTGCCAGAATTGAGAAGTACTTGTATGAATACAAAATTTAAGCTAAAGTGTAACATAACATATGAAGTAGTTATGAAGGAATATGCTTTTGTGTTTCGTTTTTATGTGATCAAAGAGGCAAGGTTCTAAACTATTTATGTTGTTAATTAACTCTTGTACAATTCGTATATGTTTGGCATACGAATGTTTCCTTGTTGAATTAATGTCTACCTAAAATATAAAAAATAATGTTTGTTTGTTCGTATTTTTACGCTGCCACACCGCTCATCCGATTACAATTAAACTTTAATAAACTTTTTGGTTACACTTCCGGGAAGATCATAGGCATATTAAAATTAACTTACAGTAGGTCTTATATAATATATAAAAATCAATGTTTGTATGTCTATCGTTCATTCAATTCAACTTTAAACCGTCGACTGACGATCAAACAGTATTCACTAAAAATTTTAAAATGGAATATTTTAAATCATTTAAATCGTGTGGTCTACATTTTGAAATTCCGTTCAAATGTGTATTTTATACGTTGCCACACCGCTCATCCGATTTCAAAGTTTATAACAATATTAAAATTAGCTTACAGTAGGTCTTATATATAAAAAATCAATGTTTGTATGTCTGCCATATCGTTAATGCAACGCGCAGGTTATGGGTGTAGTACAATTAAATTTCAGTAGGTGGCGCGTGTGTCGTACCATAGGCAATCGGCAGCAAACTTCAAACAGACATAAAAAGAAGACATGCATTTCAATAAACACAATTAAAACACAAACACTGTCATTCTTTGAGTGGCATTGCAACGCTTGCCGGAAACCGGCTAGTCGGATATAAAAATATTGTTTTAGATTAGAAGAAATAATATATTGAAAATAACTACCAATAAGAACGTAACTGTTACCTTTGTTCAACAGTTTTGGTAGAGAGTAGTTGGTTAGAACATAAAGTAATGTTTTAACTTTTTAACTGCCACTAGTGCCAATGATATTTGTATGTTTAAATAATTGATTTAGATTAGTAAAATCCATTTTAAAGCGGAGTGCTTAAAGACGCATTATTTGTATGACTACGGAAAATTGTGCGCCTTAACCACTTGAATACCAAGCGGATAAGAGTGTCCAGAACATAGCACGCAAACACGGATGTCCAAGACATTTAAAAAATCTAATACTTGGAATTCTAATAGAATATAAGCAATATTTTGATGAATATGTATAGTGCTATCTACATTGAGTCAATATAGGTTTTTAAATTATCGGATTCGAGTGTATATTAGACAAAATTATTTTTCTTCAAAACACGCAGTATCTCTGGGACATATTAATGATTTATTTGCGCGGTATTCAAACGGTTAAGACGCTAATAGCAGTTAAAAGGTTAATAGTTCTCTGTTCTCAGTTCTCAGTTGACAATGCTCGCGATGAGCGAAACCGGTCCTGACATATTTAATAAAGTGGAATGAAGTACAAAGGGATATTGTGTTTTTACTAATAAAAGGTTAAAAACTAAAATGTTATCAATTACAAATATTTGTTTAAGCATGCCGTTACTTAAAATTAAAACTCTTCAGTTTTAATTCTAATTAATTTCTAAGATTCTATCTTCATAGAATCTTAGAAAACTATAAATTGTCTTAGAAAAAAGAGTCAAAGAATTGTATGTTTCATTGCCCTCAATTTGTTTTCTTTTAAAAAAACTTTATCATCAATTTATGCGTCAAACAGATATACCATAAACCTACTCACTCACCCGGTTCGAGGGCCAAATTGACGACGGTATAAATAACATTAGCGGCTTGATAGATATCTCGCTAAACAAAGATTGGAAACCATTACAGTGTGTACAATAGATAACAATAGATTCTGACAGTTGGACATCCATGAATAAGTTTCAGGCGACAAACGGCCTGTCTCACAGGAATATAAATTTATTACTTTGAGGATTATTCCCAGGTACTAAATATTTGACGCTTTTCCAATGCTCGGCCGGAGGAAACCCCGACAGACAAAATAGTTTTTCTTTCGGTGTAAAAGTTTTCAAATGTAGGTTACGTTAACTTTATTTAATAAAGTATATAAAACATACCAAGCAAAACTAGGTAGATGCGTTATGTTTTCAAAAACAAAGCTGGAACAGTTTTTCAGTTATTGTTTGCGCAAACTCATTAGTCAACCGATCCAAATATCAACTGTACAGTGGAATCCCCAATTACGCTACCTCAAATTACGCGCCGCAAATTCCCTAATTGCGCGGTCACATTCCATTATAGTTGCTGCTGTACACACAGCCGGGCGGCTGTCTGTGTGGTGAATACATTCAAACGTTGGCGAGCGTCTGTGTATTCGGCACGTGCCAAGCTAAACACACACAGCCAGGCGGCTGTCTGTGTAGTGCACAGTCAAATGTTGGCGAGCGCTTTGTATTTTACTACTAGGTAACAAAATATTTCGTGCATATATTTTTTTTCGTTTATTCTTATTTTTGGCAGTTTCGCATTTTTCGCGAAAAAAAACGTAGCCCCATAATTTTGTATGAGATTCACTCCCCAAATTACGCGACACCTAATCACACCGTCCAAAATTTCGCGTAAATGGAGATAAACAGCAGCAAATATTAAATTAGCCTTAAATGGCTTGACAACATCCAAAATATCATTTCAAAGTAATGGAATACTAAAAATACTTTGCTGTGGCCCAGTTGGTTAGAGCTTGCTCTACCGGTCACGCAGGTCTGGGTTCGATTCCCGGTCAGATCACAGTGAATTTGAGAATTATTCAATTCAAAGTTGCGATCGAAGACTGGTTGTTTGTGATGTCAATTCTCATTATTTCCTCAACTCCCATCCTTATGATCCTTAATAACTGGGTGAATCAATAGCGATGAGTCAACCACTAGTCATGTTCTGGCCTTATCCTTCTTTCCCTACTACTCACTTTGGAAAGAAGGGAGGTTGAGCGACTGAGTAAGAAACAGTTCTCGTAGAAAAAACTTCTGTAGAGATACCCTCATTAGGAGGCCATATGCTTCACATTGGGAACGGACATGGATAAAAAAAAACTTTTAAAATGTACATTGTTTTTGTTGAAATTTAATTTTCATTTTTTAACCATTTTGGAATAAGCCGTGTTTGCGAGTAAAACCTTCATAAGAAATAGTAAATTTATTGTTGAATACTGCCAACATACTTGAAAAATCCGCCAAGCTGAATGGCGCCTTCCAGAAACAAAAATACAATCTCTGATACATTGTATTATTCGTTATTTGGCTTACTTTATCTAACAATCGGCTCTCCTAATCACCGACCTTTTTGGAACAAAACAATTCGCTGTGGTGTTGCCAGGAGGTAGTTCCGTGTTGGCGATGGAAGGACAGCCGATTTCCTGCGAGAGATATCGCCAATCGTCTATTTTCCCCGAACGGATGTAGCAAGGATAAACTAGATGTGCAAAACGACCAGTGGCGGCCGGACTTGTTTGCCAATTTGTTTGTTTTGTTTATTGTCGTTTTGACAGCATACACGCCCAATATCTAAGGAGATATCGATAAATCAGTTTTAAAGTGTTTTTTATTCCATGTCCGCTACAGTGTAGCGCATTTGGCCTCATAACAGAAATTTTGAACGAAAACTACTTTTTTTTAAGATTTCGAATGAAGTTGCTTCGTGAAATTTCAATATAAAATTTGAATCGTTCAAACTATGTACATTCACAAAAGTTTTGTCACTAACGACCCAGGTTTTGCCTTTCAGCATCTTCAGGAGTTCACTCGTTCTGACCTGAAGATGCCGAAAGGCGAAACCCGTGTCGTTTATGAGATTTTTTTGTGAATGTACATAATTTGAACCAGCCGAGGAAAAAGTGAGTATGCAACCTTTTTTTCCTCCGGGCCGCATTCCGATATTTGCCTCTCTACGTAGGCCGCAACATATTTGAGATGAAAATAGGCTACCAGTTAGTTTTTAGCTCACCGAGGAATTTTTAAATCCACGATTTGATATACTTTTTCCGCAGGTTGAGTATGGCTGATTTGATACGATTCCAAAATAAGAAAACTAATTCTGGTTTTTAGATTGCAGTGTTCTCAACCTCTATTTTTCGAAGACAGTTGAGGCTGAAACAGAATAGTGGTTAAGCTAAATAGACATAGAATTTAGTTAGAATGGAAAAAATGCTGACGCTTTCACGCGTCAACCAACGACGAGCGTGAATATGGTCACTAAGGACGTGTCATGAGATTCACGTTCACTGAAATGCCACAAATGGTAGAGGCAAGACTATCGATAGTCATCAGCGCAGAATGCCACAAAAGCACATAATTTTGAATTTCGATTTTTTTAATGAACTCTTTGAAACTATTAGTTTATTTTTTTTTATCAAAATATCAAATTATTTACAATTCTTTTTCTAATATATTTGTATTGAAATTATGTTGATCTAAAGAGGTCAATTAGTAAATATTTCTAAAAATTTCACGTTTAGCTATATTTCAACCCCGAATGTTTGCGTGCCCATACGGCCACGCTCGTCCTTACTACTGTCCGTACAAAATATTACACGGTAATAAAATCATGAACATGACCATATAGTCATGCGGGGTTTCTGTACAACGATTTTGCGTTTTTTTTTTTTTTTTTAATTTTAGTCATACAAGTTACCCGTGAAGCCATATTGGCTTAAGAAATGTTTTTTTATCGAAAGCTCTCGTCTCTCGATGGTTAAGTGAGAAAAAACACTGGATTAAAATATGAATAAATTAACTCTACTTGTATTCATGATGTAAAAGTTAACTTGTACATCTAAATGTAGTCTAACTTTACATTCGCTGTATTTGCATTAATATTTAATTAAAATTATTTAGGGGTATATTCACCCCACGTCCATGGTACTATGTATCCCCACGTGATATCAACAAAGTGATGTCCGGTTGCGACAGGCGACCGCCCAGCTAAATACCTTTTGTCTTATCTCCACCCATACATAATAATACCTTTCCACCATTTACCCCTATAATCTAAAACTCACTTATTCCTGAATCAGCACATTCCATTTTGTTTCTCAATAATTTTACACAAGCTATGTTAATTACCGTCTATTATTGCTTTTAAGCCGAGCGATATTTCAGTCGCTTTTGTTCGAGAAATAATAATATCGAGCTGTCACCGTTCTTTGAAAATGATGCGGATAATAAAAGAAACAGTAGGCTTATTTTTCTACGACAAATGACGAATTAAAGTAGCCAATTGAACTTAAATAGTCAAATATACAATGGGACAATAGAGCTGTGGAAACAAAGACGGCAGTTTTCATGTTTTGTCAATTTGTAGATATATTGTAGATGAACGGATTTTCCGTATATGATTTTTCCGTACAAACACCAACACTGAAATAATTTTCCGCATGTCATTTTTCCGAACACGAATCCTCCGTACAAATCTCTAACATCGAAAGAATTTTCCGAACAATTTAAAAAAAAGTGGAATATATTTTTTCTTGTGTTTTACTTAATAGAATTGGTAAAGGGTGCCAAATATTTATCATTTGCGAAAAAGCTATTAATAAAATAGTTTATATTTGACATTTTTTTGTATCTTTTAGTAATATATTAAGTCTCAATTTCTTATTTCTAATAGTCGCCCACTGTGGTGTAGTTGGTTAGAGTTTGCTCTACCAACCAGGCGGGTCTGGGTTCGATTCCCGGTAAGGTCAATGTCAAATATAAAATTTTCGATTTGAGACAAGTCATTGGTGTTTGTAATGTCAATTTTCCCGTGTTGATCTAGAGTGACTTACAAAAAATTCAAATCTAGTTTTTCTCGTATGATCTTTCAACTTAAAAAATATTTGGCGATTAGCATTAGCTGTAATGCGAATTTTTTTTTTATTTATGAAAATTCTGAGTTTTAAATGTACGCAATAGTCTTGTACGGAGAATTCGTGTACGGTGTGTTCTGTCCGGATAATTCGCGTTCGAAAAAGTCTTTTACGTAAGAATTTAGGAACCTTCATCATGTAGAGGTAGGAATTGCTTATATACATAATAATAAGTGTTTTTATTAAAAAAAAAAAAAACTCTAGCTTGTTCATTTTTTAAGAATTCGAATTAATTTTATAACAAAAACGGCAGCTTACATTGTTATGTACAATAAAAATGGCAGTCATTAAATGCATTTTACAATAAAAAAATAATTATATTTAAATAGAAAGATAATACTAATATCAATCTTTTACGTATTTTTTAAAGTCAATCTACAAAAGAAAGAAAAAAACTCTTTAATTGATTTTCTAACATTTTAGTTACCCAACACTCGATATCTTGTCTCCTTATCATAAAATAATTCCTCAGATTAAAAAAAAAATGTTTTAGTATATTTCAATACATACACATGTATGTAAGTCACAACATTGTGTTAGCAATCTTTTTGTTTTCTAAAAACTATTAACGACAGCTTCAATTAATAAAAATCCAAACTTTTCCCATAAAGAACTCATTAACGTTCCATTAATTTTATCAGTCTATTTTTCTCACCCCACTAACATTTTCTCAACCCCTACTGTGAAAGTTTTAACAAGAAATAAATTGCCAATAAAAGTCTCAATTTATTTATAGCAATGTATTAAGAAAAGTGTCCAAAAGTTATTTTAATGAACATTCCAAAAAAAAATATTTGCCGTCTAAGTAATTCGAAAAATCAATTGATATGAAATGATGGAAATATTGGATACTGTTTTCAAAGAAGGTATCTGAAATAATATTATATTTTCAAAATAATTTTATTAACTTTAAACATTGGTTCAAAGTATGTATTATTTCTATGGCAAAGAGTAGTTTTATGCACCCTTTTTGTTCCCACCCCTTAATAAAATAGACCAGGGGGTGGGCTAAAGGGGTCTCGGAGGGGCTCACGTGAGGTTCTTGTTAAGTTTAACTAAAGCTGGCGAGCCCCTTGTTAATTTAAAAAGAAAACAATATTCTCAGATCAAATTAGTACATAACTGCAATTTATTATTTATATATTATCTACGACAGCTTCAGTATACACAGGAGTACATTTTTAGCCATTTACATTGATGAGTTTACGGTAAATTGCATATTGTTACATATCGACTGTGGAAAGGAAAAAGGACGTAACGCACAGTTTTTTCAAAACAGGTTTTTTTCGATAATCACAATGCATACAACTTGACACACTTTCTATCAAACGGATGGAAGCTGAAAATGCCGAATAAGTATCTAAATTTAGTCTTTAAGTTTGAAAAAGATGACCTTGTAAAAAATTAAAGCCAAAAAAAAACACTGAAATAAAGGTTTTTCCGAGACAATTTCTTTAATTAATATTAGATTATGTCAATTAAACACCAATTTAGAAGTATCCGTGCACTTCAAGGTTGTGTATAATTCAAAATTTGCATATGTCACAAAATCATCAAAACGCGTTTTTAGCGCCTCCTGTAAAATTTGATATGTGTGGGTTACGTCCTTTTTCCTTTACACAGTCGATAAATATATATAATTTACGTGTGAATTGCATATATTCAGGGCCGGCGCTACCATACAGGCGAAATAGGCAATCGCCTAGGGCGCAAATCATTAAGGGGCGCACAAATTGAGTAATCAAATTATTTTTATATTCTAATAACAAAGAATAGTTTGTACTTGTACTGTTCGTTATAATTATGTATCGTATTCTATATACTTCGAAAAATGTACGTTGAGCGACTGACTAACCAACAGTTCTCGTAAAAAAAACTCCTTTTGAGACACTTCCATTAGGAGGCCATATGATTCACATTGAGAGCGGGCATGCATGTAAAAAAAATATTCCACAGTTTGTTGAAAAGGGGGCGCCAAATAACCTCGCGCCGGTACTGCATATATTCATTGGAAAATGTCACACAATTGTCATTTTGAGGTTAATGGTTTGAAGCACAAAATAAATTTGCAGTGGATAAAGAGTTGGGTTCGAATTGTTGTTGGTTTATTATTACCGTGAGTAAAATCGATAGGCCTGTATTAATTTTAATGACAACAGAATGTCCAACGATGAACTGTAGGCAACGGTTGGAGTGCTCATTGTGCAGTGATTGTAAGCAGTTGAAGCACTTGCGAGTAGATGCCATTCAGAGCTTAGTGCCTCATTCAATCAGACATTGCGCTTCGTCTTCTGCATTGTATTATGAATCCTTGATCCCACGTTACAACACCTGAACCCTGATATGACTGTGGACATTATTAAAAATTAAGTTTAACTAAAATCAAAGTTAATCTCTGTGACACATATTGTTGAATTGGGATTATTTGAACAAAACTTTTGGTCTCATGAGATTATTCAACCATTTTTATTTCCAATTTAAAAAACCCGGGAATCGACTGATTTACCCAAAATACCAGCGTGACTCGTTTTTTTTTCTATTTTAGCTCTTCCAAGATTTCCAAATCCAAAATCCTAAGAATTTACGGATTTGCTAAAAATTCTCAATCCCGAAATCCCGGGATTACGGGATCCGGGATCCCGGGATTAGAAAGCTTAGTCGGTATTCCTTTCACGCTGAAGCCTATTTTTATATATATTTTTTTTCGAAATGATTCATACAAATAATTTATTAATGGGTTAAAGTTAAACTGTTAAACAATCACTTCGCTTTAAAATGCAAATCTGTTATGGATTTATGATTTATCATAATTTTACTTACCATTATGTATATAAATATACAGCTTATGCGATTTATCACTCTGTCTATACTATGGTATCCAATCCCGGAGTCTTTTTCCAATCCCGGGATTGGGATTAGTTCACCGAGGAATTTGAAATCCTCAATTCCCTATACTTTTTCCTCAAATTATCTACAAACCTTGTTTTTTTTTTTTTAGCTCATCGAGGAATTTGAAGTCCCCGATTTGGTATACTTTTTCCCAGGATTGTCAAAAAACCTCGTTTTTTTTTTTAGCTCACCGAGGAATTTGAAATCGCCGATTTGGTATACTTTTTCCCAAGATTGTCAAAAAACCTCGTTTTTTTTTTTAGCTCACCGAGGAATTTGAAATCGCTGATCTGGTATACTTTTTCCCAAGATTGTCTCAAAATCTCGTTTTTTTTAGCTCTCCGAAGAATTTCATACCCACAAGTTGCCAATTTCGTCTCACTTTTCGGGATTTACTCAAAATTTCTCAATCCCGAAATCCCGGGATCGCGACCATGTCAATCCCGGGATTTCGGGATCAGAAAATTGAACGGGATCCCGAATCCCGAGATTGGATGCCCTAGCCTATACAGATTTCATTTTTCAGTGCAACGTTGTAATATTGTATTCCATATTCCCAGGGCCGGCGCTACCATACAGGCGAAATAGGCAATCGCCTAGAGCGCAAATCATTAAGGGGCGCATAAATTGAGTAATCAAATTATTTTTATATTCTAATAACAAATAATAGTTTATACTTGTATCTATTCGTTATAATTATGTATCGTATTATATATATACTTCGAAAAGGGTAGGTTGAGCGCCTGACTAACAAATAGTTCTCGTAAAAAACTTATTTTGAGATACCTCCATTAGGAGGCCATGTGATTCACATTGAAAGTGGTTTTGCATATAAAAAAAAATATTCCACAGTATGTTAAAAAGGGGGCGCGCCAATAACCGTTGCCTAGGGCGCCAAATAACCTCGCGACGGTACTGCATATTCCCATATAATAATTACTAAAGGGTGTTCACTGTCAACTATCGGTAGAATGGCATTATATTTCAAAAAATATCTATCAAAAGTACCTACTAATTTCCATTTGTATTAAATAAATTCAGGACCATTTCGCTCATGACGAACACGGTCCTGGTCTAATTAAATAAAAGTGGGAATTATTCCAAATGTGTATTTTATTTTTTGAATTGAATAACGTGGTAGATTAATAATTTTTATTAAAAAATTACAAATAAAGCATTTTTAATAGTATATTTTTTTTTAATAATGATCGAGGAAAATGAAAGAAAGCATTTATGGATGAACTCGAATCGCCATTTTATATTTCCGGATAAATACTATTAACCAGTATTATAATTGTAAAGTGAAAATATCTATAAAAATAGTTGCTTACTCAAATAAATATCTATATATATTTGTGGTTGTCTTTGTGTATAATATTTTTGCAAACGTAATTTTTACTTTTTAAGTATGTATGTAATATGTATAAAAAGAAAATAAAAAAATCACCTGGCGGCGATCGAAAGAACTATTTTAACAGAAAAAGCTTTGTAAAATAAACCATAGATGTCTATAATAATTATTGATTTATTTATTTTAATTCTGTCAATTATTTAATGAATTATACGAATACTATATCAAATTTACAACAATAATGATTCAAATGTATTTGTAATGGTTACTTAACAGTTGGAAACCATTTATAATATCTTTTATACCTATAATCATTCTGTTCATCGCACCGCGGTGATAATCTTGTCTTATTTGATCGATGATACAAGGTAAGTACCTAAGTAAGTTGTTTCACTTTATTAAATATAGGTTCGTGTTCGTACTCTGCGTGAAAAAAACAAAACAAATAAAATGAAAACTTTTTTTAAATAAAAATAAATATATCGACTTAGCAATGAGAGCTGTTGAATTGGAATCACATAAAAAAAATTCTAACGATATTACAAAGCATAAAATGATAATGAAATATCGAACAGAAAATTGAAAACGGGTGCCATATTGGATGGAGAGAACTTTGAAAGCTCTCTGAAGAAAAGCACCGAATATAAATTTCCCTTAATATTGTGAAAAATAAGCAAAACATCCCTCGAACATGGCAAAGGATGCTTTCATATGTAATTTAAAACAAGTAAAGAAGATTACCACCTTCGGGAATGGTTTTGCATTTTATTCTCAGATGTGTTGTTGTACTGACTGATTTATTACGTGTATTAAAATGAAATTCATTTACTTTCCGAAACCAAAAAAACTTAACAGAAGTGGCGGATTAAGCACATGGGAGGCCAAAGGCGCAATACAATTTGGAGGTCCTGTTTTTCGGATAACATAAAAACGTCAGAAAATTCCAATTAATATAATTTATAAAAATCTGAACAAAAAGTAGGTATATGGATTTTACTATATGATATAAAATTAACAAATAACTAAGATCATTCCACGTATTGTGCTACAAACTGTGACACGTGTTTCGCCTCTTTCAGAGGCATCCTCAAACTATCTTACTTTCACAAAAGCTTGTTTAAAAGATGTCCTTGTAAAAGATTAAAACCAAGAAAAAAACTGAAATAAAGGATTTTCCTAAACAATTTTTTTAATAAATATTAGATTATGTCAATTAAACACCACTTTAGAAGTCTCCGTACACTTCAAGGTTGTGTATAATTCATAATTTGCATATGGCCCAAAATAATCGAAACACGTTTTTTGCGCCTCCTGTAAAATTTGTTAGAGTTACGTCCTTTTTCCTTTCCACAGTTGATATAGTATAAACATATTTTGTTTTTAAAAAACGTTTGTATTCGTAAGGTGTTTTTGTCTATTGTTCCAAGCTTGTACATACAATCACCTTCGCATTGAAACTTTGGTGAAATTGACAACTCTCTACATTGTTTAAGAAGTTAAATAAAGTTAGAATAGAAACCTTGTTGATACATTACAAAAGAATATTAAATGTTTTTGAACATACATTTTATAGAATATAGAAGGATTTGTATTGGGACGTGGAACTTTGGTGCTTTGAGCGAATTCCTTATCGTACAAATACAGCGGCACACATACGAGAAAGAATGAGTTCAGTTAGCAAACAGGCAATAAAGGTTTTCCTGGCAATTCATTCGATTATGTATGGAGTCAGGAAAATTGGAAAAGGCGAAGTTTTGGCGAGACCGAATGCATTTCGCTTGCGGAAAACGTCTGCTAAATCGAAATCCTTTGGAATCGGAAAATTAGCTTTAATATATTCGATAATATGACTGGCTTAGTGGTCTGATTAAATTTATACTCACTTTATCAAATGGTGTGTGGTGATAATATTACGACGTGATGGAAATTTTATTTATCAAGTAAATGTTCTTTATTTCGAATAATAAAATGGATTTAAGATTTCAACTGAAGGTGCTTCGTGGAATTTTAACACAAAATTTGAATCTTTAAAATTATGTATATTTACACAAAAGGAAAAATTCATTTTTCCGTTGAAAGCGAGTGCAGTAAACATTTTACAGTGATAAAAAGTGCAAAATAAAACCACGAACATCCTCTGTCTTGTTATTTTTTTTTTGTTTCAACTCTCGTAATGGTTTTTAAATTTTTTGAATTAAAGCCATTTTTTTCACAAAGCTCTATATAGAATAAAATGTACATATTATGTATTTTAAGTGTTGCTGTCAAAATGCATAATCTGGTTATTTATTTTGAATCGTTCAAATTATGTACATTCACACAAGTTTTGTCACTAACGACCCGGGTTTCGCCTTTTGGCATCTTCAGGCGTTCAAGTGTACGGATGAACTTGAACAGACGCTTAGTAAATGAATTGTTCATGTTTATATAAGAAATACATTAAGTTTAAAGCCATTGCTGGCTAAAAGGATTAACCCATGAAAATGCCTACAGATTTGAAGGTAGTAGTTTTTAAGAATTATATTTATTTCTGTTTGTTGGAAAAGGTTTAATGACTTTATTTTCTTACATATAGACAGGGGTAGGCTGGAAGGGGATCTCGCGAGCCCCTTGTTAATTTAAGAGAAAACAATATTCTCAGATCAAATTAGTAAATAACTGCAATTTCTGATATATATTATCGACGTCAGCTTCAGTATTCATAGTAGTACATTTTTAGCCATTTGCATTGATAACTTTACGTTAAACTGCATATTTTTTTCATATGTAAGTGTATTAAGTAACGATTGCTTATTTAAGTATTGCATATGATTGCATAGGTGTGATAAAAAAGTTCATTCGTTCCCCAGAACATCGAGAATTGCTTTGAGATTAAGCGAGCCCCTTGTTAGCGTATTGGCAGTCCACCATAAATGATATAGGGTATAAAAGTGGGGAATTCGACAAATTTACCTGCTTATTCAAAATCGGAATATTGAACAATTATTTGCTGAAAACGCAATTTACCGAATTGTGTCTCTAATGTTCTTTTGTCAATTATGGGTCGATATATTCAACATTCAGAGCATACAGGGCAAATTTTGTTTAATATCACTTTCCATTCTTAATTGACGACACCTTTACAAAGACACAATGGCAGCCAAAATGCTACCCCGCTTACTTTTCCATCACTGCCGTATGAACACTCGTAAAGAAAAATTCAGACAAATTTACATTTGTATGTCATAACGGTTCGGAGTTCTTTGATATGTTCCCGTACCGGATTCCTGAAGGTACAGGAGGGGCGCATTACTTTTATTCAATCACCCACCCTGCATTTGAGATACTGTCGCTTGGGTGATTCCCACTTCCCGACTCAGGCGCTCCTAACAGGTGAGTCGACCGAATAGAAGAGCTTTGAGGCCGACTGTACTGTGACCATACCATGTAAAAATAAAACTTATATTCAATATCATGTAATATTAATAGAATTTGTCAAAATCGTTAGTAATAAGCCCCTGATAAACGAAGTGAGCCAAGTGGTATTCTAGAAAAAAAATGAGTTGAGAAATATTCTACAAGTGTCTAACTTCCCCCAAATACGCTACCTCGAATTACGCGCCGAACAGAAATATTAGCCGTAAATCCCCCAATTGCGCGTTCGCATTCCATTTTCGTTGTTGCTGTACACACAGCCGGGCGGCTGTTTGTGTGGTGCATACAGTCGAACGTTGGCAAACGTCTGTGTATTCGTTCGTTCGTGTCTTACACTTGGTTGGAGGGCCTTGTGGATTACTCCAATTGCCCTTTCGTCTGATGTTGGGGTTTTTATTTAATTTTTTTTCCCCCTTTTTAGTGTTGATTCCTGTCTCTTTTTATTGTAATTTTTTTTTGAGTGAGACAGGATGATCAT